>OX402020.1:1200000-1800000 GCA_947859395.1 Eupithecia insigniata
GGAAAAACATTGGAAAATACTGAAAAAAGGGTAAATGTTCGATTAGTTAATCAGTGGTATGATAACACCAACAAAACTAAAAAATCGCAATATGCGGAGAGATTGATTGCCAACCCTTACTTCCACAGTGTTTCGGTTTTTAGTGAAAACCTGGTTGCGATCCAAATGAAACCAAATAGTTTGATATTAGATAAACCAATTTATATAGGTTTTACTGTTTTAGAACTTTCAAAAGCTCACATGTACCATTTTCATTATAACATCATAAAACCGTTTTATAAAAATCGTGTAACATTATGTTACACGGATACCGATTCTTTTATTTACCTTTTATCCACTGATGACTTCTATCTAGACCTAAAAGATGTTTTTATGAATTATTTTGATACCAGTAGTTATGATACCGAAAATGTTTATCAGATCTTACCAAAAAATAAAAAGATTCCAGGACTTTATAGGTATATTAAAAACATATAGTATGTATATAGGTTAGGACAACCTTTGATCTCAATATTTACTATGTTACATTCATGACATAGATCTTTCACCCATTTAGTCTTTTCTAACCCTTTTACAATAACAAGCTTATGTAATAAGATAGGCTTTATAACACGTTTAAATTCCCTATAGTCGATATGACCTTGATTCCAATAAAATCCTTGATTACATTCAACCCATTTAACAAGTTTCTTTTCTTCATTACTTAATTTAGAATACATGTAAGGTGGTTTAATTAAAAATACTTGGGTATAATTAAACGTACAGTATGCAAATTCTTTTATGATAAACTCATTTTTCGTATTTTTGAATCCTTGTACATCAACTACTATAATATTAGTATTCATGATATCCTTCTAACAATATTACTAAGCGGTTTGTATTCTATGATACAATCGTTTAGAATAAGACAATAAGCTGAGGTTTGATCTGGTATTTCAGTGTTGGCTTCTATTTCTACCACCACACTAACTACAGCCCCTGATTTCAGATTATCGTTTTGTCTTGAACAATCAATCACAAATAATGGTGCAATTTCTTCAAAATATTTTGAACTCAACAATGGTTCGGTTCTACGTCCGTAATAAGACTGTTGAAATCTAGCATATTGTTCATATAATAAAGCATATTTAATATTTATAAAATTAACGTTAAGACTCTCATAAGGAAAATATGTTGAATTAAGATACACCCGTACATCACGAAGGTTACAATGGTCGAAACGTGACATATCACTATCTCCCTTATTTTTTCTATTTGTTTGTAAACCAATTACTACATATCTAGGTTTTTCAATTTTTGAAGATGTATTAATCGACCAAGTATGCTTAGTAGTTTTAGGAAGCAATGGGTATTCATAAAGATCCCAGTTTCGAAATGCAAACTGTATAGGATGATCTTTTTCCAAGACCTTCAGTAAGTTAATTTTTTCTTTATCTGACACTTTAACATGTGGAACACGCCATACTATCTTTCGTATTTCAATATCTTCCAATACTTCGTTTGTATTTAATTTTAAAGCATTATGATTAGTATTACTGCGCAAAAGTATCAATTCATGTTTACAGTTTATTATAACTTTCTTATAATCTTCCGCAAAACCAAGTATATTGCTCAGTGGTATTGACACAGAAAAGTTACCTGCATGTGTATTTTTAGTCCCATCAATATCCCAACACCATGCTTTAGACATTTTAGATTCATTTTCATTCATCGAGAGATATGATTTCATTGTTGTAGTGATTCCCGAATTTTTTACTTTATCGATTTCAACACCGTTAAGTTCATAACGAATGTCTTGAAATAGAAAAAGCCAAGGGTTATTAGTAAGTTGAATACTTGATACCTTTTCTTCAGAGTTCCTTTTAGTTACTTTCACTACTCCCTCTAAGTAAAGAGTACTTGCAGATGGTAATACGTAGAGATCTTGTTGGTTGATTGGAATTCTAATTTCATCATTCCTATTAAAACTGGTGACGTAAGGCTTATATGAATGTACTTCTATACCATCAATACTGGTATCGTAGGCTGGTTTATGTGACATGTCTAGTATACTCATTTTAGCAGACCGATATTTTGAAGAAATTTTTTATTTTCTTTAGATAACTTATGTTTTTTTTTAGAAGATGTGTCTTTATGAATTGCTCTTTTGGTTGTGATGGTTACAGCGTTAGCGGGCATATATTTATTGTAATCAATCATTTTTTCCTGATGTGTAAATAAAGTTGAATTTCTTCTCCTCGAAAATTAACCAACTTATTATTATTATCAATCAATCGAATATTTATCGATGATATATTTTTTTGATTGATTGGGAAATATATAATGTTTTTTGGAATTTCAATTATTCTGTACCCAGGAGGTATATTCGGAGCAAATTCATGAATAATATGACTAGATTTACCATTGATATATGATCCACTGACTATATCACATTCGATCCTCACGATAGTAGTTGATAGAATGTTGATAGGGAGAGCAGATTCATGTAATTTATGTGCTTTTAGTACTTGTTCTCTAAACCCTAACAGTTTTCCCAGATTACCACTTCTTTTGAAGTTTATATCTTTAGTACTAAATATTGAAGTTTTTAGAGTGTTATTATTCGATGATAGCATTAAAGTAGCGTTTTGTATTTTGCTTTTTAAATAATCAGCTATATCTTGTAGTTCATATGTACCTTCTGGTATTTCAATTTTTTCATTAGCACCGTAATAAAACTTATTGTTTGTGCTATCAATATTTGGAATTGAGTTAAATGTGGATAAATATAATAAAGCACATTCATAATCACTTTCAAGTTGCAGAGGAGGAGAAAAATTAGAGGCTAAAACTGAGGTGTTGCCTGATATAGATAGAGTGAAAGACATGATGTTAATGATATAAGTACAATTGTTACATCATGTTTTATTGATTTTATCCCAAAAATTTCGTAAATATTTCAAACACAGATGTCCACAAACTATAGAATTAAACTTTTGATCTCTTTTATAGTTGTAAAATATCAAACATTTATTGAAATATTTTCAATATTAGAATGAAGAAATATTTAGTAACAATTCCGCGTATAACCTTCTCTGATAGTATTCATCAAAGTAAGTTGTCTACTAGTTTCGTCTCTCCACGAGACATCTTCAGGACACCACAATACTCGACCTTGACATTGAGATTGGTAAGCACAGCAACACCGACAGAGTCCCGCCAGTGATGTTGCCTCTCCGAGCTCCGCGCGCCAAGTGAAGCAATGCCCGCAAAACCCCCCTTTATATAGTCACGGATCAAACAGTGCGCACACAAAGTTCATAGTGTGTGTGTGGCAGTACTATTGTTTGAAAAGATTCGTAATAACGGTGACCGAGGCAAACCTGTACTAAGTTCATTCAACAGTGTATTATTACTATATTTTGTAATTTCTAAATTTTCTAAGACTGACATCCTAAATCCCTTATCACAAGTATGTAAAATAGAAAAACAATGATTTTGACTTAAAGAATGACCAGATTCCAATAAATGTTTTGCAAAGTTAGATTTTTCTGGATAATTGTTTCTATAAGCAGCTAAATGTTCTTTATACCTAACCTGAAAACTACGACCCGTTTGACCTACATAAATACCATTACATTCGTCACATACCAACTTATAAACACCCGATTTTTTATTGTTATCTAACCTATCTTTACCGTTACAAATCTGTTTTAATAAATTGTTTGTTTTGAACGCTGCGTGTACTTTATGTTTAGACAAAACTCTTGAAACTCCGTCACTCAATGGACCTAAATAAGTTAAACTGCCCACAAATTTGTCTATCCTTTCTGGAGCTACGGGATACAATAAGGAACGGATAATGTTTTGTTGTTTACTTCTTATTAAACCATCAACCATCTTTCTACTATATCCATTACTTTCAGCCGTGTGGTAAATAATAGATAGCTCTCTGTTAAAGTTCTCCTGAGATAAGGGGACTGACATCATTCTATGGACAAAACTACGGTAAGCTGATAGCTTATGTTGGAATGGATGACAAGATGAATTTGGTATTGTAATATCTGTGTAAGTAGGTTTTCTGTAAATTTGAAAATCATGCCTATTGTTTAACCTAGTTATTGTCAAATCTAAAAAGTTCAGCGAACCACCAATTTCTAATTCAAGTTTAAATTTTATTTTTGGATGAATTGCATTAAGTTTGTTAACGAACAGTTCTATTTGACGCAAACTTCCAGTCCAGCATATGATAATGTCATCTACATAACGATAATAATATAAAATGTTTGATTCCCCTATAATGTTTTTATTCTCAAAACTGTCCATGAAAATGTCTGCCATAAGTGGACTTAGTGGTGAACCCATAGCTAACCCTTCTTTCTGTTTGTAATATTGATTGCCAAATTGGAAGTAATTTTGTTGCATACAAGTTCTAGTCAAAGATATTAACTCCTCCTTTTCTGCCGGAAGTACTCGTTGTCGCTCAAGATGTCCTTCCAATATTATCAAACTCTCCTCATAAGGTACGTTTGTAAATAAACTTTCTACATCCAGCGATAATAACTTTGCATTGTGAGGCAGGCTAACATCTTTAACTTTGTTGACCAAATCCATACTATTCTTTAAGCTATACTTTGGATTGAATCTAGATCTACTTTTTAATTCGTAATTTAAATATTTTGATAAACCATATGCTGGTGCTCCTATGTAAGAGACAACGGGCCGGATTGGAATATTATTTTTATGTATTTTAGGTAAACCATACAACATTGGTGTTCTTGGATTCATAGGAATTAAATATTTAAGAGAGTTTGGAGAAATAAAGCATGAGTTTTTTGTCATTTCTTTCAATTCCTGTGTGAAAACTTTGGTTGGGTCGGAATTCAATAATTCAAAATCATTGCCCTGTATAACCTCATTAACCTTCTGCACATAAGTACCCCTTTCTAAGATAACTACAGTATTACCCTTATCTGCTTTTGTTATCACTAAGCTATTTTGATCTACCTTATTCCTTAAAGATTTAAAAACATTTAATTCCCTTGGTAAACTTGGAACTATAGCTGAACTAATTGGTTTCTTTATTAAAGAGGCTACCTCATGTTTAACCCCTTCGTCAGCTTTACCCCTAACAATTGCCATCTCTGAATCAACAGCCAAAATCTCCAAAGTTTTCTTATTTAAAACTGGTTGTAAGTTGTATTTAAGACCCTTTTCTAACAGTGATAATTCTGAAGTTGTGAACTGGACGCCACTATGATTTTCTACGCGTTGATAGAACGTATGAGGACATGGTTGCTGCACAGTATTACTATTCCCCCTTAGTCGGTCTACCCTCTGTTTGTCTCTAACTAATCGATCTAATTTCCCTGTCTGAATTATATATTTCCTGTGGGCTAACTCAGCAGCGTATTCCCTAGCTTTATTATCTAGTAAATCAAATTCTATGTTGTGTAAGGAATAAGCTAACTCCATGTGTAAAACTCCCAAGTGAGTTTTATAGTTGTCTCTGATAGTAAACCAATGTTTTATTTCCTCATTTAACCAAGTATTCCTAGCCCTTATCAAAGCAACATTAGCTGCCCTACTATTTGTATTACTTCTAATTTTAATGTAAGATGGAATAACCCCCAATGGATGTAGAAAGTTTATTTACAAACGTACCTTATGAGGAGAGTTTGATAATATTGGAAGGACATCTTGAGCGACAACGAGTACTTCCGGCAGAAAAGGAGGAGTTAATATCTTTGACTAGAACTTGTATGCAACAAAATTACTTCCAATTTGGCAATCAATATTACAAACAGAAAGAAGGGTTAGCTATGGGTTCACCACTAAGTCCACTTATGGCAGACATTTTCATGGACAGTTTTGAGAATAAAAACATTATAGGGGAATCAAACATTTTATATTATTATCGTTATGTAGATGACATTATCATATGCTGGACTGGAAGTTTGCGTCAAATAGAACTGTTCGTTAACAAACTTAATGCAATTCATCCAAAAATAAAATTTAAACTTGAATTAGAAATTGGTGGTTCGCTGAACTTTTTAGATTTGACAATAACTAGGTTAAACAATAGGCATGATTTTCAAATTTACAGAAAACCTACTTACACAGATATTACAATACCAAATTCATCTTGTCATCCATTCCAACATAAGCTATCAGCTTACCGTAGTTTTGTCCATAGAATGATGTCAGTCCCCTTATCTCAGGAGAACTTTAACAGAGAGCTATCTATTATTTACCACACGGCTGAAAGTAATGGATATAGTAGAAAGATGGTTGATGGTTTAATAAGAAGTAAACAACAAAACATTATCCGTTCCTTATTGTATCCCGTAGCTCCAGAAAGGATAGACAAATTTGTGGGCAGTTTAACTTATTTAGGTCCATTGAGTGACGGAGTTTCAAGAGTTTTGTCTAAACATAAAGTACACGCAGCGTTCAAAACAAACAATTTATTAAAACAGATTTGTAACGGTAAAGATAGGTTAGATAACAATAAAAAATCGGGTGTTTATAAGTTGGTATGTGACGAATGTAATGGTATTTATGTAGGTCAAACGGGTCGTAGTTTTCAGGTTAGGTATAAAGAACATTTAGCTGCTTATAGAAACAATTATCCAGAAAAATCTAACTTTGCAAAACATTTATTGGAATCTGGTCATTCTTTAAGTCAAAATCATTGTTTTTCTATTTTACATACTTGTGATAAGGGATTTAGGATGTCAGTCTTAGAAAATTTAGAAATTACAAAATATAGTAATAATACACTGTTGAATGAACTTAGTACAGGTTTGCCTCGGTCACCGTTATTACGAATCTTTTCAAACAATAGTACTGCCACACACACACTATGAACTTTGTGTGCGCACTGTTTGATCCGTGACTATATAAAGGGGGGTTTTGCGGGCATTGCTTCACTTGGCGCGCGGAGCTCGGAGAGGCAACATCACTGGCGGGACTCTGTCGGTGTTGCTGTGCTTACCAATCTCAATGTCAAGGTCGAGTATTGTGGTGTCCTGAAGATGTCTCGTGGAGAGACGAAACTAGTAGACAACTTACTTTGATGAATACTATCAGAGAAGGTTATACGCGGAATTGTTACTAAATATTTCTTCATTCTAATATTGTGCAATGGATTTCCGCAAAGTAACGCCTGAATCTATTATTTATAATTGAAATATTTTATCATCTGTAAGGGAGGTCTCAAGTTTCCAAAACTATCATAGTATTCACAATAATTATTTATTTTAACATAGGCTACCCAATGTGTTCCAGAATTATTTGAATTATCCAGATTAACAATTCCACACTCAACACGATTCGATTTTATTGGTAATCGATCTTTCATAAAAACACCACGAAAATATGGTAAACCCTTTGCATGTTTTTCTAGATCAACATTTGTTAGCGCACGATTGGGTAGCCTCACACTTAGTTTTTTAAAGATTTAATAAATAGACCCTGGCCTTTTCTATATGGTTTAATGTGTAATCCTTTTCCAATTGCTATTGATTCCATAGTCTTATTGTGACGTTCGGATTCACGCAGGCTATCTTTGGATGACTTGTAATCATTTATTGCTTTTGCAATACCTGCTGCTCCACCAGCTAAAGTACCCAATGCAGAAAGACGTGCGAATATTGGTATCAAAGGTAGTATTCCTCCGGTTTTAGGTAATGGAATAACACGCGGTACCTTTATATTTTTTTCTTTAGGTACTAACTTTCTTGCTGCTGAATAAGCCATTTTTATCATACTTGATACAGTTTTAGGAGTTTTCTTTTTTATTTTAGTTCGAATTTTAGATATTATATTTTTAAATGTCTTTAAACCTGACCCGGTGTTTAGTTTAGCTTTCATTGCTTTGTTAACAATCCAAGATGCAATTTTCTCACCTCTACCTACATCTTTCGATTTAAGTCTTTGTTTAGCCATGTTCATTAAAATTAAATCAGCTTTTCGACGGTTTTCGGTATCAGTCTGAGTGTAAGCTATATCATGAACTTTACAAGCTTCATCTAATTTGTTGACACCTTTGTCTCCTCGCAATAACCTTTTTTGTAGCTTGGTTCCGGGCCCACAGTAATTGTACCCAGGTAAATGTAGTTCAAATTGTAAATGGTTAATTATATTGTTAACAAGTCCACCTCCTTGCATAGTTTGTTAGTGAATGTAATAAATTAAAAAACTAATGCCTTTTTATCAATCCAGCTATTGTCTTTCTCACTATGACCTAACCATTTTACAAATAGTCTAGCCCCATTTCTTTTTAATATTTTTTCTATCAAAAAGGTATCTGGATATTTGGTTTTTTGAAGTTCATAACCATAAAACGAACCTAATATGGCATGTTTTTTTAAGTCTTCAATTACATAAGTGAGTGGTTTCGTTTTTTTTTATTTTATTTATTTTAAACAATTCTGTAGACCAAATTGGGGTATAGCCTTTTTCAAAAATACTTTTGTATTTACTAATTCTAACGACATCACCTACACAAAGTTTGTTTTTTTCATGTTTTAATATTATAAGCTTTGTTAATATTTTTTAATATTTGCTTCTCATTGGAAATATTAATATCACTGGGTTTGAATTTCGTAATTCGATGTTTAGTATTATTATATGAATCAGTTACAGATTTTAAAGGTTTCCCCACCCATTTATAATTACCATTTAGACTGAAAAGTTTAAATAATTTACTTTTTATAGTTCTAATTAACCTCTCTACAAGCGATGCTTTCATTATAGAGTAAGATGAATAATGATTTATACTGTATTTGTTAACAACATTTTCAAACAACTTATTGTAAAACTCATTACCATGATCAGTTTGTAAATTGATTGGGTGTCTGTGGGATGTGGATATAATACTGTTAAAAACGTTTGCAATTTCTGACATTGTTTTAGTTTTAACAGGTAATGCCCATGCAAATTTTGATAAACAATCCATGACAATAAGTATAAAGGTATAACCATGATTCATTTTTTTAAATCTTTTCAGATCAATTAAATCTGCTTGCCATAAGTCATCAATTCCTTTTAAAACAACACTCCGTCTATTAAAATGTTTTCTAGCGGCTTTATGAATTTCATTAACAATTTGTTGTTTGATCATTATTTATTATCACCTGTTTTTTCTTCTATTTGTGTAAGTTTCTTTTCAATGTCTTGCTTAGTAACAAATTGTTCATCTATATGTTTAAAAATTTGAATGATTTTAGCATTAATGTCTTGTTTTAAAGATTTGATAACATCATCTAAATAATCTTTATTAACTGCTTCATCAGCAAACTGTGGACGTCTAACACCCCTTAATGCAGATGATTGTAAATGAAATTCACCACTGCTTTGTTTCAATAATGCACTATCTTGAAAATTTAATATTTCAGAAGCTCGTAATCTTTTATGTATATGATGACCAAATTTATCGATATTCATGTCCGTGAAGAGAACTTCTTCATTCGAAGGGAGGATGTTAAATGAAAACATTAAGTAAATAAGTCGAATTTATTTATCTAATTTAAAATTCCACATTCTTGCAACTCTTCAATAACAGAAATTATCTCATTACTTAACCCACTATTTCCTGCTGCTCTAGAAGCAATTAATAATTTTAATCTTTCAACCAATTCATTAGGATCATCCCAATATATGTAATCAACATTTGGTTTCCATTTTTTTAGCAATGGTAAACTTATACCTTTTCCTTGTGCTTTACTTTGTTCTGTTACTTGAAATAAAGGTTTTATAACACGTAAGTATTTTAAACCTTTGTTGCTTTTGATTGGTTTTGATGGATCATAATCTCGACGGTGTGCATTTGTATCTAAAAGTATTTGTTTATAATTATACACATCATCTTGATCAATACAGGTTAGATCAGGAGCTTTTTTCATAACCAGTTCATCTAAACCTGAAGTTCTTTTATATTTTCGATTACCGACTATTATAAAATTTTCATTTAATTTCACATCAAATGAACCCATTTTCAGTTTTCCATTTTCACTACAAATTCCGAATGGTATCTCTTTCAATACATGAGAAGAAAGAGGCCATGATGAAATATTTTTTAAAGGGCTTGGTTCAGACTCAAGTGTTTTAGTTGACTCATCACTTATACTGTGATTATTTTCTTCATCTTCAACTTCTTCATTATCACTTTCACCCGTTTCCATTTCTTCATTTTTCATATCATATTCTTCCTCCCATTCTTTATTAGATATGTTTTTAATAATAGTTGATTGAGAAGCATGATCAGTGAATGTGTTTTGCACGTTAGGATATTCGTTATCAATTTTTTTATCTAAATTTGCTAAATGGTTGAGAGTATCGGTTAAAGGTTTAAATACATTTTTTAAAATTTGATCGTTATCAGTTCCAATATCTCGCATTTTACGAACTTTACGTTTTACAGCTTCAACAGCATTTACTATTTGGGTTTTGAGATCTTTTTCCATTTTAGTAATTGTTCTTGTCACCCACCTAAAATACTTAATTAATCAAAGTACTTAACTAATCACTGTGTTCTCAACAACAATCAAATTATGTCTGACATAAATAGACTGATGTTATAGATAAAAATCTGTGGTGGTCATTAAGATAATAAGAAGTTATCTATGCTTTTAACTGATATGAAGTTTGGATGTGAATGATTTTAATTGAATAATCATTGAATATGTATACGAAGTGTACTTTTATCGATAACTGAAATATTTAATTAAAAACAACAAATGTATCAAATTTTTTCCTATAACATCCATTATTTTTTTCACAGTCCTTGTTAATCACTAAATAACTGTATGCATCACTCCAAACTTTGCTACACATATCACGAAACTCGTTCCAAGACATATCAGTATTTACATGTTCTTGGTAAACATGTCTTAAGTTAATATCATCTTGTTTGAACAGAATTATAAGATTTGCATTGTCTCGTATAAGTTGTTTAGGGATTTTACTATAAGTCTGATTTAAATAAAAACAATCTATAAATCGATGTCTACCCATAGCAAAGTAATCTCGGATATTATTTTGGTTTTCACAAGCAACATCATCAAAGATTATGACTGATTGTGGTTTTGCTTCTTGCGGGCTTAAGACATCATCATGTTGACCAAACTTCTTCATTAACATACCAGAGACTTTGTTTAAAACATTTTCTAAAAATAAATATTTAGGTTGTTGAAGCGTCTTTGAATAAACATAAACGTTCCGAAATCTAAGCCCATTCTCATGCAAAAGAAGACCAATCACTAGATTAGTTTTCCCACAGTTTGATGGACCACAAACTAAACATCTGATGGTATTCGGTAAAAGGTAACCATGACGCAAATAAGAACTTTTCTTATCATCACAAATTTTATCAACTTCTAATGAATATGGTTGCTTAGTAAATTTCATTTTTCTTTATATAATAATGAGTGTTGAAAGTCAAATGGTAAGTAAATGAAAAATAAAGTCTTTATATAGGTAGGTGGTTTATAAAATAAACATTTAGTACCCGCAGAATAATTAAAATGAAATAAATAAATACACATCGAATAAAAAGTACAATACTTTCTATAAAACTTTGCAATACCTGGTGATATTTAGTGAGCACAACCGAATGTGAACTGTAAAAAATATTAAGGATATTACAACATGCTACTCCACATGTTAAAGCACGTGCTCCTAGAGCATCAGGTGGTGATCATCTTCTTGGCATTGTACTTCCCCTGGAGTACAATGCCCAATAAAGACCTACTAAGATCTCAGCTAGAATACGCAACTGCCGTATGGAACCCTTACTACGATAAATATAACCAACAGCTGGAGACAGTCCAAAGCAAGTTCTTGCGGTCCGTGAACTATCGTTGCTTTCGTTCTAAGTCCTCCTACGATAACCTTTTAATTAAATATAATATGCATACATTAAAAACGAGAAGAATGCTCTTAGATCTAACGTTATTGTATAAAATCTGTCACTATAATTTTGACTGTAACACACTTATGAATCAACTATTCATACACATTCCTTATCGCTCCTACAATCGAGAAGTACGTATACAAAACCTGTTCGCACCTATTCCTTGTAAGACAAACGCCGGCGAGCGTGCCCCACTAAATAGATTAATTAAATTATTCAACAAACTTTTTACTAGCAGCGATTTATTCGCAAGTACTCTTAGCCAGTTCAGAAAAGAAATCCTTGACATAATAATGTCGATTACCCAAGAATAAACAATACTGTATCTCAAATTTTAAAATCGACGAGTTATTTACCTACATGTTTACTTATTGATCTATTGTGTTTAAGCATTAAAAATGCCTTTCTTTTTCCTATCTGGGTTTTTTCCATGCTGCATTTATACATTGTAATTGATAAGTAGGTACCTTTGTTTTATTTTGTGCCTATTCACAAACAATGTAAAATAGTGCTCTTCTAGCATTATCTTATAATAGGTATCTGTTAAGTACCTACCGTTTTGCCCCACTATGTAATTGTCACAATTCGTGGACAACGGGGCTGATTATACTAAGAGTAAGACTACTTATGTTTAATATTGTTAACTTTAAGATCTGAGTATAATTGTTTGTTGTCGTGAATAAATAAAAATAAAATAAATAAGAATCAATATGCATAAATATAATGATATGCCGTTTCGATTGGCGTTTTGGTCCAAAAAGATCCGCAGAGCTTCACGGTCATCAAAAGATCTGCAGATGCAAAAAAAAGTTCGAAACAGGACAAAACGATCCGCCCTGGCAGCGCTGTTTCAAATAGTGCCATCCACATTCTACAGATACAGAAACCTCTCGGACGAACGAAATCACTCTTCCCATTTACAAAACACTCCCCCGCAATCTTAGCAAGGTCTTCGCTTGCTTACATATTGCGTCGAATAAGTTAATAATAATTTATACATACCTAAATCCAAAAGAAATGATGATGATAATGTAGGTATTGCTAGCAAAACGATATGAAAGTCGGTAAATTCGTGGAATTTCGTGTTCGGGTATGAAACCCTCATGTCTCACTCTGCCTGTTCTGTTTTCGCTCACTAATAATCTCAGCAACTAGGTATCTACCAAAGCTTTTAACTTGAAATCTAAATAACCACAGATATGATAACGCTCGTAATTAAAATGTATTCTATATTTTTATAACTTACCTTAACTCAATGTGTGTTAGTATTACAAGCTTGTTAGATAGCCTTATCTAAAAATATTAAATACAATTACTAAATGTTAATGTAATTAATCTAAATTTAAGTAGTCTCTGGCTTATAAAACGCTGTTGTTGTGTAGTTTCTAGGTTGTTAAATTTACTCAAAATGTACTAGTTTTGTTTGAATTTCATTAGGAACTATTAAAATTGAAAATGATCAATGGTGGTCCGCTCCGGGTACCAAGCTCCGAGGATTGCCATCTTAGCAATTGGCACCCCTTGGGGTGACACTGGTGACAATGATAAGCCACACGCTCAGCCAGTTCACAAAATTTTCGCGGCTCGCTTCGTTTGCCGTTGATTTTGTAGTATAGGTTTATTAATAGGTAATAAAAAGACAAATAAATTTTATCTTTTATCTTATCTTTTTATTAACAATTTCCTCAGGCCCGCCGCAAATTCTCCAAAACTTTCAGAGCTCACTCCACTCGTTGTTTTGTGATTACCCGAACAAGTATCAAAAAATTCAACGGTTCGCTCCGCTCCCTGTCTTATCTGTATCCACCACAGCCTATTGTAGAATTTTGTAAGGCTTTACTAACAATGTTTTAATAAATTAACAAAAGCACCGAATTAACCGAAAAAATGAAATCGGTTCCTAATCATTTGTGAACCGGTTGTTTTTATAGCCCATAGAATCGGTTATACTCTGTTCTTTCGGATCCGGGAAAAACCGGTTCCTATGCCCTGATTGTGACTAGCTTCGCAGGTCTCAACAGTGGAAAATTTCTTTGCAACGGTTGACAACAAAAACAATTTTTTGTTCCATAAAATGTACATTTGGTCTGAATGTTAATGCTATTTTCAAACTATACCAGTAATTTATTACCTATTTTATTATCACCTTGGACGGAGAAAATCACCTCCCTACTCACGACATGACGTTATCATTTCATTGAAGTTGACAATTCATGCTAGAAGATTGAACTTTCATTCATTCATTCATCATAACGAATGAATGGGTACTTATATCAAGATAACCTATATATAGGTACCTATACTATATAAGCGCGTGTAATGGTGTGTAACGGCGTTTTCTCTCCTCCGTAGACCGAGACACGTTCTCGGTGACCCCGTTGACCCAATCACCGCCGCTAACCCGGAGGTGACGGCAACCAATTCGCTTCCGCACACTACACAACCGACCAAAAACCGACCCCGCCGGATGCGGGGTCGAAGAATTCCCCGCTTCCGCTCTTAGGTGCATTCGTGCACCTAGGCGAAACCTCCATTACCCTCTTGTAGCATCTGGCGACAGCCCAAGTCGAGGCTCGCACCTAAGTGGTGGCCTTTGTGCGTGTCGCCCCAACCTAATTTTACCGGCGAGGCGCCCTCTGCGCCCGCCAAAAGCCCGGTAACGCTGTCATGGCCATCTGCGGTCAACAGCATTATAATTCTTTCGAAAAAAATAACGGCGTTTAATTACACGGTAACGCTAATATAAGCGCGGTAACGCTAATATAACCTTACGTAATAAGGCTACAGAACTCAACTTCAACTTCTTCTTTTATGGCATCGCTTGCTTTTCGTTAAGACTGCCAATGCCGAACTCATTGAATGAAAATCATTGGAGCCGTTTCTGAGATTCAGATTATATAAATACAAAGAATTTCTCGTTTAAAGATATAAGATTTGAAGATATAAGATAAGATATAGTAGGATAGTAGGATAGGATAGTAGAATAAAGCCACCAACGATATAATATAGACATGATTTTACAAAAGCAGTTAAAAGATACTTATTGCTATTCTCCCCATAGTCCGTTCCTATAACGTCAGCTACATAATATATCTACCGTCTCGCTTCCGCGTGGTTCTGTACCAAAAGGATTTTCTTTTTTAACCGACTTTTTTTTTTATTCTATGAAACTGCTGCTCGGACCTTCTTAGCATATCGTGGCCGTAAAGCGAAGTAGGTCATTCTACGATAGCCATAGACCTATATTTTTTAATAAATCTATGTAGACCATAAAATCCTGTCTATGACCAAACACAATTCCCAACACAAGATGCCAAAAATGTCACCTTGAAAAGATAAAGTAATCAATCCTAAGCGCCATAAAAGAATAAGTTAAAGTTGCTAACTAAAATTATAAATGCGAAAGTGTGTTTGTATGTTTGTTTGTCCTTCCTTCACGCCCTAACTAAGCAACCAACCGACTTGATTTTTGGCATAGAGTTAATTGCAAAGATGGGTAGATGGAGAGTAACAACATGACCCTACTGAAAACCAGCGCAGTATTGGACAATTAATGCTATTACTTATTAATACTGCATAACGCTGAGATAGTGACCCTTTTTCCCCCATTTTTAATAATTAGTAAAGTAGAAATAGTTAGTTTATCTCCTATGTTAATTTTAGACTTTTTATATATTGTTCTTGTAATTTGTGGGTAAATAAATACATTTTATCTTTAAACATAGGCTACTTTTTGTCCTGGTAAAACATCAAATTCCCAAGGGGAATGCAGGAATTTTTATTTTTTTCCATCTTTTTAACCACCTTTTTATCCATCTAAAAATGTGAATTTCTAATTCCCCGCGGGTGAAACCGCGTGGAATAGCTAGTCTAATATATATTTGTGTTGAAGTTGATTCAAAACAAGCCAAGATCCAAGATTTTATAGTTTTTTTAGAAATAATTGATGTTGAAGTTTTTTACTTAGTTGAAGTTATTTTATACAATGGGAAAATATCTCAAAAGTGTATAAAGTAAGTAAAATGAAATCAAAAATATTTATTTGTAACCAAACATACATAAATACTGCATAAATACAATTAAATTAACCGTTATTTAAATAAAAAATACAGAAGAATGTGTAAATGTATTAGGCTCTAAACTTACAATTAGTTTAGCTACAAAATGGTCCCAACTCAGCTTATGCAGATTTTATCAACCTGCGCTGGTTTCCTGTTGGAGCCTATGGGACCGTTGTATAACAAATATAAAAGCGAAGTGTTACAGCTACTTACAAAACAAAATAAATAAAATGAAAGAAATAATTAACAATCAAAAAACTAAAATCATTTATAAACTAAAATGTAAGAAAATTATAACTAATTTGTAGACGTATGTCAAATAGCACTCGTATCATGTCTGAGAAGTTCCAGCTCCTTTTGCCAATCAAGCAAAAATTTTCTAACATTAATTTAAAGGTGAACAGACTCTTTAGTTTCCACCTACTACTAGTAGTACATACTGGTACCTCTGTGATTTAGCGACTCAATGTGGACTTAGCCTTCGAAAAGAGACTTCCCCTCAGGCATCTCAGTATGTAGGCAGGTAGGTACATGATAATGATGTCATACTATACTCCTAGCCGAATTTCGGCCACGGGGTGGCGGCCAGTCTTCATGGAGACTAGCCATGTGCACAGGACATACCTAATCATATTGCACAAGTGTGTACGGTTAGACATGCGTTCTATCTGTTCCCTAACTAGACTAGACACTAAGACAAAATACCCATTTTGTATGTTCAAAAGAACGAAGTTTCTCAAAAAAGGCAGAAATAGTTGCATTTAGGCCTCGATGGGGTAAATTCAATAAATTCAATTGTCATCCACCGACAACACCTAGTAGCGAAAAATTTGAGTAATAAATTGCACCAATCGCTTCATTTATACTACCCGACTACGACGAGGGTTATGATTTTGACACCCTATGTATGTATGCAGCCGATTTTTATGTTCCCACGTAGCGCTGAAACTACTGGTCCGATTTAACAAATGAGGAGTCGTATGATTCGTCTTAATAGCCCGATGGTTATAGGCTTATGTGAAGTCAGATAAAAATGGGGGTCTAACGAGATAGCGGGGGTCTAAGTAAGAGTCGAAAATCTCAATGTTAATAAATATGCTCGTGTGTGGTATCGTTGCAAACGTCTTTGTTTGTACTTGTGTTTTTGTGAGGTTAACGATTCTCAAACTATTCGCAGAAAGGTGTAAAAAAATATAGTTAAAAACTAAAACCCGACTACATAAGTGTTAAACAAGCGTTCACCTATTGTCCATAGCATTTTCTTTTGACACCATATACCTAGGGTACAATTAGTAATAAAGGCCTCCGACTACCTAAGTATCAAAAGAAAATGCTATGGACAATAGGTGAACGCTTGTTTAAGACTTTTATGTAGTCGAGTTTTAGTTTATAACTATTTTTTTTTTGAGATTAACGCGGTCAACAAAATAAGAAGCAATGCGTTGAATACCCGTTTATTTGCTCGATTGTGCGATGATAATGATGAAGACTTCCAACGATTGCTCTTACATACTGAAGTACGCTGCATGTTCAACAAGACTCACTTTTTGAATCAGTTTTAGAATTTCTGGAAAGTAAAGATCCAGATTTAAAAAAAAAAACCTGATCAATTTGAAAGTAGACACCGCGTACCTATTTGACAGAATTGTTCACAAAATTTAATGACATTAACTTATAGTTATAAGAGGACAGTCTCAATTTAATAAAAACAAAGGGTGTTATATCAGCTAGTCTTGGAAAATTTAAATTTATGAAGCAAAATATTAGTCGGCGCGAATTTTGCCAGTTTTCAAACTTGTCAATGCCTTGATGAGAATATTTAGACAAACGTTCAACATTTAATTGCCAAGCATGATGACTTCAAAATCAGATTTGAAGATATTCTGACGATGGAAAACGGATGGAGAATGTGATATTACAAGAGGAGCTACTCGAGCTTAGCACCAATGAGGAGATGAAGGTGAAATTTAAAAGAGTATATACATTTGGCTGCAGGCAGAAATACCCGAAAAATATCCTGGACTGTTGGGAATTGCGAAAAAGTTTTTGATAGTGTTTCCCTCGTAATATCTTATAAAAAAAAGTGCTAGGGTCGTTACAAAAATTATAAGAAAAAAAAAGAGCAGTTTGAATATCACGGAACGGGGAGATTTGCGGTTATTCTTAACCCTAGGGTAGGCGCGCTTTCCCGTCGAACGTTTGTGTGCGCGTGGGGAGCATTTTGGCGCCCATGTTAAATTAATTATTTTGCGAACATATAGTTAAAAATTTAATATCTTTTGATTTTAGGGGCTTTAAACTAAACATTAGCTGTAAGAAAATTAAAGATTAATTTATAATAGATAACTAATTATAAAGTACTTTGGATAAGAATCATCTTTGGAAAATAATATGTTTTTTAGGAACAAGTTTATCATAATCTTCATAAAATCTTAAAAGAAACTTAAAATAGAATGAAATTATATGTCATCGCCTTCGATAGGATGTTATCCAGCAAAACACCCTTGGCATATGTACGCACAGTGTTCATGTCACAGTAACTTTGAGCATAAATTACACCCTTTTTGGTCCTCCTATTTTTCTTAGATGGTTTTTCTTCCTTGCCCTCCTGAAGATGAAGGTTAGTCTTCTGGTGATACAAAGCGAGCGATTTGCTTCCTCAATGGTAAATTGATTATATTTATGCAAGATCTTCTAGTAAAATGTTGTTTGGTAAGGGCCAAAACGATGACTTTCAAATACAGTCTTCGCAACATCATTCTTAAATTCTTTATTGTACACACAAAAAACATCATACATAAAAATAACAACTAGTGGACATGTACAAAGGTGGGCTTAACCCTAAAAGAGTTAACTTACAGCAAACCTACGGTTACAATGAGAATTTGTCAGTGTGGATAGATAATGTGTACTACATACAAAACAGAATATATATATATATATATAGCGAATAATATTAAATCATGTACTCGGTATTTGCATAACTATTTATTCCTGCCATGTACAAAATTAATTCAAAATTGAGAAAAATAATCTCATCTACTTTAGGTTTAATAAAACAGTAAGAAAATGAATATAAACAATACAAATTCTAGTTTTAGTAATAATCACAGTAAATAATTTTCCTTACGTGAGTATGCGCGCCGTGACAAATTTGCCGCCGCGCGATACCCTGTGGCAACAACCCTCTCTTCCTGCAGCCACCCGTTGACCGATCGGGCTCAAATTTACGACACAGGTAGATGAAGAAAGGAGAGGCAGCTACTCAAAAGCTTTACCGTGACACGCGAGTAGTTGTCAAAATAATTAAATTTGTTCCAAAGGCGGCAAAATTGACATAGCGCGCCCACTCTACGGTTAACAAAACTGAAGCCAAATATTGATTATTTGCTGTCAATCCATCAAGGGCATGGGAGGGCCATTAAAATGATTACTATTTTAATAGGTGGTGTAATACATACATATTTGAATAAATACGATATAAAAAACATACTATTTTTACCCGACTACTGGAGGGTTATAATTTTAGCACCCTATGTATGTATGTATGTTTTTTTTCTTTTTACAACTCCGAATGGGAAGTTTTCTAAATGAAATAAGTGACAATTGATTGGTTCCTTGTGCTGTGAGTAGATGTCAAAAAAGAGGAATAAATTTGGAATAAATTTTATTATGCCATCTTAACTTTTTTGACATCCTCTTACAGCACAATCAATTAATTACCCTATTCAATTCACCCTTTTTATTTCATAGTTGGACTTCAACCTCAACGCAAATTTCCATAGTTAGTAGAGATGAGTCCGGTATTCAATAACTAACTCAGTACCTGTTAGCATGGCCTAAAATATCTAACGCTATTGTAAAATCCGCATACCGGTAGGGAATAACTGTGCAAAGCGAGCATCGCGCCTAACCGACCGTGAGTGAAGGCAATGACCCAACGCTTCAATACCTATACTTACCTATCATCTACGCATAGGTACTAGCGATCCGTTCACCCGTAAAGTTATGTAGCTGCAACAAGTATTTGGTATTTCTAACCAAATCGGTTAGAAAAATATTGGGTAGAAATCAGGACAGGTATAGAGTATTGTAACGTTATTGGGTACCAGTTGGTACTAGCTATATTGAAACAAAATACCCAACTAATAACCGGTAGCCAAAATATCCAATAACTCCCATCCTTAATAGTTAGATCTAATCTACACATTTTTGTCGAGTTTTGGGAATAAGGTAGAAATATACCTAGCTGCAGGTGGTCTACCGGAACCAACTAAATTTTGAAATTGGTCTATGAGAAAACAAAGTCTGGGAACCTCTGGTCTACGCGAATGAAATCGCGGGTAATCTAGGTTTTAATAAAAAATAAAATACAAAAAAAACATAGCTCGGTTTCGCGTGTCTTAACGCCGGACATTTTGTACCTAGTAAAACTGGTAAAATTACCTAATTCATGCTAGTAGGTAGGTACCCCACACCCACTCGGCTTTCGCTACCGATGAGGTAGCGAATACCGCGTAGTTCTGAATAAAATTAATAATAATATGGCGCGTTTTAAAAAACGATAAACCGACTTCAAATTCCCTTAATTTTACACTTATTTTTCGGGATAAATACTGATTCCCTGGGGATAAAAATTTTATAGGACCCATTTGGGATCATTTTCTATACAATAGTGAAAGAATTTTCAAAATTTTCAAAAACTAACAACCTAACAATGTAAAGGTTTCTTGTTCGCTTCTTTACTTTACCTTAAAAAGATCAAAGTGATCACTTTTCCTGTTTTACTTATACAATTTATTAAAGCACTGATATTTGATATTTACATACAATGGGGCTAGGCATCAACATAAACGGCGAGTACATCACTCACCTTCGCTTTGCAGACGACATCGTAGTCATGGCTGAGACCATAGAGGACTATGCTCGGTGACCTTGGTAGAGCCAAAAGTAATTGTAAAATTTGCCAACTTTGCCAACATCTCGAGGTATGTCCTGGGATTATTGACTCCGTGTGTAGCGCTATCCGCCCGCGCTCCCTTCTTACCGCGCAGAAGATACGCCAGTTAAACAGTCGGCCTATAGTGACTGTGACTTCAAAATATCTGTGACAAATACCAGTGACAAAATACTAGCTAGTATTTCTACCAATCACGTACAAATTCATTGTTTTACTGATTGAATAATATATTTATTACCCGACTACCGGAGGGTTATGATTTTAGCACTCTATGTATGTATGTATGTATGTATGTTTGTAGCCGATTTCTTTGTTCACACGTAGCGCTGAAACTACTACTTCGATTTCAACAAGTGAGGTATCGCTTGATTCGTCTCATTACCCCGATGGTTATAGGCTATATGGTGTCCGACAAAACTGTGGTCTTAAGAGATAGCTGGGTCTAAATTACACCTGGAACACTTCGATAGCGCGATAAAATTTTGCAAGAGACGACATCTAGTTACAGTTCGAGTCTAATTTAGTTTGATGTGATGAGTGAAGAATGACACACACGTTGCCATGGAGACCTCTTGTTTATTTGTTACCATGGCAACGGGTCATCTAGGGATGGGCAAATGAAAAAATGTATCGATATACATATATTGTATCGATATATGTACGGTAAAAAAATATATAGTTAAAAACTAAAACCCGACTACATAAAAGTCTTAAACAAGCGTTCACCTATTGTCCATAGCATTTTCTTTTGATACTTAGGTAGTCGGAGGCCTTTGTTACTAATTGTACCCTAGGTATATGGGGTGGGTGCCTCCGACTACCTAAGTATCAAAAGAAATTACGCCTCAAGCCTAGAATCATAGCTGTAATCAACAGACACATACATTGAAGATATTTTTTTTTGGAGGTCACTCTATTATCTATACCTACTGAAGCCAAAACTTATTTTTTTTTTCTTTCATGTCTGTCTGTCTGCAACTTGGCTGTGCATCATGCCGAAACTACTAAATGTATTAAAATTAAACTTGGCGCAATTTGAGTTCATACTACGAGGAAGGACATAGGATACTTTTTATCCCGGGATTCAGTAGGGTTCCCTTGGGAGAGGGGAAGGAAGTGAAATTTCTCGGCCTGGCCTGGCCATTTCTCTTTCAATCATAGACCACATCCCCGCAAACTTCATCATCATCATCAGCCCGTACACGTCCACTGCTGAACATAGGCCTCCCCCAAACGACGCCACGAATAGCGGTCCTGAGCCGCCTCCATCCAACGACTCCCTGCGACCGCTACGATGTCGTTGGTCCATCGAGTAAGAGATCTTCCCACACTCCGTTTCGCATACTTAGGAACTTAAACTCCCCGCAAACTTAGGTAGAATAATTTAGTTATATTTGATTTCACTACCAACATATTCACTAGAAATAATTTGTACGGTAAAACAACGTTTGCCGGATCAGCTAGTAAGTAATAAGGCTGTTATAGAACTCACTTAAGATAATCCTTACTAATATTATAAATTCGAAAATGTTTATGTCTGTCTATCTGTCTGTATGTTACCTTTTCACAGCTGAAAGGATTTTAATAAAATTGCGGAGGTAGATGGTATCCCAGGGACGGACATAGGCTACTTTTTATCCCGGTAAAATACGTGCGAAGACGCGGGCAGATGCTAATTCATTATAAAGACTTATAGAAATGTTAGATAGGTTATTAATAGTTCATATAAAAAACCTTTATCTACGTGATCTCATTGCTCAGCAAAGGCAAGGTGTAAGGCTAAAAAACATCTTATTTAGTAAATAATTAATAAAAAACTAAATTTCCGTTTTATATAACATCCTTAGAGACGTAAAATATGATTATGATAGGACGCAAAGTGTCATTTTGTACCTCACGGCTTACTGAATACCCATCCCCTAGTTCATTGCGTACCTCTTGGGGTACACATTGAGCCAAAAAAGTATTTTTGCTCTCTACATTTTTGGTGGTTCAATGGCTACCTCACCACCCTAGGTATCCTGGCAATAGTCAATGTAGCGACCTCTTACTAACATCGCCTGAACTACAAAGGCGCAAACATCGATAGCGAAAACCCAAGGAATTAAGCTTAGCACCACCTATGTACTTCATAGAAATTCCGCTAGATGGCAGATGGCGCTAAGACAAATTCATAAACTTTGTAAAGTGCAATTTGCCATCTAGCGGGCGACGACAACGACATCTTCAGGCTGATCGTGAGTTGGAGGGGTCAAAGAGCACCGATGTCAACTTAGCCCTGTCGGGGCTAGATCTAGCCCTTTTTTGGCTTATTCAGCACTTAAAGTGATGATTTAGCCCCTAGCCCTATTTCTAGCCCCAAAACCGTGTAAGAAAACTTTATTCTGGCACACAGTACAAATATTTAAAAAATGCGATACTATGAGAAAGAAATTTTAACATCACAAAGCATTAACTAAACGCACGTAAGCTAAGCGGGCAACACTAGCGATGAGACGTACTTGTAAAATCGAGTACCAGGTCTTCCAAGAACGTCCTCGTTCAAAACCAGCGCCAAAAACCAGGGCTAAAATACTTGCAAAGTATTTTTTACCTTGTTGGTCTTATAAAATTCGGTTAAACTTGCTACACATATGATATCCCAATCGATGCGCGATGTCTTAAAAAAGATTGGATCTAAAGAAAAATATAAATTTATTCTGAACAAGGCCCCTGCTGGAACTGATAATAAATCTCTTCAACCATCAACTTCGCAAAGTACAAGTGAATTGTACGGCGAAGAATCCTCCTCCGATGAGGAGATTGAGTTTTAACCCTATACTTGGCAGGCAAAAAAATCTTGATATGTAATTTTTTTTTAACTAAGTATGTTCCTAGGGCTATATTTAAACTGTTTCAGGTAATAAAAAAAATCCTTTTGTTTTAATTATTTAATTATGAGTAGTATCCAAATGGATACACTGCCAAGTCTTATACATTAATAGAGATCACATATTTGGTAAAAATTATTACTAAAACTAATGAAATTACACTTGGAATTCTACCTAATATTACAACCATGCGTAGTAACATACATTTTTTTAATATAAAAATTATACGAGATCACATTTTTCCAATTAAAATACTAAAATTGTTACAAAATTTAAAACCTTGCTCATAAAACTCTACTTAGTAACACAGCCTTGTATTTTATAGTAAATTCCTAATTAAATTAAGTATATGGAATCTCTTCTTCGCTTCAGTCTATTTTCGAGGGGTTTGAGCAATTAGTTCTTCATATCATTTAGAATGATAAAGAAGGTAGCAGTTGCGCTCTGGCACCAAACACAGTCTGAGTTTACTCGTTTTTTCGTAACAACAACTTTAGCTTTTTTAGACCTAGTAGCAGCTGCAGGTGATGGTACGCTTAGCGGTGAGGGTACTTGTTCATAAGTTGCCAATGCAATGGGATGCGGTGACGGAAGAGGTTCGCTCAGTGGTGATGGCACCTGTTCATAGTGATCAAATTGGATTCGTGGTGATGGTACAGGCGATGATCTAGCCAACGGCAACGGGAAGATTGATTTAGATACGGCGGAGACAGTTGACGAAGATTGAAAGGTTTGCAGTGAAGTTGACGCTAGAACAACCCCTAACTCTTCATCATCATCTGAATCCAAAATGTTAAGATTTATCAGCGATGATGGCAATGATGGTGGCGGAGAACTGCTATCCGATGCGTTTGTTCGAAACGCGCGATCATCGTGGTAATGTTGTAGCTCATCAGCTGATGAATCGCCATCATCCAAATCAGATTTGGCACCAACCCTCGGGACAAGAGCGATAATTCGGCGAGCTCTATTCTGCTGTTGTTGTTTTAGTGATGGTGCCTGCACCTAGTCAAAAAATACAACATTAGTAAGAAACTTTTTCTATTATTATTATGCTTTTTCCATTAGTAACCAATAAATACATGGACAACCCCAGGAAAATAATTATGTAAGTAATGTGTTTCTTGGCTAAATTAAAAACCATAAAAATCGCCCGCTGTGCCACATCGATGATCAAACACATAAGGTACGAACACGATAAAAATAAAATATTACAGAAAAAATAAAATAAATATCAATAATTATCCATAAAAATCACTAATTCAATTTTCATACATACGTGGCAGTGTATCCATATGGATACATAACAAAAATAAACAATTATGTAGGCAAGCTGGCAGTGTATCCATATGGATACTATCATATGAACGTGTCTATATCAAGAAAACTTGTTGTTTTTTCAAGTAAAAAACAGCAAAGATATACAGATAAATTCATAATCTGTTAGGTACACTACTTTTTTATACACAAAATATCGATATTTCTAATAAAAATATGTTTTTCTTACCTTCCGAGAAGAAGACGCCTGCGCCCGGTCCAACATTTTGTGCACTACTGAGAAATTGGGGCTGCCAGCAACACACAATATTTTTCTACCAAAAGATACCAAATATATTGTACTATTTACAAAATAAGTTTTTAAATATTTTTTTTAAGAAACTGGTAGGAATTTTCTAATGTGAGCGTATCCATATGTGCACAGCGCCAAGTATAGGGTTAAGGTGCATTTTTAATTTAAAAAGTTGATTTTTTAAATTTTTTGCTTCATGTTAAGTAGATTGTTAAAAAGTACTTATTTTATTCGAGTTCAATAAAAAAATCGAACTTTTCCTATAAAATTTTTTATGGCTAAATCTAGCCCATTTTAGAACTCAATTTAGCCCCAAAACCTGACGCCGTGTTGGCAACACTGTCAAAGAGCCACTGCGACCGTCATGGGACGTAAGTAGAGTACGTCCCGTCGCCGCCGCCGCAAGTCGGTCTATATTTTAAGAACAGGCAAGGATGTTGAAGTTACATTTTCTTACCGTCTTTATAAATTCTCTAAAGCGTATCTTATATTTTTATGTGATGAAACTTATCTAAATAAACATTTAATTGATCTTTACAAGTTTTTTTTTAATATTGTAAAAAAAGGATAAACTTGTGTAGTTTTATTGTAAATCACTGGAGAAAAACACTTAAAAAAATACGGAGTGAGGAGGCATAGTTTGCAATAAAATAAAAAAAAACTGAAAAAAATAATCTTTTGTGACTTGGCTTGTTCACTGAATTTTTGTGGTAGCAGGTGGGTAACCACCTTAAGGCCCCATTACTAGAGGATTCGATCCCGGGATCCCGGATCCCGGGATCGAATCATCTACTCGTGGTAGATTTTCGGTCCCGAAAAATCATAAAAATTGTTAAAAAGAATAATAAAACGAAGCGCGTTAATGTAAACACAAATTATATACTTAAAATTATAACAACTTGTTATCAGAAACATAAAAAAATATATGAAAAAAGACAAATTTGATAATTTCACCTGACATCAGTTTAGTTTTCTTTTAAACATATTATTATTTTTACATAACTGAAATGAATATTTTATTTTTGATTTTTATTTGGAATGACAAACAATGACACTCATATTAGTATTAGCTCTTTTTTATACCAAACAATAACATTAAGGTAAACAAAACAAAATCATTCCTTAAACATGTAATCGACCGCCTCCTCGGTCGCGTCGTGGTCAAAATTATTGTATAATTTATATATCTCTATAATAACGTCTTGCCTTTTTGCTTGAAATTATAACGCCATACTTATCAAAAACATCAGACATGAGAGCCTTTTTTGACAATCATTTATGATTTGTTAGACGTTATTTGGACGTAGCGTGATTTTATTGACTGATAACGAAACATTATCTATTAATTTAATTAATGTTATTTATCTGTCTACCGTAACAGTAGTATTTATAAAAAACCCGGTTTTTTTCATGGGTTTTATTTATGTAAAATTAAGTTTGGGTGATTTAAGTTGAGTTTTAGTATGTTTTTGATTGTAAATAAAAGCTGATTTTCAAATAATTCTTCGATATAATTTACCTGTCTACGATCCCAGGATGATCTCGGGATTATCCCGGGAACCCAGGAACTCGTTTCGACTATCCCGAAATCCCGGGATTGAAAATATGGACCGGGATCGAATCCTCTACCCGCAACCCAAATAGCGGTAATGCCTCCAAACTCCGGCACCACCACCTATTTCATTTTATTATTAAGTAAGGGCGTTTAACAAAGGAACACCAAAAATCAAAATTGGGCAGTTTTTGACACCTTTAATAAGCTTTTTAATGCCTCAGTAATCGTTTTATTTTGTATGGTTTAGGAAGAGATGCAAAAACCTAGTTTGGTGACTAAAAAGTGCAACTTCGATCTCTTTCAAAACTATTAATAACGCCCCGCAACCAAAGATGTAAATCGTTAGATAGGCCCTTATCGTAGTGAACCGCGCCGTTTTGTGTGCCACGCGAAATGAGATCGCTCACTCATTTGGAATCAGTGTACATCTAAACACGGTGCTAGCTGGACCTGTTTAACTTTGGCATTTTTTGTTGAAAAGTGTCTCAAAATGCCATCGCGTGCATTTCGCAAATGCAACAATAAATTTTAAAATAAAAATAAATCCAAAGGCGTAACATTTCACTCTTAGGATTGCGATATAATTAAATAACTATTATTTTTCCTTCCGCTGCTGTAGCGTTGCGACTGGACTATAAACAAAGCAAAACTACCAGCTAATCTGTGGTACACAGACTTAGACGTGCGACCCGACCTTAAATTTGCCGGCGGCGGCGCGCCGACCTCCACGGTCACGGTCACGGTCAGCGGCGCGTGCCGGCGCAGCGCGCACGTCTACATACTTCAAAGACAATGCCACAGTTTTTTTCGTCAGGGCATATCTAACGATTTACATCTTTGCCCGCAACGCCGCCGGTGAGTACCCGGGTCGAGTCACCGGCAGTGTTGAGTAAAATGTGGTTTTTCAGGTTGATTGAGAACAGGCAAGCTAAAGAGTGTGAGTCTTCGATTTTCTTCGCTTCCTCCATCTATTCAACCTGCGTTTCAAATCACGCAGAACATGTGCGACAGAGAAGAACATCCCAAATTATGGATATTTTTACGCGCCCTTGGCCTCATTGCAGGGTTTTGTGTAGGTTGCCTTATTGCTCAATTATTTTATTGGTTATTTAGATAATATATATTTAGCTAACATAGGGTACCAGGTTCGAAGTTAGCCAACTACGAACCTTGTTTGTGTAGGAAAAACACCAACGTTTCGTCCCATAAACGAGGGACTTCATCGCGGTGAGTGCTCGCGGATTCCGCGTCCTTGTGTACACACTGCGCTGTTTGTTGCGCTTGCGCACGATTCATCCCCTCGTTAAGGGATGAAACGTTAGGTTCTTTCAACGCAAACTAGGTTTACACTACACGTACTAAATTACGAGTGTCTTTTATGGTAGGTACCTTACTATGTGTAGTTATTGGTGTCGATTTAACTAGTAGCTACAAATACTTAAACAAAAACACAATTGTTTAGAGTATAGGTATAGTTTAGTGTTCTAAATGATAAATTATTTTATTGCTGTTCGTTTTGTTTTTGCATAATTTTGTAACTTTAAAATATAATCTTGAAACTAATAATTTATTTAATTTTTGCGGCTGCTAAGACCTACTTAAATTGTTTAGTTCTGTTGTTATTGTTTACCTAGGATAGGTACTAGTTACTTAGGTAGGTAGGTACCTACGTAGAATACTACAGGCACTCGGTTGTAGAACTGTAGATATTTCTTGTAAACAATTTTGGTTCATAGGTAATTTGTCTCCCCCTGTGTGAAAACAAAGCAAAAAAATCGTTTGTTAATAAGGTATACGAAGTTCTATTGACGGCTGTTCGTCCGAAACGGACACTTTTTATTTAATACGTAACTTTTGCTTAAGTAAACAGGACGTTGAAAAGAGATCACTCCAACATGTCAACCGTTATAAATTTGACTTCCTAGAATTTTATAAAAAAACTAAAATGGAGCTAATAAACTGATGGAAATATACTAAAAGTTAACGGGATATTTACCATGATTTGAGTTTTGAGTTCTCCAATATTTCGGCACAGTTACATGCGCCATGATCACGGAACAACTAAAGTCACTGCAAGTTAGTTTTTATTGGCAGATAATATCGATCTACCCTCTTTCTTTGTCTTTTGCTACGAATATTAACACTATCACCGGTTTCATTAACGGACCCAACTCGATCACGACACACAATACTGACGGTATCTGGACGCGGCCTGATTGATACATCACTTTTTCGGTTTTTGCACATTCTCACCACAGGGCTCCAGGTTCCGGATAGTTGGAAACCTTCCTCTCGGTTGAAGTTCCTGTGTTTGGTAATCTCAATGGTCTCCTGTACCACGTTCTTGGTATGTAATGTCGCTCTGAGATTACTTGAGGATTGTGCAATTCAATCCAGTGGTTTGAACCAGACTCGAGAAGATGCTCCGCTATGGCAGACTTCTCCGTTGCCAGATTCTTAACCGCGCGTATGTGCTCCTTGACTCTGCAGGCAATAGTGCGCTTCGGTTGGCCTATATAGGAGCTTCCACAACTGCAGTCGAACTTGTACACCCCTGGTTTCTCAAGTGGAAACGTGTCTTTAGGCGTGCGCAGGTAGTGTATGATCTTCGTTAGCGGCGTGAAAATGGTTTTGATGGACGATTTTCGCAAGGTTTTAGCAACTTTATCCGTTACTCCTTTTATATAAAGCAAGAATGCTGGCTTGCGTTCCACCGTACTTCTGTGCGGTTTACGGCTGGGGTCCGATCGAGCTGGCAGTGATCGACCTTTATAGCCGTTCTTATGTAAAACCTTTCTGACATGTGCCAACTCACTCTGTAGGCTACTATCATTGCATAGGTCGTAAACGTGGTTAGTGAGCGATGTCACAACCGAATTGAGCTGCCGAGGGTGGCGATGTGAGTCGGCATGTAGGTACCGGTCCGTGTGTGTGGGCTTTCTGAAGACGGAGTGGCCTACCTTTCCATCATCTCTGACCTGTACCATTACGTCCAGAAATGCCAAACGACGTTCGATTTTCATTTCGGATGTGAATTTGATCTTATTATGTACCCCATTGAGGTGTGAAAGTAGAAGATCAATCTCCTTTCACAATACAGTAAACGTCATCTACATACCTCTTCCATAACTTAACTTGTACCGGGGCAGACGCGATGGCCACACTCTCGAAATACTCCATCCAAATGTTGGCTACTACGGAGGCGACTGGACTTCCCATAGCTACTCCGTCAACTTGTAGATAGTATTGCTATGTGACTTTAGTTGTTCCGTGATCATGGCGCATGTAACTGTGCCGAAATATTGGACAACTCAAAACTCAAATCATGGTAAATATCCCGTTAACTTTAGTGTTGTAAATAACCATCATAGTTTCAAAAGTTTTATGATGGAAATATATTCACTTTGTGGTGCTTCTGCCATGATTTACCAACCACGCAGGCAAATGCGCCAAGCATTTGCCTCATGATGTAATAATTGATCAGCAGCACATTTTTTCACGTGATCTTTTTCATTGTTTGAAATAATATTCTATGCAATCGTTTTTTTTTTGTCAGTGCTTGTCGAAAGTGGAAAATACACCCCTTGATTGAAGTTGAAGGAAAACATCTGCGTCGTGTAGAATCCATGTAAAAAAAAATATTAAAGATATTATGGTACAAAACAAAAACAACTTATGGTTTACCTTTTATGCTGACTCTACCTTTTTTATTTCGGAGCCTTCTAAGGAAGCATTTTGATACTTATAATTTTTAAAATAATATTGGTAATAAATCCTTGGAGCCCGGAGGAACGCATTCTTGGAGCGCGCTAGAACTACCCACTCGTATGATGGGCGGGTTTGAACTTTCCGGCGGTTTGCACTTTTTTCGTTTCTCTCGATAAAAATACATACAACATAAAATGTGTATTCTCTATGATCTACAACTTTTATGGCGAAATTTTTTCTCTTATATTAATATTTTATTGAGATAACAAAACCTTTTTGAAAAATCAGTTTTTTGGGTTTTTTTTTAAATTTTTGGTTATTTGCCGTATCTGAATATTTTTTGTTCATTTTTTATATAGTTCCAAGAAATTTGAAGAAGGATCACCAATTTGCAGTGTCCCTTTCGGAACTTTATATCCTTTTCTTATTGCACGGCATGTCAATTTGTGGGGGGGAGGGCGGTGCATGCATTTTGTTGGATATTTTCAGAGAAGGTTATACGCGGAATCGTTACTAAATATTTTTCAATCCAATATTGTTATAAGTCAGTTTGAAGTTGAGAAACCTCGACTCAAAAACCGGCAGCTATACTGGCGCCTTGAGAACATCTACCTTAATCTACTCTCTACTTGATTCTGTGCCTTGTTAATACCTATGGCTTTAATAAGTTCCCTTATTCTTTTATTGTTATTTTTAGCCGACTCGATCTCTTGTTTTTCAAAATGAATTTTAGCATTCTTTAGAATAGAGGTGCCAAAATTCTTGTATTAAGTATATTTATTATTTATTTTGTTTATTTATTTACACAAGACCATAACATTAGGTACAGATGCCTCCAAACCATTATGCCTAGTACAATGAATAACTAAACAATCTTTAGACACAAAGACAAAAATAATAAAATTCAAACAACAAAAAATATAATCTAGAAAACATAAATGGCTGAAATATATAATAAATAATAAAATCTATACTTATAATAAAACTGTAACAGGTCCAATTCTGTACATTGAAGATATTTTGAAAAAAATTTTTTGAAGGGTACTCAATTATCGATACTGATGCCATCTATTCTTTTTCCATCATGTCTGTCTGTCTGTCTGTCTGTCTGTACCTTGGCTGCGCATAGCTCCGAAACTACTGAACTTATTGAAATGAAACTTGGCAGGATCTGAGTCCATACTACGAGAAAGCACATAGAATACTTTTTATACCGGATGTCAATAGAGTTCCCTTGGGAGAGGGGATGAAAGTAAAATTGGTTGGGTGCGCATAGCGCCGGAACTACTGAATGTATTCAAATGAAACTTTGCAGGATTTGAGATCATACTGCGAGGAAGGACCTAGGGTACTTTTTATCCCGGATTTCAATAGGGTTTCCTTGGGAGAGGGGATGAAAGTAAAATTTCTTGGCTGCGCATAGCACCGAAACTACTGAAGGTATTCAAATAAAACTTAGCATGATTTAAGTTCATATTACGAGAAAGGGCATGAAATACTTTTAATCCCGGGTTTTAATAGGGTTCCGTTGGGAGAAGGGATGAAAGTAAAATTTTTTGGCTGCTCGTAGCGCCGGCATTACTAAATGTATTCAAACGAAACTTGATAGGATTTGAGTTCATACTATGAGGAAGGACATAGGGTACATTTTATCCCGGATTTCAATAGGGTTCCTTTGGGAGAGGGGATGAAAGTAAAATTTGTTGGCTGCGCGTAGCGCCGAAACTACTAAATGTATTCAATTGAAACTTGGCAGGATTTGAGTTCTGAAGGGGGAACTGGCAGTGGGGCCCCAGGCAGTGGGATCCCAGAAAGTGGGGCCCCAGGAAGTGGGGGCTCCAGAAGTGGGGACCCCTGCAGTGGGGCCCCTCACGCAACCGGACCCTCCCAGTAGCCACCCGCAGTGGGGCACCCACATTGCCCCGATGTGGGACCTCAGTAGCCCCCACAGTGGGCACCGGCAGTGGGGCCCCGGAAGTGGGGCCCGCCGGCAGATGGCCCCCCGAAGTGGGCCCTCCACATTGTCCCGCAGTGGTACCCTCTCATTAGCCCTGTTCATTGAAAATAAACATGTTTCTATTTTTGTCTATGATATCGGTTAATCTCTATTCTCTGTGTACAACTAGCTAAAATTCAAAATCCAGAGAGAATTGTTTATTTTTTATTAATTCATTCATTCAATCAAGAAAAACGAGAGACAACTGTCATGGCGAGGACGCCTCAAGTTTGTAAAAGTTCAATAGTATTTTATTTAATAAAGTCAGTTCAAGAAAAGAAGAAAATTGTCTTTTCATCATCAACCGAAAAAGAATCACCGGGAGTCTTCGAACCCGCCTCCCGGCACTACATCAACACAACCAACATTATGGTGGCCCATGAGGGGAACCTTCAATCAACATCAGCAGGTTCATATCCGGCATTCAGTCACAGCGGTCACATCATCGTCGCTGGGAACATGGAATATAATACTCTCTGACGAGAGATCGTCGGGCTCCGGGGCGGCGGCTTTGCGGGCAGCGGCGTGACGCCTGCTCCGGCGCGAGTGTACGGTCTCGTTGAGTGAAGTGGTAGCGTAAAACAATTTTCAAGTGCTGTAAAAAAGAATTAATTGTGCGAAAGGTTCGCCATCTTGGATCATATTTAACAAGTTTGGTACCTAATATAGAACTCTCTGGAACTGTCAAACACTTTCGGGTGCGTTCGAGTGGAAGTGACGTCAATCAATCTGGTGATCGGAGTGTTCATTCAAGGAGACATTCACTCAACTCTGGTGAAATTAGTTTATCTATAGACATTCATTCGGTTAGTTTATTCATCATTCAGATATCGATCCATCAAACGGATCAATCATTCAATCAAATGTATGTCAAGTTCATAATCATTTCAATTCACTTGTAATCCCGCCTCCATTCCATGACTAAGAAATTTCCATGAACTGGACACTGGCAGAAAAGTGGCAACCCAGACATATATTGCCAATAAGAAAGAAGTCAAGTCAATTCACTTGTTTTGTTTACATTGTGTTTTGGTTATTTAGAGTTTATTTTCAAAGTTTTATCGAATTTAGTCTAAACATTTACCAGAATGACGAGTTCTAACCCAATTATTCGATTCAAAAGTCGGTATAGAATGCTAAAGGATTTTGGCCAAACTTTATCAGAAAGTCAATCTACGATCGCCGGGTCAGTCGCCAAGCGTCATTTCGAAAAATATTACCCCGACTTTCTCAATGCCTACGAAGCTCTCATCAAATCTGAGAAGTCATCAGATACGGATCAGGCCATGTATAACAATCAGTTCTCTGAGATGAATCAGTTGCTTATTCAAATGGAGCAACTTCCGGAGGATTCAACTGGTCAGGTGATTCACAAGGATCATAACCAATCCAATCAGGTAAGAGCGCGTTTGCCTCTTATAGAAATACCAAAGTTCAGCGGAAAATTGATAGATTGGGTTCCTTTCTTTGACTTGTTTCAATCATTGGTCCATGAAAGGCCCCATATGTCAGATGCGGAAAAGCATTACTATCTACGCGCCTCGCTGGAAGGCGAGGACCTCTCAATAATCAGACATCTTCCTATGGACGAGAAAAACTACGGAGTAGCAATTAATCTGCTAAAGGGCAGGTATCAAAATCGCAGGTTGCTATTGGATACTTAATTAGATAGAATCATAAATTCGATTTTTACGACCCATTGCGTGAGTCAATTCAGGCTCTTGAAGGGTTGACGGTCCCAGTTAAGGAGTGGTCATACCTCATATTGTTCATCACATTACAGAAATTGCCCGTGAGGATCAGATCACTTTTCGAAGAAAGATATGGCAAGTCAAGGGATGAGTTGCCTACCTTAGAGGACTTCATGGATCTGTTGGATGAACAGTGTCGCCTTCATCAAGCTGTCAGCGATCAATCACGCCCGCCACCATCACAATGTGGAAAATTAAGTCCTGGACAAGGAGCTCACTCGTCACGGCGTGTTTCATCAACGGGAACACCGCGCAACACTAAGTCAACAAGTCAAGCTTATCAGGTGACATCTTCATCATGCTCCTATTGTACCCATTCAGATCATACCCTATATAAGTGTGATTCATTCAAGCGTCTGTCTCCTCGGGAAAGGAAGGCATGGGCTCGGAAATACGGGCATTGCTTCAAATGCATGAGGAAACATTATGCAAATGAGTGTCAGCATCGCAACTGGTGCTTTCATTGTGGCTCTAAGGATCACAACTCACTGATTTGCTTGGAACCTAAAGGTACTGGGAAACAAAGTGAAGTTCAAGCGGATAGTCAAGCTGTGTCATTATCAGAGCTGCCACAATCACATCAAGACAGCCGATCAACATCACCCAGACCAGTACAGTCAACTGCGCATATATCTGAACAACCAATGATTTATGAAAGACCTCGTCTTAGGGTCGGTGATAGAGCTTCATATGCTCAGGTAAGATTCAATGAGCTTCGCTTCGGATCAAAAGGTAGTCCTGACTCTGAATGAGACAGGCTGACTGTTGGTGCATTAAAGGAATCACTACCCACAACTCTTTGTCCTACAGCAGTAGTGGCAATCAAATCAGTCACTGGTCAATTCGTTCAATGTAGAGCTTTACTTGATACAGGTGCCAGTATAACAGCTATTAAGGAATCATTAGTCAAAAAATTGAAATTGCCCCAACAGTCTTATAGTAATCATATTTATGGGATTGGTCATCAAAAGGTCAACTTACCAGGAACTATGGTCAAAATAGTCATCACCCCTGTGGATAAATTGGTACCTATAATCAGTACCCTAGCAGTTGTAATGTATACATTAACAGGAAATATTCCTTCCCATCATGTAAATTTTAAAAATAAAATAGAGTCATCAAATATTATGTTGGCTGATAAACTTTTTGATGAATCACAGGAAGTGGATTTAATATTAGGAACAGATGTACTAAATTATGTACTTGATGGTTCAAAGTTATCATGTAACATTCCAGGCTTGACAGCATATGGGTCCTGCTTCGGACATGTTATTATGGGAGAGGTTCCTCCTTGTCATGCATCATCAGCCAAGAGCAGCCCTACTCAACGGAAAGGCAGTATGTCGGTTCAAAACTACGGCCTCTTAGCAACTCGGCTTGAAGATGTCCTAGAAAGATTCTGGAAGATCGAGGAGCCGCCTTCAAAGCCTGCTATTCATCCGGATCACATGGAATGTGAAAGGTTGTATCAATCTACTAAACGCATGCCAGATGGCAAATACATGACTCGCTTACCTTTATTATCAAAAAGGCAATATCTCGGAGAATCAAGATCCCTTGCAATTCAGCGTCTTAAGTCATTGGAAAAGAAAATGGATAGAAATCCAGACTTTGCAATTAAATACAAGGAATTCATGAAAGAGTATGAACTCTTAGGTCATATGTCACAATCTGATTTTCAATTTGATTCAGAACACTATGTTATACCTCATCATGGAATATTTAAAAACGGAATGACTAAATTAAGAGTTGTATTCGATGGAAGTGGAAAAACTTCAACTGGAAAATCAATAAATCAATGTCTGCATAGTGGACCCCCACTTCAAAACGATATTACTAAAATATTATTAAATTTCAGACGACATCAGATAGTTTTCACAACAGATATCAAGATGATGTTCCGAATGACTTGGATTCATCCTGATGACAGGAAATATCAGCTAATATTGTGGAGACAGAATCAATCAGAACAAATCAAAGTATACGAACTAAATACCAATAGTTATGGACTACGCTCAAGTCCGTTCTTATCAATCCGAACATTACATCAATTGGCTAATGATTGGGAGGTTGAACATCCTGGTTCAAGAGCATCTAATATTCTCAGAAACAGTGTGTTTGTGGATGATATCTTAACTGGTAGGGATTCATATTCTGAAGCCCAAGATTTGAAATCTGAAATCATAGAGGTCATGAAGAGTGCAGGATATGAGCTGAGGAAATGGTCATCAAATTGTCAAGAGCTACTACAAGATCTTCCACAGGATCATTGCGAGCAACCACACCAATTTGATAATGAGGATAAAAGTTTCATCAAGGTCCTTGGTATTCAGTGCAACCCAGTATCCGATTCAATTTCATATGACATCAACATACCTATTGGTCAAGCCACTACAAAGAGAAACATACTCAGTACTATCGCAAGATTGTATGACCCATGTGGATATTGCACACCAGTCATATTCAAGTTCTAGGTTTTCCTTCAATCACTCTTTATGGATGGAATTGGATGGGACGAACCTATTAGTCATCACCTCACTAATCAATAGAATGAACTTATTCAAGATCTTTGTCATTTATCTCAATTGCAGATACCTAGATGTGTATCACTGCCTGAGGCTGACTCATACTCTATTCATGGTTTTGGAGATGCCTCAATGCTGGGCTATGGAGCCTGTGTATACCTCAGAACAGTAAATTCAGGTAATATTATGGTACAGTTACTCATGGCGAAATCAAAAGTAGCACCGAAGAAGAATACTCAGACTATTCCGAAACTAGAACTCAGTGCTGCTCATTTGGTGTATAAATTGTTAAATCACGTGGCGGAAGCTTACGAGGACTTTATTCAGCTTCAAAGTATCAATGCCTGGTCAGACAGTACCATAGTTCTGTCATGGTTGAACTCAGAACCACATCTACTTCAAACATTTGAATGCAATAGAGTACAGGAGATTCAGAATTCAAAACGTCATATGATATGGAGACATGTACGCTCAGAGCTCAATCCAGCTGATCTTGTGTCAAGAGGTGTATCAGCCAAAGATATTGTCAATTCAACAAATTGGTGGTCACCAAGCTGGTTATCAACAGAGGAGTCAAAATGGCCACAATCAGCAGTCATAGTTCCGGATCAGTTACCAGGTTTCAAGAAACTCATTCATACTACAACTCAGGTGGAATCCTGGGAAGATTCATTACTGTCTCGTTTCAGCTCCTATGCAAAGATCATCAATATTACTGCATTTGTACTCAGGTTTTGTAAAAATATAAGATTATCTAAAGATAAAAGGAATCTGAATTCAACCCTGTCTCTGGACGAGACCCATGAAGCCAACAAGTTCTGGATAAAAAAGGTTCAGACAGATTCATATTCAGATGAAATTATATCATTACGAAAAGGGAAACTGGTATGTAAATCATTGCAGAAACTCAGTGTTTTCATGGATCCTGAGGAATTATTAAGAGTTGGCGGAAGACTGAAAAATTCATCACTTCCATATGGAGCCAGGCATCCATATCTTATACCAAAAGATCATAGATGGGGTCAACTACTTATTGACCACTATCATCGCTCATATTGTCATGCTGCTACAAATGCGCTTATATCTATATTGAGAAGAGACTACTGGATCACGTCAGTCAGACGTCAAGTTTCAAAGGTCATAAGGCAATGTATAGTCTGTTTCAGATTCAATCCATCAATTCAACCTCCATACATGGCTGATCTTCCTGCTGATAGAGTCACAGCATCCAGACCATTCTCAGGAGTTGCCACAGACTTTGCTGGTCCTTTTCTCATTAAGAGTAGTTTATTAAGAAATGCTAAATCAATTAAAGCTTACTTATGTGTGTTTGTATGTTAAGCTACAAAAGCAGTTCATTTGGAGGTAGTTTCATCATTGAATGTGGAAGCCTTCATTGCAGCCTTCACCAGGTTTGCCAGCCGTAAGGGATTGCCGTCATTCATCCGATCAGATCAAGGTACCAATTTTATTGGAGCTAATAACTATCTCAAGGAGGTAAATCAATTTTTATTAGATCATGAGGTCATTCTCAAGGAGGAGTTCAGACGTCAGAACATCAAATGGATGTTCAATCCTCCAGCATCTCCACATCAAGGTGGTCTTTTCGAGGCTGCAAGAGTGCAAAAAACCTTTTAAAAAGAGAGGTAGGTTGAACTTTCGAAGAATTGTCTACAGTATTTTCAAAAATAGAAGCTATTTTGAACTCACGTCCGCTCGTTCCAATGTCCGACGACCCGTGCGATCTAGAAGTACATATTACAGTTACACCTGGTCATTTTATCATTGGTCAACCTTTAGTCGCCTTGCCTGAAAGTCATTGGGAGAACACTAAAATGTCAAAATTATCCCGATTTCAAGTCATTCAAAAAATGTATCAAACTATATGGTCACGATGGCCTCTTGAATATCTTCACACGTTACAGGCTCGTAATAAGTGGTTTAAACATGTAAATAATATTCAGTTAAATGATTTAGTATTAATAGTAGATGAGAAATCACCACCTCTACAGTGGCGAAGAGGTAGAGTTCTAGAATTGTATCCAGGTTCTGATACTGTTGTTAGATCAGTTAAATTAAAAACTCAATTTGGTGAACTGATTAGACCGGTTGTCAAATCCCCGCAGTGGGCGCCCACATTGTCCCGCAGTGGGACCCCCCAGTAGCCTCCTGTAGTGGCATAGCAGGCGCATAGCGCTGAAACTACTGAATGTATTCAAATGAAACTTGGCATGATTTAAGTTCATACTACGAGGAAGGTCATGTAATATTTTTTATCCTCGAATTCGTTAAAGTTCCTTGGGAGTGGGGATGGAAGTGACAATTCTCGGCCTAAAATAGCGCAAAAACTACTGAATGGATTCGAATGATACTTAGCATGATTTGAGTTCATTTTACGAGGAAGGACATAAAATACGAGTCTATACCCCAAAGCCAACAAAATGATAACAAAGTTGTTATTAGTGCCGATAAACGACCTACTGGACAGCATCCGGTTTGTACAAACGCTCGCTCTCGCTACCAATGATGGTGCCGTCGTCCTGGTAGATCAGCACTGTGACAGACGGGACATTGTGCTGCGTACCCGGGATGACCGCTTGCAATACATTGGCGAAACGCACCAGGCATTTTATGCTCTTCAGCCTCTACCCGCTTTAATACCTACCTACTGTCGTGGCGAAGACACTGGTGGAAGTGGATACAACTTTGATCTTCGACTCGGTCTCACGGTTCAGTTCGGTTCACTAAAAATGTTTACCGCCCAACGAAGTGGGCACGGGTCAGCTAGTATATAATATACATATTTAGGAAACCTCGCAATCAAGGCATTCCAAGTCTATATAAAGTGCGTGCCGAGCGTACGCCTCTCATTTGCTTGCGGAAATTCAAACAGACAGGTTGTTATCGACGCGATTTGAGAGTTGGTAAAAGTGTTGATTATCAATTCAGTGTGTGTTAAATTGTGAGTACTTTGATTTATTTAGTAAAATGGTGTTTTGCTTTATTTCTGTTCATGTTGAGGTTATGATTTTGTAAAATTGAGAATACATTGTGATTAGGTTACATTGATATTGTATTTTTTTAAAGAATTTAGCTTCTGAATCCCAAATATATATATATATATATATTACATGTTAATAATTGTACGATCTCAAATAGTCAAAGTAAATAATAATAGAAACAAGACTGTTTATACGCTTTCACAAAACTGCAGGCACACTCTTTCAATCATCTCCCAGCCATCCACGAACACATCAAACTGAGGGTGGTTGGTGATGAGCGCGTTGAGATTGCGCTGAGCCCGGGAGATGCTGCTGACGATGCAGAGTACACGCATGAAGGGGCTCGAAAAGACGTAGTTATAGTTCATTTATTGATAACGTTTTTATGTTACATGTCATATTCTTAATTCTAATTAAATTAACAATAGCGTTGAATAAATTAATATTAATACATATACATACGTGCTAAAATAATTAAATTCGCCAAACCTGGAATACTCGGCGAGGTGATTACGAGCATACGGACGGTTATGGGACGGTTCCTGGGTTAGTCATATTCCATGCCGCCATCATGGAATATGACTAACCCAGGAACCGTCATAATGTTTAGGGAGCGGAATATTAGACGAGAGGGTGTGTCCCACGGAACTCGCACTATAGCTCGTACTGCTCGTTTTTGCATTTTGAACACTCGCTCCCAGTCTGCGGCTCTGCCGTACAGCTCTACGCCGTACTGAAGAAGCGAGTGCACAGATGCGAAATAACAGCTTAGATAAGATAAGAAATTTTTTTATTGGTTCACAAAACAATAATACAAAAATGAAAAGGGTGAAATAGAGAAAAAAAAACAATGTGAGACCAAAAAGCTGCCACTCAACGTGTGCTGCAGGAGCTCGGGGAGCAACTGCAGCGCTGGTCTTCCGTGTAGAGCGCGTTCAGCGTAGAGCGCGTCACTGGCTATGAACACACTCTTTACAATACAGATAGTTAAGCAAATAACATAAATTACCTACGTGTTAAGTGAAATTTTATAAAAAAAATAAGCGATACAGGTGGTGAACTATAACAGATTTTTTTGACAAAACACATAAATTGAAATAGAAAAGAAACAAACAGAAAACAATAAATAGGCGCATAAAACAAACAAAAACAGAAACTATGATTGACCAAATTAATGCGAATCACATTGACGTTGTAAAATATATTTTTTTAAATTGCTTCTCATCATAGTTGTATCCAATGTCTCTGACAACCTCCACAGGGCGAAACAGGCTCAGTAAAACCCGTACACGGCCGGGGCCGAATCGGGCATGGTTTTGTGGGACACAGAGCCTGCTTCCTTCCAATAGAGTAGAGGAATCAGTTTTACCACGCAAAATACGGCAGATATATAGAAGCTGGTCATTTAGGCGCCTGCTTTCTAAGGAGATGAATCATTGTGTACCCTGTAAATATTTGGTAGGATACATGAAAGGATGATTGATAACCATGACATTTTTTGTACAAGAATTAAAGGAATCTCTTTTGTACCTTTTGATTGAAAAATCTTAAGCGAATAAGCTACTACTTCGTACGGGTTCCATACGCACGCACTAGCCTCAACTTTGGAACGGAACAGTGAATTGTTTAAAGTTCATAATGGCGATTATATTAGTAAAATCTTTACGCACGTGCGGGACACAAAACCTAGTCTTTTGAAACACGTGACAGTAAGCGAGCGGATATGGTTATGGAAATTAAGTTGTGGGTCAAATTCTACGCCTAGATCTTTTACTGAGGAACTTCTAGTGATTCTTTCACCGCACAGATGGTAGTCGGTAGCTAAACTTTGGGAGGACCGTGTAAAAGTCATCATTTGGTACTTATAAATGTTGTAGGCCGTGGGACCGCGGCTTACGAATATCGACCCCTCCAACTCAACCCGTGGATGTCGTAAGAGCCGACTAAGGGAATCTACCAGAGGAAGGGCAGCAGCTTCTTTCTGAGTATTTTTCAACACCAACACTGCGATCACCAATCCGCCTGCCAAGCGTGGTGATTATGGCAAATCCCCCCCCTACATGGGAGACCATCCACTCGACGACCGACGACATTGTAGCGGTCGCAGGGAGTCGATGGATGGAGGCGGCTCAGGACCGCAATTTGTGGCGTCGTATGGGGGAGGCCATGTCCAGCAGTGGACGTGTATGGGCTGATATGATGAAATGTTGAAACGTAGACGGTTTGAATCGTAATTAGCCTGGTGCTACTCCGTAAGAACTCATCTTTGGTAGAAGAACATCGTTAACCACCTGGTCAAATGCTTTATTGAAATCGAGATAAATTATATCCACCTGTGAACTTTCGTCTAGATTTTTCGAAACATAATTTACGAGCGTTAAAAGATTCGTGATTACAGATCTACCTTTTCGGAAAGCATGCTGAGTGTCACTTAGAAATGGTGATAATTGTTTTTAAATCCGATTGTGTAAAATGCTCTCGAACAATTCAGCTAAAGAAGATAGTATTGCTATGGGACGGTAATTTTCTACGAGGTATTTGTCGGTCGACTTCGGAATAGCTGTTACACGTGATGTCTTCCACCGAGTTGGATAAATGCTAGTTTTTAGGGATATATTGAAAATGTGTATTAAATGAACTGATAGTTTTAATTTAAAAGCTTTGATGTATGTAAGATGGAGCATTATCTGGCCCCAATGGCACATTTGGCCTTCATTTTGTTTATGTGGAATATACTTCAGGTGTTGAGATTACGATGTTTTTAATACAATTGTTTCCGACTCTACTTGTGATGTTCTCTGAACTTAAACTACACTTGCGAGCTATAAACTGGAATCACTTCATCGCTGGTTTTTGCAGACCATATTTTACAGTTTCCATGCAATAAACTGTAGGTTGTGGTATATTATTTTAAAGATAATTTTATTAGCTTTCAAACTCTTTCGATATCATAGCGAAAAAAATGTTCATCATATGTCATGGAACGTGGAAACAAAAGACATAAATTTTTGGAACGAAACATGAATTTTTTCAAACTCCTGAATCCCTATAAAAACTGGGAATTTATGCAATTTTGTCATCAGTCCAATATATCACGTCACTCAAAATACTGGAATTACAAGAAAATGGAAACCACACCAATAGAAGCCGCTCAAATCGTCACCCTAATCCAGCAAGGGTTCTCTCAGCGTACTATCGCTCGACAGCTTCATCTGAGCCAGTCCTGTGTCTCCAAAGTATACAAGAGGTTTAGAGAGACTGGAAACTTAGTCCGAAGACCAGGATCTGGACGACAGCGATGCACTTCAGCGAGAGATGACCGATTTATTGTCAGCACTTCTCTCCGAAATCGACATCTAACCGGCGTTGACGTCCAGCGGGAGCTCGGAGAAGTTCGAGGGAGAACTGTCAGCGAGTGGACAGTGAGGCAAAGACTCAATGAAGCTAACTTGACCCCAAAAAGGCCAGCAACGGGACCCAAATTGTCTACAGCCCACCGACAAGCCCGACTTCAGTTTGCTTGTGATCACTGATTGGGATATACAGCAATGGAGCCGAGTTTTGTTCGCGGACGAGACTAGGAAGTGCCTGTATGGCAGCGACCGTCGACGGAGAGTCTACAGGAGACCGGGAGAGCGATACGCACAATGCTGTATAGCGGAAACAGTGGCATATGGGGGTGGGTCTTGTATGATGTGGGCGGGGATTTCAATTGAAGCTAAAACGGAGCTGGTATTCGTACCCAGTGGAGGTCAGGGAGGAGGACTAACCGCAGAAAGGTATATCAACGACATTCTGCTGGGCCATGTACTCCCTTACGCCGGGTTTATTGGCGAAAATTTCCTGCTAATGCACGACAATGCCCGCTGCCACACCGCTCGTGCGACTAGACAGTACCTGGAAGAAGTCGGGATTCCCACAATAGACTGGCCAGCCGTCAGCCCTGACATGAACCCTATCGAACACCTGTGGGACGAGCTGAAAAGGCGGGTACGAGGAAGATCTCCAGCTCCTGCGTCAATAGAAGACCTAAAAACTGCTCTTATCGAAGAGTGACAGGACATTCCACAGGATTCCATCAGGAAAATCATTAGGTCAATGAAAAACCGTTTACAAGCAGTCATTAGGGCCAGGGGGGCAATACAAAATATTAAGCGGGAAATAACAAAGATTTTAAATAAAAATTTGATATTTTCATATTACTTCTTATTAATTTAAACATCCACAACTTCGACCTATTGTAATAATTCACTAAATGAAGGTAGGAAACTCAATTAAATTTAAATAATTTTTATACCATTCGAAAGCTAACAAAATTTCTTTTCAAATGGTATACACCAATCTGCAGTTTATTCCATGGAAACTGTAAAATATGGTCTGCAGAAACCAGCGATGAAGTGATTCCAGTTTATAGCTCGCAAGTGTAGTTACATTTTGAAGGAAAACGCTGGTAAAATAATCCGCATAGGCCTTTGCAGCATTAGATCCACTATATGTATTCTCCTGGTACGTCACTGAAGGTTCAACACCACCTTTGGTATTTAAATTAGAAATGTGATTCCAAAAAGCTCGCGGATTTGAAGTTAAGTCATTTTGTATCCTTGACAAATAGTAATTATATGCCTCTGAGATATTTATTTTAATATAAGATCTTTATAAAAACTGTAATTATTCGGATCTTTATTTGTCTTCCATTTCTTATGAAGTAAATGTTTTAGTCTTATGTCAGTTATTATTTCTTTCGTATACCACGTTGGATATCTTCTGGCATGTAATGTGTAACGTACTTTTTTGAGATATTATCTTATCTAAACTATTTATGAGCGAACACGTAGACGTCATTGATATAATGTTAAATATAATTAGCAAATGCAACTGCTTTTTCCTTTAACTATAATCTTTTTAAGTAGGTTTCTCTGTAAAAAAGACGGTTTAGAGCTGTCCAGTACAGGTATGGTACGACCGCGGGCCAAAACAAATCACTGTAGGTATATAATGCAGGGCCGCATCAAGAAATCATCGTTTTCAACATCAATAGCCGGATTTTACCCACTGCTAGGCATAGATTTTCAAAGAAAAACAAATACCTACGTAAATTATTAATTTTGATAAAAATAAAAATATGGCGATATTCTTAAAGGACAATGGACAGATTGGGACCACCCTCCGATAGCAATAAAATGTATGACTTTGGAGAGGTCTATTCAACCGGAACAACTATTGCTATGACGGCTTTGCTATGCCAGCTTTGCTATGACAGCTTTGCTGTTACAACTGTCCGTTCAAAGATATACGACTTATAAGTTTTGATAATATTAGAAATAAATAAAATATTTTTATTATAATAATGATTAATTATTAAAGGAGGTAACATTTAAAAAAAACACAGTTAAACTGTTACAGGGTCTTTATTGTGGTATCTAGGGTACTTATACTATTCGTGTCCGTAGGTATCTAGGGATCATCTCTGACGTCATTTAAAAACATTGCTGGTGCATTAAACCCTCCATGAATTATTATTGTATACCCTATATACCAGATTATTTATATAATGTGTGTACATGTGCCCATCGTTCGCCTTCCTGATGAGTTCCTATTACCTATCCGGATATATGAATGATAAAGATAAAGATCATTTTATTTGCATAAACATGTGTAGATATAAGATTTTACAAACAGGTATGCAGGTATCAACATGTTTTACCGATTGTGGTCTACAAATTGTGAGAGACGGGGCATGCAACAGAGATCGTTCGTACCTAACTAAAATAATAATTGCGTTATTTATTAGGATTAAAGTTAAAAAAAGAATTAAATTTAGGTAAGTACATAATAACAATATTGCATTTTATAATAATTCTGTACATTTTAGAGTTTAAAATTTATCATTTATGATGAAACCTTCATTAAGTATCAGAATTGTCCAATCCCTATCAGACGTTGAACTATCGCTACTGTATGCGCGAGGACTAGTCTATTTACCTAATCTATTCTCAGTCTACCTACGGTAAAAGCACTTTTTTGAAGCACCTGGGCGCGCTCGTCCTTGTTATTTGTGTGTGTGACAAAATTGTGGTTGCTATGGTCACAGATTAGGTAATCTATGGTGGTCTTCGGTGCAAGGAATTTATATAGGTACTATTACCTATTACTAAGTAATACACAGAAATCTAATAAGGCGCGCTCTACCATGTCTGTGAAGTAATAGTAGATAAAAGTCACAGGTGTAGAAAATTGGCGGTATTTCACAGTGACAGAAACTAAATATATCTGTGACTGTCTCACAGTCAGTGCCAGTGTCACGAGTGCACGATATTATATCGTTGTTATTTTATTAGGTACCCACGCAATAAATCGCTTCAGCTAGATAATATCGCTTCTATATTCTCTCTTTGACAGTATCACTAAGTTGGAATGAGCCACACCTAGTATTTTATACTTGGAAATTTGAAATGTATACCGCAATGTAACAAAATTGTTACATTGCGTTATACACATACAATTCAAGAGGAATTTTTGTTACGTAGCGGTACTAATGTTATTCAATCAGTAAAACAATTAATTTGTATGTGATTGGTAGAAATACTTGCTAGTATTTTGTCACTGGTATTTGTCACAGATATTTTGAAGTCACAGTAACGGCTATTTTTAATAATATTCTTTAGAAAATAACCAAATAAATGGTAGTTTACTTTAGGTACCTATGTAGTTAGGAAAGGAAAACACATAAACTGAATAAGTTTGTTACAAAAATATGAAATTTTGTAAGTACAGCAAATTAATATAGACCATACCTAGATCATATATAGATATGCTTCACTGTCCAGATTCGTCATAAAATGACATGGATAAATAAACTCCTACCACACAAATACCATTTTTATTATGCTTGATTGATAATTTTCTTATTTTCATTTAACTGTTTTATTAAATGAGTTTCCAGTTTGAATTACTTTCATTAAATGTTTAATTTTATTGTATTCTATGTTAGTTGATGATGAGAATTGAGTTGTTTTAAATCTCTCCCTTTCTTGTTATCTGCCCATTTGGACATTGGGCTAAGAGTTTTGTATGCTTCTTGCTGCCAGCCATGACATGTATGGTATATGATAATGTCCATCGACATATCCATTTATTTAGGGATGTCATGATTAGGGGTATTCTCTTGAGTCATCTGGATGTTATATCTGGCATAAGACCACACCGAATTCAGTATTCATCTATTAATAAAGAGGTAGTTGTCTAGTGACAGGTTAGATTTTAGAATTGTCCGTTCTTGTCAGGAAGGAGGTTATGACGTTTCCCGTCACCCTCGAGGAGTATACGGCAGTGTCCGTGTCATAATAGCATCGCAAGCTTTCTCTACGCAATCGGTAAAATAATGATTTCAAGACTCGATCATTCACATAAAGAACGCTGATAAACAACGAGTAGAGCGTTCCGTTTCAACAATCGCATTGTGCGCAATAGTGCGCTCACACGAAACGGAATGCACCGTCGTGCGCGTGACGGATTTCAATGAATAAATCGAAGAATTTATCAATAGTAACATTTAAATACACTGCCACCTAGTGAAATCGGGTTGAACTGTTTGTTTACGGATAGTAGGTGGGTAGGATAGGTGGTGAAGCGATGCAAACACTGTATCAAAGTAGTACCTGAACAAGGTAACAGGTGTCCCTTTAAATACGTCTGTAAAGGTATCCTATTTTGTGTAAGGTTTAGCAACTAACTAATTAAATCTGTATCAATATTATATAGCAGACAATGTTCATAAATCATTATTTGAATTTAAGAGATGCTTCGTAAAGTTATAATTTCTTTAAATATAAGTTTGGTGTACGATTACATCAGTTGAATTGTAAATATGATGATAATTGACTGATTTTGTGATAGTTTAGCAACTAACGAATTAATTAAGTAACAATATATGAAGCAGATAGTATTAATAAACCATTAGTTAAATTTAAGAAAAGATTTGTTAAGATATCATTTCTTTATATATCAGATTGGCATATTATAAATTATATTGCTTCATCAGCTGGCTCCTAAATATGACTATATTAACCTCAGGGATATAATATAGCGATTTTGATGAATCACAAGAGTCTTAGAATAAGTTTCAACATAGGTTTACCATGTTATTTGTTTCTAAAAGAGTTAGATTAAAAATATAAATACGACTTGATTCGGATTGGCTCTGGTGATTCAACAAACAACACGAGATTTAGAGAGGAAAGATTTGGGATGGGCTCTGAGGAGCGATATAAAAGGAATATTATGAAAACGAGGGGGCAGTTTGTGTTGTGCAGATTGAGTGACAAAGTTAAGTAAACCATTGTTATTATACTCCTTTACATTCCGTGTATTTACCTACAAATACATAGGCAATATTGCTTGTAATTTAGCTTCCGAGTGGAAACTAAATAATATCTGTACTTATTGTTAAACTGAGGTATGTAATTTGGTACCTTGTAATTTGTTCATATTTATATTTTGTCCTTATTTGTTATTATGTGATTTGGCTTCGAAGCTTCAAAGTAATTTTACAAGTACCTTCATTTGTATTTCTTTTTATATAATGTAAATTAATAAAGGTAATTATTACTACTAGGACTATGTTCTATGTTTTTGATAGATAGATAGATAGATAAAAACTTTATTTGGTACTACAGACACACATACAATTAACAAAAGTAGATATAATTTTAAACAAAACAAAAGTACAATAGGTTTGGTAAAGGTAAGTTTGTGTGTGCTGCAGCACAACAAATAGGCCATGGCTCAGTGAAAATTTTTGCTTCAAAGCAAAACACTGATTTTCAGCCAAAACCTGATCGAGAGCGAGCACAACGAGTACAGACGGACAACGTGTAGATAGTCGAGAATTATTGTGGTTGTGTAGTAATAGTAAAAAATATTTTGTTTTTGTAGTAAAGTTAGTAGTCATGACTTATTGAAGATTACCAAAATAATAAATAATATAATAATAAATAACTTGCGAAAAAAAAGAACAAAATGAACGACCGTCCTATTTTAGGCATACGAAGTGCCTTGGAATACCCTCCATTTGCTTTTGCAATAAAAACTTTTTGAATTTTAATTTAAATGTGTATTTAGTGTAAGCATTGCAAATAGGGGGAGGAATATTGTTCCAGCACTTCGTTGCCGAATATCTGAAGCTTCCCCTGAAAGCTGCGGTCTTGTGATTGTGATAGGAAAGTGCACATCTTACTGCTTTACTACTTCTTCAATGTATTTACGTAGGAATCTTAAGAATTATCTCTGATACTTTGCAGTTGTGTAGTATATAGCAATAGGGAACTCTCCAAATTCTAACACAAGCATATCTCGTGCACCGCCTGAACGCTTTGAGCTATAAACGGAACGCAACTTAAATCCTGGCTAGACTATTGAGAAATGTTTATTGTGAAAGTACCTACATCCTCAGTATAAGTACATTTGCGATAATTTTAATTTAAAATTTATTGATGTAATTAGAACAACCTTAGGCCTTAATTATTATACAAATTACAGTAGGTTTTAAACTAACAGGTCCAATTTTGTACATTCAAGATAAAAGTCTCTTCCTCTAACTTTTTATACAAGTACTTACTAAGGATGGGAGTTATTGGATATTTTGGCTACCGGTTATTAGTTGGGTATTTTGTTTCAATACCGCTAGTACCAACTGGTACCCAATAACGTTACAATACTCTATACCTATTCTGATTTCTACCCAATATATTTCTAACCGATTTGGTTAGAAATACCAAATACTTGTTGCCGCTACATAACTTTACGGGTGAACGGTCCGCTAGTATCTATGCGTAGATGATAGTTAGGTAAGTATAGGTATTGAAGCGTTGGGTAGTTATGGCTCACGGTCGCTTAGACACGATGCTCGCTTTGCATAGTTATTCCCTAGCGGTGTGCGGATTTTACAATAGCGTTAGATATTTTAGGACCATGCTAACAGGTACTGAGTTAGTTATTGAATACCGGACTCATCTCTAGTACTTACATACTACATATGTACATACTTACAAAACGGAATACTTCCCTATAATTTTATATTGTAGCGCCCCAACAGTTCATTTCATGATCTCATTACTCATAAGAACCAAAGATTTATATCGTAAGATAGGCCCTTACCGTAGTGAGACCGCGCCCGTGTTGGTGCCATATGAAATGAGATAGCTCGCTCATTTGGAATCAGTGTACATCTAAACACAGTGTTAGCCGGACGTGCTGTAACATTGTCATTTTTTGAAAAGTGTCATAGAATGCCATCGTGCGCAAATGCCGTTACGGACGATCAGTCACAACTTCACTGTGTCGCAACTTAATTAGTTAAAAATAGTAAACATACATATTTTCCGTTCAAAGTGTTATTAGTGTGTGGTCAATCGCCGATACCATCTGAGTGAGTGTTTGCTACCTCCTACGCGCATGGGATAAGGTGTAAATCTCGAAAAACCTAGATTTGGACAGACCATTTATTTCTTACATGTGGGTAGACTGTGGCGCTTCTGGTCAGTCGAATATTTGTCAATTTTGATCACCTTGGGCGCCATCTAGTGACAAGTAGCTGTAGCTCACTCCATCTAGTGACGAAAGGTGGAACCTCACACTTTACATACGCCACTACTACTGCCATCTACAGCTCTACCTGAGATTCTGACTATCAGCGCCATCTAGTGTGGAGTAGCTGTTCTTTAATCGATCGATTTGTGAGAACCCAAAACTAAGAACCATCATGAGAAAGGTTGCTTGTGGTGCGTGCAGAAGATTTCTATCGCCGATAGGTGCCGCTACTTGTAGCGTCTGTGCAGGCATTTATCATAAAGGATGTCTTGCGATTCCTGAGTCGGTGATTTTGAAGAAGGACTGGGTCTCCTCTCAGTGTAAAAAGAGGACTAGGAAGAGTCACAATTCGCCGGTAAATGAGTTAAATGTCGCACTCGCACAGAGCCCGACCGCTACTGTTGTCACCAGCCCATCCGTCAGCTCTCTTCTACCGCTATCATCGGAGGCCCCTTTTACCCCTCAAGTGGACACTAGTATTGTGGAAATGCGGCGAGAGTTGGCTGAATACATGGCCGAGTTGCGCCTCTATCGCGGCGAGATGGTTGAATTTCGGGGCACTGTGGCGGCCATGAATGAGCGCATGGTAGGCATCGAGCGTCGTCTGGATGTGATGGAAGCTAGAGAAGAGGCATCCGGAGCAGTCGAGGTTGCCGAGCTTGAGAAGACGGTCAATCAACTGAAATGTGAATGACCGGGACCAAGAGGCGCTGTCGGCCGACCTCGATATAGGGCAATTCCCAGATGTAAAAGGCGAGAATGCCATTTACTCCGTTACCATTCTAGCTGCAAAACTGGGGGTATCTCTGGAAAATCGTGACATTATGTTCGCCGAGCGAGTTGGGGCTCTTGCTCGGTCGGGTTCAAGTGATACGGAGGGGCGTCCACGGCGCCTAGTGGTGCGTCTGGCACGCCAGCACTTGCGGGATGAGTTGCTGAGTGCAGCGCGCGTGCGTCGTACGCTCGTGTCTACGGATCTCGGCATGCCTGCGCCTCCGCAGCGAATCTTTGTGAATGAGCGACTCACGGGAGCCAACCGGCAACTGTTCTACTGTGTCCGCGAAGAATGCAAGAAGCACAACTGGCGATTCTCGTGGACGAAGAGGGGCCGCGTCTACGCACGTGAAAGCGATGGCAAACCAGCGTATCCATTTCGTACGGAAGCTGATGTCACACGTATCTTTAAAAATAAATCTAGTTGAGAATTGGATGATATTTGAATATATCTCTTTTGTATTTTTAAGATATTGCCCTTACTTATTTCTATCGTATTCAGTTCGCGCAAGATACTGCTTTACACTGAAAACTTCTGAATGCAAAATAATTCACAACTCTGATATATGTGTGCTCTACTTTTGTTTAGAAGTGTTATGTAATACATTGTTAGCAGTAGACCATATATTGAATAACAACTTTTGTTGTTTCTGTATTATTTTAAAAAGTATACAAACTGTAATATTTGTATTAGTATATATCAACGTCTATTGTTTAATATTCTCTACCTGTTTATTAATCGTTGTAATGTTTTTTACGAATATCGTAATCCACTTGTCTTGTCCGACTTTCCTAATAATTTGTTTTTAGTATGTTAAATATTGGTTTGATTAATGCAGGTTCTCTCGGCACTAACCATGATAACCTTGTTGCTTCAATCGTACGGATGAACCCAGATATCTTAGCCATCAACGAGACCTGGCTCAGACCGGGTGAGGAGGGCCGCGCCCCCGCCGTGGCAGGCTATAGTCTGAGGCACATTCCACGGCCGCGAGAGTCGCGCTCGCGCGGTGGTGGGGTCGGCTTTTATATTAAGCGAGGTATAACTGTGCGCACATGGGCCCACCCGGTAGACCCGTTACACAAGGCAGTTGAACAAATGTGGCTCACTCTGAATCTCAGCGGGAAGAAGCTTGCTATTGGGACGGCTTACAGGCCACCGTGGTTGGATGCTGATCTATTCTTTGACGCTCTTACGGACTCAATAAATTCTCTACCTATCTGTGATCACGTAATATTACTTGGTGATTTTAAAATAAACATTCTCAGCATCACTGAAATTAAAACCGTAAAACTATCTACCTTTCTTTCATGTCTTAATTTAAATCAACTTATTTCCACGCCCACACACTTCACGGAGACTTCACAAACACTAATTGATATTATTTGTTCTGACCTTAAAGCTAATAGGATAGCTGTTGAACCAGTAGGATCCCTCTTTGGTCATTACCTAGTCTACTGTGTATTTAACATTAAAAAGAATAAATCTAAGCCTGTTACGATTTCTTACCGGCGTATAAAATATATCTGCATCGATAACTTTAATATAGATTTACGCTCTATTAGATGGGATGTAATTGCGACACTTGACGACGTTAACGATATGGTTAACGGCTTCAATCATAGTGTACTGGCTCTTCTAGACCGGCATGCTCCTATTAAGACAGTATTGATCAAATCGACCTCTCATCCTTGGATAACAGATACAGTCAAATTGATGATGAGGTTACGAGACGAAGCCGCAGTTAAGTATCACAAATGCAAGACAGAAAGCAAGAAATTGTACTTTAAAAACATGAAGTGCACTGTAAACCAAGCTCTGTATCATGAGAAGAAAGCATATTTTAATTCAAATATAAATAATAAAATAAATCATCCCAAACAGCTTTGGAAGAATTTGAAAAAAACTTTATTGCCTAAGAATAATTACGAACTTCCTCTTCTTTTACAAGACGCTTGTATTATACTCAAAAAGCCCTGCCTTTCTTCTTCTTCATATGCTCTTCCAGGTTTCAAACTTATAAGAAACGATCGTGTTGGATTAGGTGGTGGGGGGGGGTTGCTATATATCTCCGAACACATATTTCTTTTAATATAGTAAGTATGTCAGCACAGCCACCACCCTCCAAAGCGGGAGAACATCTTTTCATTGAGGCCGATCTCCGGCATGCAAAGATGCTACTAGGTGTATTTTATTGTCCTTCTTCCAAAATAAACTTCTTTCTTTCATTTGAAACACTCCTCGAAAATCTGGCTCTTTCTTACGATCACTTCATAATTATGGGTGACTTCAACACCTGCTTACTCAAGAAAGACAGTCGGTCCACTACACTTGAAACCCTTGTAAGTGGGTGCAATATGTCAATTCTTCCTTTAAATGCTACTCATTTCTTCCCGAACTCTTCTCCCTCTCTACTTGACCTCATCATAGTTTCATCTCCTGCTCATGTGGCCAGGCATGGTCAATGTGAAGCAGGAGCTTTCTCTTACCACGACATGTTGTATATGTCATACAAAATTCGCCCTCCTAAGCCCAAACCCGAGGTTCTTCTGCAAAGAAATTTTAGTGGCATTAATATGGAGAAACTACGACTTGATGCGGAAGGTATAGATTGGTCTGAGCTCTATGATGCTACGGACGTAAATGTAAAAGTAGAGATATTTAATAGTGTCATTACCAATCTCTATGACAAGCATGCCCCGCTCAGGAAGATAAGGCTCAAGCACCTTCCTGCGCCTTGGATCACACCTGAGTTAAAAGCGCTTATGCGTCAGAAATGCGTAGCCAAATCAAAACTCAAGCGTAAACCTACCGAATTTAATAAACAAAGATATATAGATCGCCGGAATCACTGCAATAGAGCGTGTCGTGATGCGCAACGCCGCTATATCCATACTTCAGTAGAGAACTCTGACCCTGCCAAGGTTTGGAAGTTCTTACGGTCTCTGGGAATCGGAAAATCAAAAGAACGTACAAAAATCCCTCCACAATTTAATCTCAATTCTCTTAACAAACACTTTACCTCTATATCAGATCTCGATATCCAACTGAAATCGAAAACTTTGTTTCATCTTTCTTCTACACCGATTCCTGGCTACTCACTTTTTCATTTTAATCAGTTCACGGACTGTGACGTTAAGAGAGCTTTTACATCGATTTCTTCTAAGGCTGTTGGCAACGATAGTATTAGTCGAAACATGATAACCCCTATTCTTGTCCAAATAGCTCCCGCTATTAAACACATCCTGAACTCCTCGATATCCACTGGTTTATTCCCATCTGTCTGGAAAGAAGCTCTAGTAACTCCTCTCCCTAAAAAATCCAAGCCTATTGGCTTCTCTGATTTCCGTCCTATATCTATTCTTCCTTTCCTGTCCAAAGTCTTAGAACGCCTTGTCCACCAGCAATTAAGCACATTCCTCTCCATGAATAATCTCCTAAATCCTTTCCAGTCTGGTTTTCGCCCAGGCCACAGCACAGTTTCCGCGCTAGTAAAAATTACAGACGACATCCGCTCTGGCATGGAAGATGGAAAAGTAACTGTTCTTTGCTTACTAGATTTTAGCAATGCTTTTAACAATGTGGATTTTGAAATTCTAGTTGCAATATTATGCTCTCTCAACGTATCTCCAGCAGTGGCTGATTGGTTTCGCAGTTACTTGCATGGGGGTCGGCAGCGTATTCGCACTCATGATGAGTGCTCGTCTTGGTGCGACATGTCTGCTGGAGTTCCACAGGGTGGCGTTCTTGCACCTCTTCTTTTTGCTATGTTCATAAATTCTATATCTCAAAACATAACTTCATCGTACCACCTCTATGCAGATGATCTCCAAATATACACGCAGGCTACGGTAGATCAGCTATCGTGTGCTATTGCCACCATTAACGAAGACCTAGGTCGTATCCTGGACTGGAGCAACAGCTTTGGTCTAAAAGTCAACCCTTCAAAAACGCAAGTGATCACAGTAGGAAGCTCTCGAATGATAGGTCGGATAAATTGGGGTACTCTACCAACTGTGGTCTTTGATGGGACCCCTGTTGGGCAAAGCAAAACGGTGAAAAATTTAGGTATCCTCATCGATAGAAATCTGTCGTGGAGACCGCAGATATCTGAAATCAGCCGTAGGATGTTTGCTTCAGCAGGTTCCCTTCGAAGGCTGCGTAACTTTCTACCTATTGCCACTAAAATCTCTCTTGCACAATCTCTTCTCCTTCCAATTCTTGATTACGCCGATTCGGCCTTTCTTGATCTAACTGAGCAACAGTTAGACAAACTTGAGCGCCTGCAGAATGTCGGGATAAGGTTCATATTTGGCTTGCGCAAGTATGACCATGTTTCGGAATTTCGCAGGAAGCTCAAGTGGTTACCTATACGGCTTCGCCGAAATTCTCATATTCTCTCTCTTCTCTTTAATATCTTGTTTTACGCCTCTGCACCCCCTTATCTCAAAGAGCTTTTTACCTTTCTCCATCATTCGCAAGTTCTTTCTCTGCGCTCTTCTGAAACTTTTATACTTCAAGTACCTGTTCACTCTACTTCTTTCTTCGCCCATTCCTTTACTGCCCGGGCTGTACAACTATGGAACGCATTGCCAGTCTCAGTGAGGCGAGCAAAGTCGCTACCACTATTCAAAACCATGGTGAAGGAGCACTATTTAGGCTGTTGTCATTAAACGCATACCTGTGTCCCTATGTATATAAGTAAATATATATATATATATATAAATTTATATATTTAGTTTATTTTAAGCATAATATTTATTATGAGTATTTTTATTTATTAAATCTATACTAGCACACAGATCCCCTAGTACTATCCAACAATCCTATCCATCCACGGTTGTCTGGTAGAGATCGCTCTCGAGCGATAAGACCGCCACTTGTAACTTAGTTTTAAAATTGTCTTTTTTTGTATTTCTGTTTCTTATCAATAAGTGTGCAATAAAGAATTTTCTATCTATACTCATTTTTTAACGCTGCCTGGGACATCAATTACTATATCTAATCTTACATATTTCGAATTACATCAATTTAGCAAATCAATCTTTAGTTTAAAATCTGTCAGCTTAGACCAAATATCAAAAATTATTCATAGTCTTAAATCCAAAGCAGTAGGTTCGGATCTTATCAGCTTAGACATGCTAATGATAACTCTACCTGAAGCACTTGATACCATAACTGCCATTATTAACAGGTCAATTACCACCTCTGTGTTTCCAGATGCTTGGAAACGGGCTATTGTTCTACCTTTACCTAAGATTCCCAATCCAACTACTTTAAATGAGCTTAGACCTATAAGCATACTTCCGTGTTTATCGAAGGTGTTAGAAAAGGTTGTAAGTTACCAGTTAGCGGATTTCGTCGAAAAAAATAAAATTCTGTCTGAAGTACAATCTGGTTTCAGAAAGGGACGCAGCACCACAACTGCCCTGCTCGATGTCACGGATCAAATACTCTGCGCACAAGATAAGGGGCTATGCTCTCTGCTTGTACTGCTTGATTTTTCAAAGGCTTTTGATTCTTTAAATATAAATTTACTACTGTCGAAACTAAATTATTACGGCTTTGACCAAAGAACCCTACGTTGGTTTAACAGATCTTGGAGATCGTTATCAGTGCACCAAGATAGTTCGTAATGAGGGTGCTGACTTATTTTCAGACTTTTTACCTGTCGGACAAGGGGTTCCGCAGGGATCAATTTTAGGACCTCTTTTATTCATTATTTTCTGTGCTGACGTGCAAAGTGTCATCAAGCACTGCAATTTTCATGTTTACGCAGATGACATTCAGGTTTTTATCTCCTGCAAACCCTCGGAAATTGATTGTACAATAGCGAAACTCAATAGCGACCTATCTAACATAGCTCTATGGTCAAGCAGAAATAGTCTTTTATTGAACCCGAACAAAACTAAATACCTAATTTTTGGTTCTAAACATCAGATAGAGCGTCTTAGACCTACGCAGAGCGTGGTCTAATGAGTGAATCAGTAGAGCGTGTCTACGAGGCACGGAACCTCGGCCTTCTAGTGGACAGTCACCTGTGCTATGAGAAGCATGTTGCTGATTCCGTTAGGAACTGCTTCTACAGACTGAAGGTCCTCTACAGACTGGACCGTACCTTAGTAATGATTTACGCATTCAGCTAGTAGAATCTATTGTGTTGTCCAAATTGAACTATGCAGACGTAGTAATAGGACCCCGTTTACTTAAAAGAACGCAAAGAATGGTTCAGCGAGTCCAAAATGCCTGCGCCCGCTTTTGCTTTGATATACCATTTAGAGATCACGTCACGCCGTTTCTAAATAAACACTTTATCTTGAAAATGAAGCATCGTCGCAAATTGCACCTTGCATGTCTTATGTTTGGGGTCGTAAAGTATAAGTCGCCATCTTATCTTTACGAGAAGTTGTCGTGGTTATCTAGCTCCAGAACTTGTGGCCCTCGCCAGTGCTCGAAGCAGCTCGAGACACAGCGGCACAGCTCTGCCTGCTTCAGAGGTAGCTTCCGCTATGCAGCTTCCAAGTGCTGGAACAATATCCCGCCGCCGATAAGGAACCTGCAAAATGTACATGGTTTTAAATATAATTTAAAGAAATTCCTGTTTAACCATCAAAAGGAGCAGGAAAGTCAAAGACATGATACGAGTGTCATCTAATTAACTGGATTTAAATGATTAATAATATGTTATACTATTGTTACTACCTATGTTAAATCTATAATATAACATAATATAAATCTGTTATTTTCACAGTGATAGTTTAGAGAATTTTTTTTTTTGCATTTGTCTATCTTTTTAAATATTTTTCTGATATGATGTAAATAGTCTTTAATTTTCTCTTTACTAATTATAAGTATCATTAATCAGTTAATTTCAAACTTACTTGTTGTTGTATATAATTTACTGGTCCCGTTTTTTGTTTTAAATGCTAATATATATAACTGTATCTTGTTACAATTGTATTTTATGTAGACAGATTGTCCGTATCGTCAGCAACATGGCTCTGATGGAAGACCAGCGTTGATTACTAGCTTGCTAGCAATCAGCCCATGCTGAGGCAGAGGCCATTTTGTGAATTCGGACTTACAATTATAAGTATTTTTATTTTATTTTTTATTTTATTTAAATTGTTGTAAGTCTCAATGCACAGATAAATTATTTTTCATTTCATTTCAAATGCAACAATAATTTTAAACATACAAATAAAGACAAAAGCGTTACATTTCACTCTTAGGTATTGCGGTATAATTAAATAACTATTATTTTTCTTTCCATTTTATAAATCTGTGTTTCCGCTGTTGCGTTCTGACCGCACTACAAAGTAACATTACCAGCTAATCTTTGGTACAACCCAGATTGCACACTTTTTAGACTATTCGATTTCAGGGCATGATAGGACCTTTATTTTTTCACAAAAGTGTGTGCAGTATGATTTCACTCAATATGGTTATAATAACAGTTAGGTGCGTGGTTTAGTTTACTGGCAAAACCTCAATTTTTAACTACTCATTAGTGTGCGTGCGTCGGCATTTGGTAACGCACCATTCAAAGACAACAGACCACGGTTTTTGGCCCCAGGGCATATCTAACGATATAAATCTTTGATAAGAACTCCATGTAACAAATGAAACAACCCAATAAATAATTAGTAATGTTGACATTACCTAATCTGTGGTATCACTACAAGTCTTTGAATAAAGTGTTCCAACGTCATGACCCCCGCCCCAAAGACACACGTGACGTCAAGTTATGAATAAAGCCGCACGTAGCTGTAACTTAACGTCAATCATGTCTTCAGCAGTGCGCGCCACGGCACCGAGCCGCATTCATTCAAACCATTCTGACTATGCTAATAAAAAGCCTCCGTGCATTGCGCAAGTCAATACAGTTTTTTATAAAGGTATTTCTTATTATTGTAAGGTCAATATCTACAAAACTCCAAAAGACCGGCTCTCACTCTTATTACCACGTTATAGTATGAGACACTTAGCTTCGTGGCCGCAGTGTGTTGATTCAGGGGCGGATTTGACATTGAAATGTGATTTTTCAGGTTGAATTCTGGAAATAAGGTCCAAGGCCCTTGCAAAGCGGACGATAATGGCCGAAATTAACGTCACAAAATTGATTTTGTACATAGCTACCACCATTTTGGGTCTAGTAATTCTGGGTCTGTTCATTTTTGGTTTAGTAGTCCCTGGTCCAAAACGAAACGTTACATACATTTTTATTGGAAAATAATAATAATAATAAAGCATTTATTATTTTTATTTCACACAAAATTATTATTTAACTAAGGGTAACACTACCTATAGAGGTTCTTCCCATAAAATAAAAACACGCTGCTGTCTCAGCATAGAGATAGTGTCATTCAACAATTTGACAATTTGTGTAGCCATAAACAGATCTATGTGTGCTTTGACAGCGCGTAAATACAGTGCTTTCACACACATATTCGTAAGACTGAATGTTGCAAGTGAATGGCATTTTCCCTAAAATTCTTGTAAATCTTTAATTGAAAATATTAGTAACATTTTCCTTTGTTCTGTATTTTTCTTTTAGTTCATATTTATTGTGTTTCTAAACAGGTTCCAATCAGTGTTTTTTGTTCTATATATTCTAGTGCTCTTGTTTGTTATTCTAATATTTGGTTTTTCTAATAGCAAAGAGAACGTTAAGGCGTTGCGGTCCGAACTTGATATAGATTTATCAACTGTCCAGTTGTCCACTCTATCCAGGATCCCCATAGAACAGACACTAACATCCGCTCGTTTTCTTAATAATTTCCACCCTTTTATCGTTTCGAAAGTTTGTTCGTCCCTCACGTTTAGTATTTGCAATTCTTTTTCTTCAAAGTATCTAGACATGACGGCCCCCTCTGATTTTCCCTCCCCACCATTGGCTCCAATCGTTTATGTCTCCTCCTATTAATATATTCGATGATTCCAGTTTTGTTAATATTAAACATAAATTATTCAGATAAGGCTCAAGAGGTTGGTCGCCCTCAAACTATACTACTGATATGAGTCCTATTTCCCATTTTTTTTGTTCTGGTTTTCGCAACCTCTATATTTTCTGTTGTTATTGTTGGGTCGTCAAAAACATTTATGACGACTTTAATTGGTTTTTATCTATTTTGTGTTTTTTTGTACGACTCTAGTTCCTGCATGCTGCATTAACTCGCATTTTGTTCCTACGTAAGGTTCTTGCACTAGTGTAAATCCTGTTTTTCTGTTTGCAGCCTCTATAAGAAGTTCCTGGGTAGAGAGCCTCTTATGTTGTAGGTACTTGTATCACCGAATAATTGGGAGCTTGTTGGCTGGGTAGTGTCTGGATTTCTTATGCTTGTGTTGGTAGTGGAACCCATTTTTTTAGCAGTATGACATCTTTTACGGACTGGGCATCTTATATTGAACGCTCCTAGCGTTTTCGGACCAATAATTTCTTTAATCAGATTGTGAATGAAGGTATCTATCCAACAGTCGTTCCGTTTCTACTTTCAGCGCGCTGCGAGCCTGCACGGGAACAACCACTTGGCCCCGACCCCAACCCACGCGCTTATGGGAGCGCATAAACTGCCTCACCTTTCGAGACAAGCTCATGCGTTCCTTTGAGTGACGTCATTTAGGTAGTAAATTTCGAAAGTGGACTGTCTTGTTTGTAAAAATTTTCTTATCTAGAACGCCAAGTTCACGGAAAACGATTTATAGCCTTTTACTGTTAACTAGCTGCGCCCCACAGCTTTGCCCGCGTTAAATAAGTAAATAAGTTAGGTACGGAGAGAAGTGGTAACAAATATTCACACAGGCTTTCACATTTATTATATTATGTAGGATAACGAAGATGGTATTGTTCGTTCTTCTCAGGAAGGAGGTTATGACGTTTACCATCACCCTCGAGGAGTATACGGCAGTGTCTGTGTCATGATAGCATCGCAAGTTTTCTCTACGCAACGCAATAGGTAAAATAATTATTTCAAGACTCGGTCATTCACATAAACATAAACGAGCGCTGATAAACAACGAGTAGAGCGTTCTGTTTCAACAATCGCATCGTGCGCAATAGTGCGCTCATACGAAACGCCACTCGTGCGCGCATAGCACGTGCACCGCCTGAACGCTTTGAGTAGAAACGGAACGCAACCTAAATCTTGGCTAGACTTAAGCCTATCACAGACATAGCTACACATTATATATAGCTATACTATATATATATAGTAATATGAATCATAGCAAGGCATACCGCGATATATTTTCTATACAAATTTTTGAGTGACCGCACACGCAGTTATAATTTATATTTCTAAGACATCACCAAGCTATACGTAATTGCTTGTATTGCTTGTAGCACGGTAAATAACTATAATTATAGCTACGTCTGTAATGGGCTTTATCGAAAAATATTTATAGTTACTTATTTATAGTTACTATATTTGCAATAATTGTAATTTATTATTTATTTATGTAATTCGAACGGCCTGAGGCCTTAATTATTATGTTATTATTATATAAATATTGTAAAGGTCAATCTACAAAACTCCTAAAGACCGACTCATTCTTATTTCCACGTTATAGTATGAGACACATACCTAGCTTGGTGGCCCCCGTGTGTATGCACGGTGACGGATTCAGGAACGGAATTGTCATTGAAATGTGATTTTTCAGATTGAATTCTGGAAGTAAGGTCCAAGGCCTTGCACCGCGGATGATAATGGCCGGAATAGGGATGCTTCCTAGGTAAAAAAAATAAATTCCTATTAGTCCGTCAGTTACATTAGGATGCAGTCTAAAAATTGATTGTATACGTAGTTGGTACAGGTCACCAGGCCCTTCACTCCTCCCTAGGGGGGGCCCTACTAAGCCCTCCCACCTTGCCATGGCGGGAGGGCTTAGTAATCGCGGCCTGGTCACCCGCGATGAAACTAATAGGAACCCATGTGCAAGGTACCGGCTTTATACATATACCTACCGGTAAAATTGTCGCACTGTTACTTCCGCCCAACACTAGGTAACGTTTCCAAAACAGGTAACATTACTTTTGTGGCATGATACCGGTAAATGAATATAGCGATACTTTTACTTTTATTGCTAAAGTAAACGTTATTTAACGTTACCTATACAATCAAAGATTATATAAATCTTTGTATACACTCTGTCAAGAAAGTACCGGAAAAAGGTCAATAATACACAAAATATTAATTTATTCTTCTAATTTTATTTTATTGCCTTCAAAGTAGCCTTCTCATTTAATATACCTACTTAGCCAACGAATAATCCAATTATCAAAACATTTTATAAACGCGTTTTCTGGAGTCTCATTCAGTTCTCGCCGCGCATTTTCTATAGACTGAAAACGGGTGCTTGTTGAGTTTTTGGCCAAAAAATTATTCACAATGATGGCCGTGTGCGAGGGCGCGTTGTCGTGGTGCAAAATCCAAGAATTTTCTTTCCACAAATCTGGCTTATTTCGACGGATTTGCTCTCTCAAACGCCGCATAATGCTCAGATAATTTCCTTATTACTGTCTGACCTTCTGGTAAAATTTCCGAGTGCACCATTTCTTTAACTTTCATGGTGATCTCCAACTGAAGCTCAGTTGGAGATGTTGATGGTCGACCAGGGCGAGGCTTCCATCACATCTCGACCGCTTTGAATGCACTGTATCAATCATATACACGTGTTTGTGATAAAGTCGATTCGCCTTTCTGCAACATTTTCAGCGACTCGAAACACGAAATCCATTCACAATGTAAAATTTCAGACAAACTCTCTGTTCGATGTTTTTATCCATAACAAAAATCGCAAAAAACTCGACTCATAATATCATACACTGTTTGCGCGGGGAATAGTAGGTACCTACGTACTGGGTAAACCTGATAGAGCAGATCACAGAAATACAATGGAAATGCAAGATAATCGCTTTCACTTACCTGACATCGCTTGGTCCGTTCTCCAGGAGGTTCTAGAAGGACTCCGAGCGTGGTAAGTTATTGCTTGATGTAGCTTGTAGTTATCTGCCGGTTGTTGTATCGACGGCAGACCATGCCATCTAACTGCTCACCGTTTTCTTTTATGTTTATGTAATTACAAGACATATAGAACACCAAAAGGTCTATGTAAAGTCTTCTGCACATAGAGTATATCGGTTTTTGGGTTGTATCGTAGGTTAATGACGCGATGTAGGCACATGGGAGACGTGACCTTACTTGCATAGCATTTCCGAGCGACTGGTGGCGGATGGCTTTTTCGTGAAGGCGACACACGCGTAGGCGCACACGACGAAGCTATCTTTGTCTCGCTCTCTCTTGGGCGATCTTGGCGTGACTTCGTTATTATAAAGCTTCACACCTGCTCCCACGAATAATTTTGTTGTCGGCGGCGCAGCGCGACGACGCGGCTGGCGAATGTCGGTTTGTGAATACTCAAATCCTACATAACCAAAATAAATCTATTATCTGGCTCAAACACAAGCCCCCAGCTTGAAAGGTCCTCTTTCAACAGAAGGAAATCATTTAGACTTGAAAGATGGTCAAATAAAGGGTACATGGGAACTAATTATCAAAAGAGATGTTCGTCTAAGCTAAAATATATATATTTATAATATAATAATTATATACTGTGGTAGATACATAGCTATTCTAATCATTGAGATGGCAAAGGACATAGTCGCACCACCGGACGAACCAGAGTGCCAACCTTTGTCTTAACCAGGACAGTCCGGACATTTCGATCCACACCAGCATAGCTATTCTAACTCGATCGAAAAGATCACGTCTCGGAAATGGCTGAAGACACACGTTTACGAATGCCCTACCGAGCGAGGTCAAAAACGCGATTCATACTCGCTCTCGGTGGCTACACGAACAAGGAAACACTTTACGGGGAATGCTTTAAAAATGGTAGAAAATGTACACCATGGTAGAAATTAAAACGTTGGAATTAGTAAGAAAACTATAGCTAGAAATTAATTTTGTAATTATTTTTCAACTATTTAGTCATTAGTTGATGAAATAAAACCTTTATGAGATTATTTGGGAAACTTGAAATAAAGTGTTAGAATAAAAGCGCAACCTTACTTCGTAAACCTAACCCAACGTTCGCTTTTTTATCTGTGGGGCAACCTAAGTGTGGTGGCTAGTGTTGCAACCTTAGCCATTTACAAGATAGATCTAGCCTTTTTACAAAATGAACCGGTTTGACATTTTTGACATTGAAACATACTAAATACATACTTACAAAACCTATCTTACCACGCTTATTAATTTGATTGAAAGATTTTGCTCGTCTTGTGGTAGAACATTTTCATAATTCTGTTTAATTAACTATTTTTTCACTAATAACTTAAAATTGTTTTCGCGTAGGAAGCGTTTGCTCCCTTAGAGATTGACTGCGGAAGATTTTATCAATTAAATTTTATATTATTTCAATATCAACGTCGTATGACAGTATAAAAACATACCTTTGATCTCGCGGTAAATGTCAACAAGTGACGCGGTACCGTGAAATTTCCATTTGAATCACGTGCACACAAAATCTATAGGGTATTTCCCGTTGACCTATAATCATAAAATTTTGCAAAGCAATGTCATAAAGCACAAATAAAGGGAAAAATCAAAAAACCGTAAATTTATAGTTTATTCATATAATAAATAATATTTGATTCTCACCATGGACCGATAACCTAGAAGGCACTTCCCGTAAATCTAGTATCATGAAATTTGGCAAGAAGCAAGGCCTTATAGCACAAGTAAAGGAAAAAATCCAAAAAATGTAAATACCTAGTGAATTCACAAAAAATAAATATTTTGGTTTTTACTGGCGGCCAAAACCTATAAGGTACCTACACGACTGACGAATAGTTGAAGAATCATGAAATTTGGAAGTCACAAGGTCTTATAATTATTATTATTATGAAGCCCTCGGTGCACAAGTTCAACTCGCACTTAGATAGATCGATAGATGGTTAATTTGGTTCACAAATATAGACAGCAAAAACAAAAAACAAACATAGACATTGTAGTAGGTAGGTATCAGTAAAATATACTTTATTGTTCATTTATGTACATGTAGTAAATATAAATTTACAAACTATTTACAGTGCTGGCAAGATTGGCGCTGTGACACAAAGGCCAAGGCACTAAAGAGAGAGAAATTTATGAGTGGAACTGGTGGAGGTCCGTGCCCCCACCACTCTCGGAGCTGGAAGGATCCTTAATGGAATTAAATCCATATCAATACCAGTCGGAAGCGTCCCCAAGACGCTGGCTGTCTGGCAATGTTAATGTGCTGCGCCAGATACTCACCAGCTGTCGGCGGTACCCCATGGACCCAGGGTCTCGACTCTAAGGGGCTCTGTAGAGACCTGCATATTTGCGCCTCTTGAGATCCTCGGCCAAAACAATTATATTTCAAGTAGTAATTAGTACTAAGCCAAGATTGTGATTATTGTGGTTCTCTATTGTTTAAGTTTATTCAAAACATGGTATTTATTTAAACATTGATGTTACAGATTTATTACTAGACTTTATTAGTGTAACTAGTTGTAGCAATTTGTAATTATGAGGTGATCTCATTAAGACTTGATATAACTTAAAGATATTACAATTATCTAAAAATAAAAATAGCTCTTTATTTTCTAGTATTTTATTAGTAAATATCATTCGTTACAAAGTGTTCATAAATAATTTATGTAAAGAATTAAATTTAGATACAAGATATCTCAAGTCTCTTATGCAATATTGTGATTGTTATGGCTATTAATAAATATACAATACAAAACTCTTTATTGTACACCACAAAGACAAATAAAACACATTAACATAAACAAGTAGAATGGGCGGCCTTATCGCTTAGAAGCGATTTCTTCCAGGCAATATACCTACATTTTTATTGTGTTATCTATTCCATTAGTAGGTTGTATTGCAGGGAAACTAGTAGTAGTGGTTCATTGACTGTTTTCTTTAAACAGTGACCCATTTAAACTAGTGGGTGTTTAAATGTGTGTGGTGAAGAAACGTGAGCAGGTTTCCTCGTTATTACGCCATTAGACACTTCCACCTCCGAGTCTACATCTAAGATGCATCTCTCGCAACTCCACTCAGACCGGCCAATGAAGGCAAGCAAGAGGTGGGGATCTAGTTCTCTTAATACCCGGCAGCAGCATCTTCATAATTCCCAGCACGCAGGGCAATGTCAGATTTCTGTAGTTTCTGAAAAAAGTTAAAAGTGCTTTTAATTAGTTATGTAGGTGGTTCATTTGTTCTAATTAGTGATTAGCTTGTATAGTGATCTCATTATTCAAGTATTAGGTATTATTAAATCTGTCTAATCCTGAAAAAGTTAAATGTTTAAAAATAATAGTGTGACTAGATTATTATGTAGGTTTAAGAAAAGGTACCAGCAGTAGTAATTAGGTAATATTTCATTCAATGCTACTCAAATAAATAGCTACTTTCGTATTGTGCTTTCTATCGCATTAGTATCGAAGGGAAACCTTATCCACCTGCACAGTACTGACTGCCTGTTCAATGCATCTGTTGTGTCATTAATGGCCCTGCAGACCGATGACTGACTTAGGCAGAAAGCGTACGCCCTCCCATCCGACTTTTGGTAACTGCCTTGTGCGCAAATGTGGAGACCAGACAAAAACTACAAAGCAATATGTACATAAAGTCACAAATAGGTATAGGTTACATAAAGGTAAGTATTCAATTGTTTGTAGGTAATGCTTACTTTTAGCTCCACTGGTAGGTACCGCATTAAAAAGCTTCGTCCAAGGCTAATACGCACGCAGGTCGTTTATCAAATTCAGAGCCATGTCGGGAGAGTCTGTATATCCCCCGAAAGTTTGGATCTATAAAAGGATTTGTCAAATCCCGCAGAGTCAGGCACCGACGGAGTGTGCTTATCCTCTGTCTTGCTCCATCACGCCGGTTTTGGTGTTGTAAAACGAGAATTATGCTCCATCTAAAATTGTTTTGTTTACTATGCACATAACTTCAATGTAACACAAAAACATGCAAAGAAAGATTTTTGGGGGCATAAAAGTGCTAAAATCATCTTCATTCACTAATTACTTCACGTAGAATACGGAGGCTTTCTCCAAATCATGATAATTTGTTAGAAATTGTACCTCGGATTAGATTCCATCAAGCAACTACCACTCTAAATGATTCCGTGAAAAGTTGGGTCGATTTCGACAACAATTTCCGTACTCGGACGCTCTGAATAGCCTATTTCAAAATCTGTCTCGGAAACTAGCGGTTTCCGAGTAAAATCAACTTCGAACACGAAATCGAGCCACTCTGAATTGCCCTGCAGGATACATTTCCTGAATAATACCTAACGGCCAATGAAGGGGTGCAGTGTTATTTTGCATTATCAAAACTACGGTCCCCTTGTTATTGGGCTCTGTGTCGGATAACCATTTTTCTCTTGTTTGCAAAGTGTGCAAATATTCCATGCTCCATCTCCGCCAGTAGGATTGAACTAATTTGTCTAACAGCAAATGACGAGACAATAGATGCTCGCGATTTTCCTCAACAGGAGCGGCCGGCAACGATCCTAAGGGGGTACTATGGAGAAAGTGAGCAGAGTCAAAGCTACAGGTTCCGAAGGATCTGGGCTCAACGCTCTACCTAACGGCCGTGAATTCAGAACGGCTTCGATTTGACAAAGTACTGTTAATAGTTCTTCATAGGTCAAAATTTGAGAACCTATAACTGTAAACAAATGAGTCTTGAACGATTTTACGGTGGATTCCCAACCACCACCGAAATGTGGAGCATTAGGTGGGATCATTTGCCAGTGAATACGCCGATTGGACATTCCCATTTTTTTATATGGTCCGCTGATTGCAGAAATGAATAAAGCTCGTCTAAGTAAGATCGAGCTCCGATGAAATTAGTCCCATTGTCCGACATAAGTTTTTCTACTGGACCTCGCCTAGAAATGAATCGCTTCAAAGCGTTAAGGAACGCATCTGTACTTAAATCGGGTGCAACCTCAACATGAACAGCTCTAGTGGTAAGGCATATAAATACGCAAACGTAAGCCTTTTGCGATTTAACACCACGTTTGCGTGTTAAGGTAATATTTAAGGGACCAAAATAGTCCAATCCCGTGTTTGCCCAGGGTTTCGATAACTGAAGTCTGCATTCTGGTACATCCGACATGATTGGCGGGATGCAAGATTTGGGACGTGCTTTAAAGCAAAAATTGCACAAATGTACACGAGACCTCCCCAAATTCCGCCCCGAAAGGATCCAGAATCGTTGTCGCAAAATGGAGAGAAGCAAATGTGGACCAGTGTGACAATTCTTACGATGGGTATCATCGATGATGAGATTCACTACGTGATCCTTTCTCGGAAGGAGAATAGGGTGTTTATGATCAAAAGTCAAATCAGCCCTTCCTAACCTGCCTCCCACTCGTAATATTCCATCTACAAGTATCGGTCGCAATTTCTGTAACGACTTTGAACACGTCTGATTCGTGCTAATGGCCTTTATTTCATTGCAAAAATATAACGTCTGCAAGGATTTGATAACGACTGATTCGGCTGATATTAAATCATCCACCTGTGGAAGCCCATTTGATTTAAGCCTTTTTATAAATCTCAGTACGTAAACCACAATACGAAGCAGCCTGGGCCACGACGATACTCTGTGTGCCAAGTCATAAAGTAGCGGCTGGACTGGTGGCATGATGTTAACCATAACGATCTCAGGTTTCGCTTCTGGTATGTTTCCCTGATGGGGCTGAAACGTACGGACGGGCCATGCATTTGGACTTTGAGCGATCCATGGTGGACCTTTAAGCCACAGAGGATGCTCAATTAATTGCCCTGGAGTAAGTCCACGAGACAAACAATCACTAGGATTATCTTTTCCTGCAATGTGATAAAAACATGAAGGATTTAAATTTTCATGGATTTGTGCCACACGATTAGCTACAAAAGTCTTCCATCGGTGTGGACTAGAATGTATCCAATGCAAAGTCACTGTCGAATCCGTGAATGCCAGTATTCTGTGAAACTTGCAGCGTGGCTCATAAGTAGTTAAGATCGATCTTATTAACTTAGATAATAATAACACACCACACAGCTCTAGACGTGCTAAAGTCGCAGACTTTAACGGGGCTACGCGAGACTTGGCACACAGGAGATTGACCACCGTCTCATTTGTCGATTCGATATGGAGATAAACGACTGCACCGTATGCTTTCTCACTGGCATCCGAAAATCCTAATAAGGTAACTAACGATCCATCCGAAACACCCACATGACGTGGAATGCTCATATGAAATAATAACGGCAACTCCATCTGAAACTTGGACCATTTATCTACTACATATTGAGGAGGAGCTTGATCCCAATCTATTCTTAACTGCCATAGTTCTTGGATTAACAATTTAGCATATAGAATCACCGGGGCTGCAAATCCAAGTATGTCCCATAATCTGGCGACTGCTGAGAGGATGTTCCTCTTAGTGCACACCTCTTTGCACGGAGCTATGTCGAAAGAGAACTTATCAATTTTGGAATCCCACTTTACTCCTAGAATCTTCTGCCCGGCATCATTATCAAACTTGACAATTTGAGGATGTAAGTGAGTCACCGGAAGTTGGGACAGTAACTCTACAGAATTACTTGACCATTTTAAAAGGTCGAAGCCTCCTGACTTGAACAGCCCGATCAGCTGTAACGTCGCTTCTGTGGCAGTGGCATCTGAACTTTCACTGGAGACAATATCATCCATGTACAAATTTTGCCTTGTTATATCAACCGCCACTGGGAAAGTGTGACCTTCATCCTCACAAAGCTGTCGTACAGTGCGCAACGCCAAAAAGGGACTGACCGACAGACCAAAACAGAGTCGCTGGAACTCAAGAAGCTGAATTTCCTCACTCGAATTAAACCGGTAAATCATTCTCAAGTATTTAAAATCTGGCGGGGCCATTTTGATTTGTAGATACATTTGCTTAACGTCGGCACAAAAAGCTACCGGCAACAATCTAAAATTCAATAAAATGCGAAAAATATCGCCTTGCAAGTTCGGTCCCGTATGCAGCATTTGGTTCAGCGAAAGTCCTTTATCCGTCCGGGCACTGGCGTCTAATACCACACGAAGTTTAGTCGTCACCTTTTCGCTGCGAATAACTCCATGATGGGGAATAACATAACCGCTTAGTTTCTTGTCCTTCTTTGGAACTGGAGCTATATAACCGTTGGCTATAAAATCCTTTATGACTTCATCATAAGCCTCGCGGAGCTGGGGTGACTTAGTAATTTTTTTCTCTAACGCTAAAAAACGTATCTCAGCCAAGGGTAAGGAGTTGCCCATGATCTCTGGATCTGACTTAAACGGGAGCGCAACTGTATATCGACCTGTGGCATCACGAGTGGTAGTAGCTACATAAAATTTCTCACATTCTTGTTCTTCGCGGCTCAATCGAGCCGACGGAACCTCCTCTAGCTCCCAGAAGCTACGGACGACCTCGTCTAGCCTTGGGCCAGTTACCACACAGAATACCGCGACGCGGTCAGACTTCGTTGGTTTTATCAACGGCACTTCCCCTATAATGATATATCCCAGCGTATTCTGTAGGGCGTCAGGTCTGCCAGGGGGACCATAAATTCGACCGGCGAGAATTAGCCGCGAAAATAATTGCGCCCCTATCAACATTTCAATGTTCCCCGGACGATCGAATGTGTCGTCAGCCAGCGGAGCACCCTTCAAATAATTGAGCATTGACTTGTCGATAACCGATGTTGGAAGCCGTTGGGTAATGCTCTCCACCACCAATGAACGAATTTTGTACGGACGACTCCTGTCAAACCTCGAGTAAAACTCGAATTCTGTCTCACCTGAAACGGGATTGGAGCTGCCTCCAAATCCATTAACTGCGATTGGAGATCTTGTATCTCGTGGTATTAAAGACAACCGCTCGCAGCACTGCCTGGTCACGAAATGATTCTGAGATCCACTATCTATCAGGCACCGGATCAAATGCGCTTTTCCAGCGGAATCTACGACCCTGACGCGCGCAGTGGCTAACAATATAGTGGACGAAACTGATCCTTGCATAGAGTCGCTAGCCGATACTTCCTGCATAGAGCACAGCGAAACTCCGGCGTTTGCTCCATTTTTAACCTCAGGTGCCTCTACCATAGATGTGGTGCCTTCACAGATTTTATTGTCATAATCATCATAGACATCATTAGTACTAGAAACCGGCAATGAAGTACTCGTCTGTGCTTTATTAAAATGCAACAATGTGTGGTGCGTCCTAGAATGGCAAGTGTTGCAATTCCCTTTGATAGTACACGCACTTGGTTTATGGTGGAAGCTCAGACAGAGTACGCAACCATTATTTTGTTTCACATTATTGAAACGCTCTTTGACAGAAAGGGTTACGAACTCCGCACAACGTGAAAAGTTATCGTGATCGGACCTTTTGCATAACGGACAGTCCGCGTTCGAGGTGACCAACGATCGAGTAGCGCGCGCCGCCGCTGCCGACTTCGAATTTACTGGTTGCGGAGTTTTAGATGCCGGTGCCGAGTACCTACTGCTGATACTAGGTGCGTAAACTCCAGTTATCTCCATGATTTTTGCTTGTTCTTTAACAAACTTGGCAAAACTCGCGTATGACGGAACTTTTTCGTTACGTACGGAGTTTTCAAATAGACGCGCGGTTTCGACTTCGACCCTTTTTAATGCAAGGTATAAAAATACAAAGTCTAATTTCGCGGGAATCTCTAATTTAACGAATGCCGAGACGGACACCGAAAACTTATCGATAAACGAGTTAAGTCCCTCGACCGATGGACTCTGCATTTTTTTAAAATTCATTATCTCTTCCAAGTAGGCCGTGCCCAGAGAGCGAACGTCTTGGAACTTGTTAGTTAGTGTTTCGTAAATTAAATCGTAATTATCCCTGGTAGGGGTAACACCTGCGATGCACTCGAGTGCCCTACCAGTCTGCTGTCCACAAAGGTAGTACACCTTCTCCGCACTAGAAAGCTCCGGATTATTATGGATGGTATTCTTATAACATTCTATGAACATAGGCCACGCTTTGGTATTGCCGTCAAATTTTGGCAATTCTATGGGTGGCAACCTAATTTTAGGCGCTATTTTCGAAGGACCATTAACTTTAAAATCATTAACCTGACTCGCGAGTGAATCTACTTTTCCTCGAACCTCCTGATAAACCTTTTCAAAAGCTTCCAATTGTTCTACATTTGGCTCAGACTCTTCACTAATCTCCATTTTGTACATTGCTAGTTCGTCGAATTCTTGGTTGAATTCTGTTCTAAGCACCGACAATTGAGAAGTCTGTTCCAACAACAATTCAACTTTTTTTGCGTTACCTCGGTTAGTTCTAGCAGAAAGATCGTGTAAATTCTTAATACGAGCATAATACGAATTCAATCTCGCCTCTAACAGCTTTATCTTCAACACCCTTCTATTCTCCTCTGCTTTCGACATTTTTCCCCAATCAATCTAGAAACCCAAGGTAAGTACCTAAATTCGTGACACCTACCCCAAGTAGGTACAAAAACTGAACTTAAAACACAAATTATCATCAAACAACCACTTATAAGTACCTACCAATAGGTACCTACACTATGGATTTATAATAAAAGGTAAGCAAGGTACCTACCAAGGTAGGTACTTATTATTCCTTTACGACCCTCACGATTTACGAATAGGTACCCACCTTACCTATAGTTATGGCAAAAAACAACGTTAGAATGAGAATGTACTGCTACCCACCTAACCTACCAACAACAAACCCACCTACCTATCTGTCGCAATCGAGTTGTTTTCTAGGTTTTCAGAAAGTACCACTCGCAAAGGCTTATACTGATGTAGCCACTACTTAATGCCTAGGTATCTAGCTATAAGTATAAATGATAAGCAAACGAAAACTACAGATTAGGTATTTAGATTTTGACTATGGTAACGCAAAACGAACAGCCCGCCCTCTAGACGAAAAGGCCGTAAGTAGGCACACCGGTAGGTAGGTATGTTACTCTCTGATTAGACCAGCTATGCATCACCTGTTAGGCATTATACCCCCCTATCACCTAAGTAGATATAGGTCCGAATAGGTAGAATTAATATTCTCGGCACTGAGATATATTTATGCTATGAGGATAGGTAGATATCTGCCCTACCAGTAATAGGTATAATAGGTTTATAGAAAGTATTGAACGTAACAAGGGGAGAGCAGTGAAGAAATCCGTAACTGAATGGAACACCACATGAAATGATGGACCGAACACGTAAACAAATGTAGGAAAATGAAATAAATTTCTAACATATGTACTAAATATCTAGGTAGTTCAAGGTACTTAATTGAAAGTAAGTACAGCCAAACGTACCTATAATGTACACCTACTCTTCGCGCAAGTCTACACAGGCCCAGAGGGCGCTATGAACGAGTAGGTAGGTATAAGTGCGAATGACAAAATAACCACCTAGCAACTGAGTATTCAGGTGTGACTTCTTTATATACCTATTTTATTAACATTTAGTGGGGAAAATGGTATGTAATAAATGGGACTGTAATATAATAATAGGACACTGGAAACCGATTATTCGGCTCGATAATGACCAAAATTGTTTGCGCGGGGAATAGTAGGTACCTACGTACTGGGTAAACCTGATAGAGCAGATCACAGAAATACAATGGAAATGCAAGATAATCGCTTTCACTTACCTGACATCGCTTGGTCCGTTCTCCAGGAGGTTCTAGAAGGACTCAGAGCATGGTAAGTTATTGCTTGATGTAGCTTGTAGTTATCTGCCGGTTGTTGTATCGACGGCAGACCATGCCATCTAACTGCTCACTGTTTTCTTTTATGTTTATGTAATTACAAGACATATAGAACACCAAAAGGTCTATGTTAAGTCTTCTGCACATATAATATATCGGTTTTTGGGTTGTATCGTAGGTTAATGACGCGATGTAGGCACATGGGAGACGTGACCTTACTTGCATAGCATTTCCAAGCGACTGGTGGCGGATGGCTTTTTCGTGAAGGCGACACACGCGTAGGCGCACACCACGAAGCTATCTTTGTCTCGGACTCTCTTGGGCGATCTTGGCGTGACTTCGTTATTATAAAGCTTCACACCTGCTCCCATGATTTTGTTGTCGGCGGCGCAGCGCGACGACGCGGCTGGCGAATGTCGGTTTGTGAATACTCAAATCCTACATAACCAAAATAAATCTATGATCTGGCTCAAACATACACTATAAACAAAGTACTAAATAACCGATGGAACTCAAATTTTGCGCCAATATAAAATACATTTGTGCCAACTTAGCAACATAAAAATATATGATTTGAATTTGGAAATAGAAAGAAATGATCGATTTCTGGTACTTTTTTGACAGAGTAGTATAAATATTGGTACAAAGCACAGACATCGTAGAGCTACGCCTAAAAGCAGACCGAACATATTTTCACAATTACATAGAAAACAATCAAATAATGTTTTGGTCACTTTTTCTCTAACTAAAAATGAATAAGCCTATCTCACCTCTTGTTACTGTAACAACGCTAACTCACCATAGACAAAAATTTAAGGTGAGGCCAAGAAGCTTATATAAATACACTGGAGATTGCAGAGCAAACTAAACCTTGATGCAAAGAAATTTGACCTTGAATGACGTCACTTATGTTTTTTATCTCTTTCACAGGGCGACCACGTTGAATCATAAATTTAGGATACTCACATTTTACGTAATTTTATGAAAAATAACTGATACCCTAAGATACAAATAAATCATTTAAAACTTATTTATTAGTAATAAAAAACGGCAATATGGTAAATCATTTATTCATATTCGGATATACATAATTATATTTTCAATTTACATTTTAATCGGTGATATGCTGATAAGATATGGTGGAAAAATCACTATTTCTAAAAAAAGAAACAGCCTACCACTAGGAGGAAGAAGATTCAAAGAACAGACAAGCATGATACTCATATATTTGAAAATAAGATGGTTTTGTGTAATTTTTGCCTTTTTGTTCGAATATCCCCTAGAAGTTTATGGGTATAATTTCTTAAGTATGACGATATACGTATCTGCAAAAATTTATTCACAATAAATTTTACTAGTTCGGTTTCATGTAAGTCAGAGCAAATAATAGATTCAGTGATCGGATGCTTTGGAACAAATATGTTCTGCAAATTAGGCTGAAACTTTTGCAAAACTGCCATAACTATTTTTTTTTGGATGTTCTTCACTTGAAGTTGATCCATTAAAACGGCTTGTTTAAAAAGTTGATCTGAGTAAACAACTATTTGGTAAACAGCATCTGATGCAAAACACAACTTTCCCCGATTTACATAGGCTGTGAATGCTGAATACCTGTTCATGTCTATGGAATAATCATGCTCGTTAAGACGTATGGTCGTCAAAACATCTTGACAATACGAACAGGAATTTTTTTGCAAAATTTTATTTACTATATATCCTGCTATATAATACAGGACATTTTGTTGGTAGGGACTCTGTTGTGGTATTTCTAAATGTCTGACCATGTCATTGATTAAATCAACCCCGTCATTTTCATCAGTGTTTGAGTTTTCAATCAAAGACCTAGTATTTGTTCTAAAGTCAATGACATAGTTAGTGTTAAAAGTGTCATCAACGCAATTTGCATTGATGCTGGGTTGAACGGAATTGCGGAATAACAATTTTCTTAAAATATACCGAAACTCTAGTGGACTTGGGTTATCTTGAGTTCTACCTCTTGAACGAATAAGAGAGAAAAAAATCTCCAAATTGTCTTGAGAACACTTGAATGTAAGGAAATATTTTAAGGGATTTTCTGGCAATGAAGTTAATACCTCGAAAAGACTCTTTAAAGAGGTCATATTCATAAGAAAACCCAATGCAAAAGTTTTTCTAGTATGTTGCATAATAGGTGTCGCACCAATTTTTATGTTTTTTAAATATTCTTCACACTGGATAAAAAAACTCTGCCACGCATCTTTATTATAGTGGGAGAGAGGAGATTTAAAATGTTTGGCAAAGGGAGAACGACTATTCATAATATCAAACAACCTGTCTAGCATTCTGATAAATTTTTCGGTAGCTTCGCTACCACTGAAATTGGGATCGCCACTGTTGCGTAAGAAATCAATAGCATCAGCGACAGAGGAACTGAGCGTCTGCGCTGCAAGACGCACATTCATTTTTTTATTTTGGAAGTTGACATGTCCACCTGTAACTTTATTACATAATTTTAATCCTTCTCTCTCTTGAACCGTGTGAAGTTCTTTAATAAATTTAAATGACACATCTCCATCGGGTGTCGTTAATGTATAATCTGAGAGGACATTTCTAGCAAGCTTTAACATATGCGCAGCATCTAATAAACAGTGCACATAACTTACATTATTTGGGAGAAGGAAATATGGTTTAAAGTTTTCCTCAGAAAAACAGCAGCCCAAAGTTTCCAGAGATTTAATATTGCATTTGGCACCATCGCACGTTATAGACCGCACTGTGATACCAATCTCATATAAAAGTATGAGTGCAGAACGCGTTATTTGGCCAAGCAGTTCACCAGATAGACTATTCGGAGTAAAAAAATATCCAATTGGGCATTTAAAATAATTTGTATAAGAGACTATTTGATAAACAAGGGCTTCAGAAGCCAATTGTTCTGGTTCACTTACAGGTATGTTTCCTAAATCAACGTATCCAAAAAGTTTGCCCAACTTTGGCGCATATGCTATATCTTTCTTTAAGAACATTGAGTCAAAAATTAATGCTACATTCTTCAAATATGTCTTTTCTGGTAATTGAAGTTTCAAGTATTCTAGGACATCGCTTAAAAAGCCAACATTACAATTAAAAGAAGAGATACTACGCCACAGAGTTGTCGAGTGCGGCAATGAGATAACGGTTTTTAAAAATTCGTACGTCTTCGGTGAATAAAAATGTACAGTCAAAGCAAATGCTTTTACATCATCACTGTATTTGATTCCTTTTGATTTAGGATTGTGATTGAATGCTTTACAAATGTTAGCGAAATTTCCCTTTAAAATGTTTTCAATTTCAGACTGGCTTGTATAATTTCGCACAACTTTTATTAATGCCTGCATGCTTCTTACTGTCTTCTGTTTTCGAATTACTTTTTGCTGCAAGACTTTTTTACTCTTCTCCAATGATATTTCACGAGGTGATTTCATTTTCACCTGGACGTTGAAGTCTTTTAGGCAGGATCGTTTTGTTGGTGGTTCATATTCAGCATCCACATTCACCTAAAAATAAAAGGTAACAAATATAATTATCACATAAATAAAAATTGTAACCCAAAAAACGATAATTTATTATTATGTTAAAATATTATATTGAAACAGAAGCCGCGCTGGTTTATTGGCTAGATGCACCAGTTGTAAACCAAGAAATCCTGAGTTCGAATTCGAAGGGGTCAAAAATATTTTTTCGTTCTACATGACGCAAAAAAAATAGATATTATGGGGAATTTTTTTTTTAAATTTTTATTGCAATTTAAATGACGTGACATCTTCTATACAGCCCCCTAAAAATATTTATATCTAAATAAATTATTTCAAATTATTCTTTGGTAAACAAATATAATATCACTATATTATAAAGTAAACAACTATAAATAATATAGTGATGTTTTAGTTGTTACAAGCATAAATAAAATAGTGATGTTATAGCTGTTTACTAAGGAATAATTTGTATGTACTATCATATTAATTTATATAATATTCTTACTCGTGAAGATTTTGGCTGTGTGACTTGATGTGATGAGATAGTCCTCGGAGACGTCGTCAGTGCCGTAAACAACTACATGCAACGAAAAACTATCACTAAGAATGTCATGATATATAATTTTTTTTTTTTCAAATATACCTTAAATAACAACTTACAAAATTCTCTTTTAATTCTTCATGTGGTATTTCTATGGATGTTGTGTCAGTATTTGCTGATGCAGATCTGACATTTGGTTGAGCTGTACTTGTAGAAGGTTATTCACTACTAACCTGATATAAGAAAAAAAAAGAGTTATTTACATCAATAAAAATATGTCCTAAAATACTTTAATAATATTTTTACCTTAGTTGAAATACAATGACATGAATGTGATTTATAGAATGGTACAGCACTATTTAGAAGGTGTCCTGGTCTTTCTGGGTCATAGTCATCTGTTTTAAAATGTAGGCTGCATATTTTGGCCGATGAATAAAATTTACCCTTTATTGGTAATATTGATAGCCAAGTATTTCTTTTTTCAATGTCTTTCGGAAACCTGAAAAATAAATATTAATAATATTATATAATTTGTCATGGAGGCGGCTCAGGTTCGCCATTCGTGGCATCGTTTGGGGGAGGCCTGTGTTCAGCAGTGAATGTATACTGCCTGATGATATTATATCACTACTGTTACCATCTGCACTTGATTTACTACACAACAACACTACTTAACGGATTGAAAACCTAGGTCAGGGTTAGTTAGCTCAATTGTTTCAATTGTAAATACTAGTTCTAATTTGTTTCCATAAATTGATTGTAATTCTCTTTGGAAAATATGATTAGTAATGAATATAAGTATGTTTCTTTACTCAGAAAATCTCAATGATCAGTGTGGATGGTCACCCTACTTAGGTAAGTTGTTCTAATAAAACTTTAAGAATATGGTACGAAAATTAGGTTCGGAATAAAATAAGTTTAACACTAATCGATCGACACATCATCCACAATACTAACATTAGCCATTTTTGATGATTTATTATGATTCGAACGTAAAAAATTATGATACGGTTATTAGCGTAAAAATACAATTACCTGTGAAACTTAATGTTAGAATTTGGTATCCAAACACTTCCACAATTTTGCACAACACAATACATTCTTACAATAGTGAATTTTACAAGAATACACTTTCTTTTATAAAGATAAACATTCGAAGTGTTAGAAAGTCTTTGACAGCACGGCGCCATAGTGTCAATTATTTCTAATTGGGTGTTGCTATAAATATTATAATAGTAGCTACCAACAATCGGGGAAAGTAGAGCTGTTTTTTTATTTTTTGTTTTTAAGGTTATTTTAATTGACGTCGGAAGCGGGTCCTCGTAATGATTATCCTCGATCCTTGTATGTAATTTGTCAACAAAAATCATCTAATAACAGATAGTAGAACCTTCACATTGCAAAATCTTGCTCCGTCCCCCGTTCCGATTAGGATAATTTTATGTTTATCATGGCAATTTCATACAAAGTGTGAGAGAAATAGAAAACATAACTAGGGGTGATTGAACTTGTCTTCATTCTACAGATATAGGCGCAATCTCCAGTGTATTATTTAAGCTTCTTGGTTTGTACAAACCGGATGCTGTCCAGTAGGTCGTTTATCGGCACTAATAACAACTTTGTTATCATTTTGTTGGCTTTGGGGTATAGACTCGTATTTTATGTCCTTCCTCGTAAAATGAACTCAAATCATGCTAAGTATCGTTCGAATCCATTCAGTAGTTTTTGCGCTATTTAAGGCCGAGAATTGTCACTTCCATCCCCACTCCCAAGGGAACCTTAACGAATTCCAGGATAAAAAGTATTACATGACCTTCCTCGTAGTATGAACTTAAATCATGCCAAGTTTCATTTGAATACATTCAGTAGTTTCAGCGCTATGCGCCTGCTATGCCACTACAGGAGGCTACTGGGGGGTCCCACTGCGGGACAATGTGGGCGCCCACTGCGGGGTTAAACTGCCGGGGGCCCCCACTGCCGGTGCCCTCCACTGTGGGGGCCTACTGAGTGGGTCCCACTGCGGGGAGTACTGCGGGGGGATACTGGGGGTCCCACTGCGAGGAAATGTGAGGGGCCCACTGCCGAGAGCCCCACTGCCGACGCCCCACTGCCGGTGCCCCCACTGTGGGGGGCTAATGAGAGGGTACCACTGCGGGACAATGTGGAGGGCCCACTTCGGGGGGCCATCTGCCGGCGGGCCCCACTTCCGGGGTCCCACTGCCGGTACCCACTGTGGGGGCTACTGAGGTCCCACATCGGGGCAATGTGGGTGCCCCACTGCGGGTGGCTACTGGGAGGGTCCGGTCGCGTGAGGGGCCCCACTGCAGGGGTCCCCACTTCTGGGGCCCCCACTTCCTGGGGCCCCACTTTCTGGGATCCCACTGCCTGGGGCCCCACTGCCAGTTCCCCCTTCAGAACTCAAATCCTGCCAAGTTTCAATTGAATACATTTAGTAGTTTCGGCGCTACGCGCAGCCAACAAATTTTACTTTCATCCCCTCTCCCAAAGAAACCCTATTGAAATCCGGGATAAAATGTACCCTATGTCCTTCCTCATAGTATGAACTCAAATCCTATCAAGTTTCGTTTGAATACATTTAGTAATGCCGGCGCTACAAGCAGCCAAAAAATTTTACTTTCATCCCTTCGCCCAACGGAACCCTATTAAAACCCGGGATGAAAAGTATTCCATGCCCTTTCTCGTAATATGAACTTAAATCATGCTAAGTTTTATTTGAATATATTCAGTAGTTTCGGCGCTATGCGCAGCCAAGAAATTTTACTTTCATCCCCTCTCCCAAGGAAACCCTATTGAAATTCGGGATAAAAAGTACCCTATGTCCTTCCTCGTAGTATGATCTCAAATCCTACAAAGTTTCATTTGAATACATTCAGTAGTTCCGGCGCTATGCGCACCCAACCAATTTTACTTTCATCCCCTCTCCCAAGGGAACCCTATTGAAATCCGGTATAAAAAGTATTCTATGTGCTTTCTTGTAGTATGGACTCAGATCCTGCCAAGTTTCATTTCAATAAGTTCAGTAGTTTCGGAGCTATGCGCGGCCAAGGTACAGACAGACAGACAGACAGACAGACATGATGGAAAAAGAATAGATTTTTGGCATCAGTATCGATAATTGAGTGCCCTTCAAAAATTTTTTTCAAAATATCTTCAATGTACAGAATTGGACCTGTTACAGTTTTATTATAAGTATACCTGTTACAGGTTTATTATAAGTATAATAAGTATATTTTATTATTTATTATATATTTCAGCCATTTATGTTTTCTAGATTATATTTTTTGTTGTTTGAATTTTATTATTTTTGTCTTTGTGTCTAAAGATTGTTTAGTTATTCATTGTACTAGGCATAATGGTTTGGAGGCATCTGTACCTAATGTTATGGTCTTGTGTAAATAAATAAACAAAATAAATAATAAATATACTTAATACAAGAATTTTGGCACCTCTATTCTAAAGAATGCTAAAATTCATTTTGAAAAACAAGAGATCGAGTCGGCTAAAAATAACAATAAAAGAATAAGGGAAGTTATTAAAGCCATAGGTATTAACAAGGCACAGAATCAAGTAGAGAGTAGATTAAGGTAGATGTTCTCAAGGAGCCAGTATAGGTGCCGGTTTTTGAGTCGAAGTTTCTCAACTTCAAACTGACTTATAACAATATTGGATTGAAAAATATTTAGTAACGATTCCGCGTATAACCTTCTCTGAAAATATCCAACAAAATGCATGCACCGCCCTCCCCCCCACAAATTGACATGCCGTGCAATAAGAAAAGGATATATAGTTCCGAAAGGGACACTGCAAATTGGTGATCCTTCTTCAAATTTCTTGGAGCTATATACCTAAACCCAAAAACCTATACCCAAAAATAACCAACCTTCCACTCTTAATGATATTAGACCCATCAGCCTGCTTCCCTGCCTGTCAAAGGTCCTGGAAAAAGTTGTATGTATGCAGATGATCAAGTTCCTTGAGGATCATCACATACTCCCCCAACATCAGTCTGGGTTCCGCAAAGGACACAGCACAGCAACAGCCCTTCTTGATGTGGTTGACAATCTGTTAGCTGCTCAGGATGGAGGCAAGTGTAGTATTCTGGTCCTCCTCGACTTCTCCAGGGCCTTTGACTCCATTAATATTCCTCTTCTTCTTTCTAAACTAGTTTTCTATGGCTTTGATTCAAAAACTGTGCAATGGTTCTCAAGTTACCTTGAATGTAGGTCACAATGTGCCGAAGTCCAGCTACCAGGTGGTAGATCCATACGATCTCCCACTCGTCTGGTTCCACGAGGAGTTCCTCAAGGTTCGGTCCTGGGACCAATCCTGTTTGTTTTATACTCTGCTGACATCATCAATATGGTCACTTTCTGCCAACACCATCTATATGCGGATGACCTCCAGTTATATCTTTCCTTTCTTCCTACAGATTGTACTGGTGCTGTAAATCAAATAAATCAAGATTTAAAGCAGGTTAGCCAGTGGTCTTCTTCTAACTCTCTAATACTTAATCCAAAAAAATCTAAATTCATGGTTTTTGGCCCAAAAAAAATGGTTGGTAAACTTAGCAATGTTAATATCAATGTAGACGGGGAGCTTGTTGAACGTGTTGATGAAGCCAAGAATCTTGGGTTAAAAATTGACAGTCAACTACGTTTTGAATCCCATATTGCTGAAACAGTGCGTCAATCACTCTTTCGCCTGAAGCTCCTTTATAAGATTCGTCCTTACTTAAGTGAAGACGTTCGAATAATGCTCTGTGAATCCCTAGTTTTGTCCCGTCTAAATTACTGTGACACTGTGTATGGCCCCTGTCTTCTTAGTCGAACTAATAATCTTATCCAACGTGTTCAGAATGCTTGCGCACGTTATTGCTTTCATGTTCCCCCCCGCACACACATAACCCCCTTCCTTAATTCCTCAAACCTTTTGAAAATGAAAGAGCGTAGGCAATTACATCTTGCTACTCTTCTATTTGGCCTAATTTTAAATAAATCTCCCCCCTACCTCTACTCCAAACTTAATTGGGCTAGTGATTTTAATCGTTACCCTAAGCGAACTTGTTCTCACCTAATTTTTCTTACACCCAGGCATAAGTCTGTGGCTTTTAGAGGGTCCTTCCGATTTGCCGCAAGTCATTGTTGGAATGTGCTGTTGCCTCCTTTACTCCGCTCCCTCAAAACAGTCGGTTCATTCAGAGCACAATTTAAAAAAGAACTTTTAAGGCGGCAAAAATCCTGAAAGCCCAGTCTCACCTTGTGCTCTTTCACTGCTACTCATCAATCCTCTTCTCACTCTCGTGTCCTTCCAGTCTATTTTATTGTCCTCCATTCCCTGCCATGAACTACATATGTACCGGTATTTTGTGCTTGCTTCTTCTTGTTTGTTGCGTTAATTATTACTCTTTACTTTAAACCACGACGTATATATATATTTTATTATTTACCATGTAGACGAAATATCGTTAACAAAGCTGAAATGTTGATGTGATGTGCCACGTCGCGCCGAGTCACATGTTTTCATTTTATAACCTCTCTCCATCTTGACATTGACATAGCAGTAATTTCTGACAGTAACATAGTGTATTCGGAACAGCTCCTTCGTAGCACTTTATTTCTGCCACTTTCCAACTTAGTAAAACTTTTTAAAATCCTATTGTAACTGGTAATGTTTGGAGTTCGTCGTGTCACCAAGACTGGGTCAGTCTGAAAACCAGCGCTGTTTTGTACCCTGGTGCAAACCAGCATAAAGCTGAGACTGATCCTTTTTGGCTCACCTTGGCAGCACTGACATACCTACATGAGCCTAGCCTACGTGTAGGTAGGTAGGTACCTACTCTTACCCTAAGTTTAAAATTTAGTATATTTGATGTTCCTTTCTTCCTTTTAAATTGTTTGTGTGATTTACTTACCTAAAAATATGTACCTATTGTTAAGTATATTTTACTGATACCTATCTACTACAATGTCTATGTTTGTTTATTTTTGTCTTGTGCTGTCTATGTTTGTGAATCAAATAAACAATATATCTATCTATCTATCTATCTATATAAAAAATGAACAAAAAATATTCAGATACGGCAAATAACCAAAAATTTTAAAAAAAACCCAAAAAACTGATTTTTCAAAAAGGTTTTGTTATCTCAATAAAATATTAATATAAGAGAAAAAATTTCGCCATAAAAGTTGTAGATCATAGAGAATACAGATTTTATGTTCTATGTATTTTTATCGAGAGAAACGAAAAAAGTGCAAACCGCCGGAAAGTTCAAACCCGCCCATCATACGAGTGGGTAGTTCTAGCGCGCTCCAAGAATGCGTTCCTCCGGGCTCCAAGGATTTATTACCAATATTATTTTAAAAATTATAAGTATCAAAATGCTTCCTTAGAAGGCTCCAAAATAAAAAAGGTTGAGTCAGCATAAAAGGTAAACCATTAGTTGTTTTTGTTTTGTACCAGTAGACATATCTTTAATATTTTTTTTACATGGATTCTACACGACGCAGATGTTTTCCTTCAACTTCAATCAAAGGGTGTATTTTCCACTTTCGACAAGCACTGACAAAAAAAAAACAATTGCATAAAATATTATTTCAAACAATGAAAAAGATCACGTGAAAAAATGTGCTGCTGATCAATTATTACATCATGAGGCAAATGCTTGGCGCATTTGCCTGCGTGGTTGGTAAATCATGGCAGAAGCACCACAAAGTGAATATATTTCCATCATAAAACTTTTGAAACTATGATGGTTATTTACAACACTAAAGTTAACGGGATATTTACCATGATTTGAGTTTTGAGTTCTCCAATATTTCGGCACAGTTACATGCGCCATGATCACGGAACAACTAAAGTCACATAGCAATACTATCTACAAATTGACGGAGTAGCTATGGGAAGTCCAGTCGCCCCCGTAGTAGCCAACATTTGGATGGAGTATTTCGAGAGTGTGGCCATCGCGTCTGCCCCGGTACAAATTAAGTTATGGAAGAGATATGTAGATGACGTTTACTGTATTGTGAAAGGAAAGACACAGGAGATTGATCTTCTACTTTCACACCTCAATGGGGTACATAATAAGATCAAATTCACATCCGAAATGGAAGTCGAACGTCGTTTGGCATTTCTGGACGTAATGGTACAGGTCAGAGATGATGGAAAGGTAGGCCACTCCGTCTACAGAAAGCCCACACACACGGACCGGTACCTACATGCCGACTCACATCGCCACCCTCGGCAGCTCAATGAAACAGATCTCAAGATAGTGCCCTTCAGTTTTTTGGATATTTTAATTGTAAAAACAGGAGTTTTTTGTTGTTTGAAGAACTACACGAAAAGCCTGAGGAAAGAAGAACCGATACCAGGTACCTACCACTTGATCCTGCTGTTCCTCAAACCGATATTGCTGCTGTAAGCTAAAAATCCTTCGTTTGCTTTTCAAAAACCTCACACACACAACTAAACCATATGTATGCATGCAAACTGGGTTTCGTAACGGCAGCCAATAACAGGACAAGTTCTCACACGACATACAGCTGAATACCTTCATATTTCTGAAGTTTTTTCTAAAAATTCAGATCTTACATCCATCACAATACCTACATCTCGTCGGTCTGACGGAACAGCTGTTGTGACTGGTGACATTGACTTACCTCCGCTGACATTTGATAGTCAGATATTGTAATCGAGGGTTGCCAGAACAATTATTTACATGATATAGCACCACGCCATCTATCGTTGGTTAGTGGTACTTGCTTAAACGTCGGAGAGCTCAATAAGTTAACTGATTTGGTATCAGGGGCCACAACTAGAGGGCAGTACTTGTAGCATAATTGTACCTAGTGTTTTTGGTACCTACCTAACTATCGCAGAGATCATCATGGCCAAATGTGCCGCTTGCGGGAGATTTATGTCTAAGGTAGGCGCTGCGTGCTCGCAGTGTAACAGTAACAGCCACTTAGAATGTATCGGGTTGCCCGCGGGAGCCCAGGTATCGGATTCCTGGAGATGCGGCGATTGCCTAAGAAGATTGCCGAAGGATAGGGATCCCGCGGCACCCGGGCGCATGACGCATGAAAATTACACTGTAAGCAACGCCAGAACAGCTGCGGCGGAAGAGGAAGAGGCCATGGCGCTCGACACGACCGCCAATAATATCACCGCGGAGTTCAGCGAAATGGAGCTTCACATCGGCCTGAGAACGCTTAAAGATGAGTTCTCGCGTGAATTTCGTACCCTCAGGGAGGATGTCGTCGGTGGTATGAACTCGCTTAGCGAGGAGTTTCATGCCCTGACCACTGAGGTGAGACAGTTTCGGACGGAGATGGTGGAATTTCGAGCATCCTTGGCAGGTTTTACTGAGCGCGCTGACAGGATGGAGAAGCGGCTTGAAGATCTGGAGCGCCGTAGTGAGCGGCCTCCGCCTCTGGTCGTCCACCTCCAGACCAAGGTGTCACTGCTGGAGCAGGAACTGAACGAGCGGGACCAAGAGGCTCTTCTGGCGGATCTTGAGATCGGACACCTGCCCGAGGAGAAGGGGGAGAGCGTGGTTCATGCCGTAACAGTGCTGGCCTCGAAGCTGGGCGTAGCTCTCGAGCCGCGCGATGTGGTCTTCGCAGAGCGCGTCGGTGTGGCGCAGGGCGCCGAAGCGGGGGGTGCGGCGCCGCGTGCGCGCCGAATAGTGGTACGGCTGGCGAGGCGCGACCTGCGCGACCAGCTGATCCAGGGTGCGCGAGTACGACGCGCGCTGACCGCCGCTGACGCTGGGATCACTGCCGCTGAGGCGAGGGGACGCATTTTTCTAAATGAGCGGCTCACTCGTATCAACAGGCGGCTGTTCCATCGGGTGCGTGAGGAGTGCCGTAGACTTCAATGGCGGTACTCCTGGACCAAGCGAGGCCGGATCTACGCCAGGGAGGCTGATGGGAAACCAGCATTTCCTATCAGGACAGTGGCAGATATCGAAAGGGTTTTTGGGTTGCCGTCTGTTAGCTAGGGCCTCCTGGAAAAACATATTGATGTTAGTTTGTATTATTTTTGTTTTCTCCTCTCTTTGTTATTCTAAACTAGGTACTGTGAGCTTTTGTACATTTAGCACAGCCGCCCTCAGCATAGCTATAGTTGCTATCGCAATGATCAACTATGCTCCATTTTTGTATATTGTATACTGTAACTGGTCTGACATATGTTCTATAGGCATGGAGAGAAGTGATACACTAGAATGTCTCGATTGTGGTTTCTATTTATTCCCAACATCATTTAAACTATATTACAATATCATACAACAGTCATTTTTAACATTATTTCCTACATATTATACATCTTTATTCATCTGTTTATTTATATACCTACGCCCTTTTCAATACATACACATTTTTAGTACACCGCATACTCACATAAAGATTATCATAATATACATCAGTAATATAGCTCAGATATCTTTTCAAATATATAAAACTCTTTGATAAGTTTTTCAAAGTTGGTCTTTTCAATGCAGGCTCATTAAACACAGGGCAGGACGAGTTTTGTGTGGCGGTGGACGAACTAAAGCCTGATATCTTAGCCATAAATGAAACTTGGTTGGGTGAAGGGGAAGAAGACAAAGCCCCACGCATGCCTGGGTACCGGCTGCGTTTCAGCCCCAGACCAGCTCATATTAGGGGGGGCCGTGGTGGTGGTGTCGGGTTCTATGTTAGAAAAGGTATTATTGCTCGGTCCTGCCCCCACCCCGCCGCTCCCTCGGTTGAGCAGATGTGGATTGCGGTCAAGGTGAAAGGACGTGAATTAATAGTGAGTACGGCATATAGACCTCCCTGGCAGGACCCCAATCAGGTACTTGAAGCCCTCACCGAATCAATCACTTCTTTTTCTAGGTATGATTATTTAGTATTGGTTGGAGACTTTAACTTGGATATTTTAACCCCCGATTCATGGAAAACTAAGCTCCTTTTGCAATTTCTGTATAGTTTAAATCTCACGCAGACAGTCTCAGAACCTACACATTTTACAAGTCACAGTGCCACCCTCATAGATATTGTATGTACTGATGCTCGGGTCCGTAACACAGTTGTCAAATATTCTCCAGACCTTGGACACCATGCTATGTTACAGGTGGAGTTGGACATAAAAAAGGAAAAACCTATTCCACAAACAGTAAATTACAGGCCCATTAGGAACATCATATTGGAACACTTTGCAAGTGACCTTAACAGCATTAAATGGGAATATTTCATGGAAACAACGGATGTTAATATACTGGTCTCAGCCTTCACTGATATTATCTTGAAACTATTTGATTTACATGCTCCTCCAAAAACCACTAAATTTAAGGACCCCCCCCCCAGCCCTGGCTTACTTATACCGTTAAATCTATGATGAGGATTAGAGATGACTGTCATAAAAAATATAGAGCCCATAAATCTAATTCTCATAAGATCTGTTACAAGGAGATGAAACATTTGGTTATTGCAGCCATTAACAGTGAAAAAAAGGCATATTTCAAGGAACATATTAACAATAACGTAAAGAACCCAAAGAAACTTTGGAAAAATTTAAAACATACAATACTACCTAATAAAAAAGCATCAGAACTCCCACCAATTTTTGATAATCCAGACCTAATCAACTCCCATTTCCTTAATGTTCCTGGTAAAAAAGAGGTCTCTATATCTCAGCTGTTATTCTACGAGCACCACAGACACCATTCTGGTAATCTATTTTCTCTGAGCCCAGTAAGTGAGGATGTTATTTTGACAATTATTCGCGGCCTAAAATCAAATGCAATGGGAGTAGATGGTATCTCTATTGACATGATATTTATGACACTTCCTGAATCTTTGGAGGCAATCACTTCAATTATCAATAAGTCCATTTTAAGTGGGACATTCCCAGAACAGTGGAAGGTTGCTTTGGTAAAGCCCATTCCAAAAAATAGCAACCCCATATCATGCAGTGATCTGAGGCCTATTAGTCTGCTACCATGCCTGTCCAAGGTACTAGAAAAGGTAGTTAGCCTGCAGCTAACCAAATTCTTAGAGGACAATGACGTACTGCCAAAAGTTCAGTCAGGTTTCCGTAAGGGCCATAGTACCTCTACAGCGCTGCTTGACGTAGTGGACAGCCTACTTGCCGGTCAGGACTGTGGTATGATCAACATACTTGTGCTCTTGGACTTCTCCCGCGCATTTGATTCCATAAATACCTCTCTACTTATTTCCAAGCTCTCATATTATGGTTTCGATGAACAAACTGTTAAATGGTTCCATAGTTATTTAAAAAACAGATACCAGTTTGTCCAACTTTCCAATGGGACTAGGCCTTGTTCTACATTACAACCAGTACCTCAAGGTGTCCCACAAGGTTCAATCCTAGGCCCGATTCTATTCATTTTATACAGTTCTGATATTATTAGTGCTATAAAACACTGCAATTTCCATTTGTATGCTGATGATTTGCAGTTGTACATATCGACCCACCCATCTAACCTCGACAGCGCCATTGAAAAGATAAATTCTGATTTGAGTCGAATCTGCAATTGGTCTAGGGACAATTGTTTAGTTATAAATCCCAATAAATCTAAGTACATGTTTATAGGGACAAGACAGAAATTGCAAAACCTTGAGAATTATGCAGCAAACATTTTAGTTGATGATGCTTTGGTGGATCGTGTATCACAGGCAAAAAATCTGGGACTAACCATGGATAGTTCCTTACATTTTGAAAAACATATATCTGATAGTGTACGAAACTGTTTTTACCGTCTGAAGCTCCTATATAAAATCCGCCCATATCTAAGTGAATCAGTGCGGCGAACACTATGTGAATCACTTGTTTTATCAAACTGAACTATTGTGACACAGTGTATGGGCCTTGTCTTCTAAGTAGAACTTCTAAACTCATCCAGCGTGTACAAAATGCGTGTGCACGCTTCTGTTTTTATGTTCCCCCACGCTCACACATAACTCCATTTCTGAACTCATCAAAGCTACTTAAGATGGAAGCTCGCCGAAAGTTTCATCTCGCATCTCTTCTCTTTGGTGTAATTGCCAAACGGTGTCCTAAGTACTTATTTGAAAAACTCACATGGGCTCGGAGTAATTCTAGATATCCCAGTAGAATATGTACTCCAATTTTTGAAACACCTCAGCACAAAACTACTGCTTTTCGAGGCTCTTTCAAATTTGCAGCTTCGAAATGCTGGAACATCATTCCCCCTCCAGTGCGTTCTGTGAAAAACGTGCATATATTTAGGAGACTGCTTAAAGAACAACTGCTCAGTGCTCAAATTAAGTGACCAGTTCATTCTGGCAATAATCCAAACAGCTTCAAATCAAATATTTAAATGATCACAACTTCTATTTTTATTGTAATTCAATGTACCAAATATTTGATAGATCGGAACTTCTATTTACCTACTTATTCCTCTTTTATCTTTCTTACAATTCTATTATTTCGTAGCTCCTCCTCCCTCTCACACTGAGCATGTCCTAAAAGTATATTTCAATAAATCTGGCTAAACATTACAAGTTACAACATATCTAATCTTATATTTATAGACTGGTATCTCTTACCTGTATTTCTTATCACGACCAGGCACGGGGATATGCACGGGGTGTTATACTGATTGGCTGGTATGCAGAGTGGTATGATCTCGGTATGTTGGGATCGTTATTCGCTTTGTTGTTGCCTTGTTGCAGTCCGCTGACCACTCAAACTCGTCCTTATCCTTATCCTTTTAGTCGGCTCTCTTGCTTGTGTAAAAACTATGCCTTTGGTCGGCTAGCTTGCTTATTATTTCTCTTTCCACCAAAACTTATCAGTTTGCAAATATTAACACTAAATACGCAATAATTTAACATCGTAGTAGGAAGGAACCACAATTTGTAAATCAAAACTTGTTTTTGTTTGTTTGTTTACGTTTCTCACATTCATTTGGACAGTGTCAGACTTGACCGTGATTTGACGCTCGACGTGTATGTATGTGTTGTCAGATGGAAACCATGGACAATTTATTAGGCCGGCTACAGACTAGTGAGTCGGGCTTCATCAAAGTTCCCTATGGTAATTTTTTTGTGTTTAAAATAGTTTTTTTTTTTATGTTTTTGTTTATATGTAAGTACCTACTACACTTAAGTACTCTGTATATTTTCCTTATTTTCTCTCTTGTTTCCTGTCTTGTATATACATATATCTTGTACCTATGTTTATGTATTCTGTAACTTTGTGCCACACTAGGACCTGTCTGAAAACCAGCGCCGCTACTAGCTTAGGCTTGTAGCGGCACATTGCTGAGACAGGGACCTTTTTGGCCCCTATGTAACACTATTCCTATCTATTTTCTTCATGTATAAATATGTATGTTTCTTGTTCTTTCCCACTGTCTGTAATGTGTCGTGTTGTATGTGTGTTATGTAGGCATGGCCAAATAAATATATTTTCTTTCTTTTCTTCTTCTTTCTTCTTCTAATTCGGTTGTGACATCGCTCACTAACCACGTTTACGACCTATGCGATGATAGTAGCCTACAGAGTGAGTTGGCACATGTCAGAAAGGTTTTACATAAGAACGGCTATAAAGGTCGACCACTGCCAGCTCGATCGGACCCCAGCCGTAAACCGCACAGAAGTACGGTGGAACGCAAGCCAGCATTCTTGCCTTATATAAAAGGAGTAACGGATAAAGTTGCTAAAATCTTGCAAAAATCGTCCATCAAAACCATTTTCACGCCGCTAACGAAGATCATACACTACCTGCGCACGCCTAAAGACCCGTTTCCACTTGAGAAACCAGGGGTGTACAAGTTCGACTGCAGTTGTGGAAGCTCCTATATAGGCCAAACGAAGCGCTCTATTGCCTGCAGAGTCTAGGAGCACATACGCGCGGTTAAGAATCTGGCAACGGAGAAGTCTGCCATAGCGGAGCATCTTCTCGAGTCTGGTTCAAACCACTGGATTGAATTGCACAATCCTCAAGTAATCTCAACAGAGCGACATTACATACCAAGAACGTGGTACAGGAGACCATTGAGATTACCAAACACAGGAACTTCAACCGAGAGGAAGGTTTCCAACTATCCGGAACCTGGAGCCCTGTGGTGAGAATGTGCAAAAACCGAAAAAGTGATGTATGAATCAGGCCGCGTCCAGATACCGTCAGTATTGTGTGTCGTGATCGAGTTGGGTCCGATAATGAAACCGGTGGTAGTGTTAACATTCGTAGCAAAAGACAAAGAAAGAGGGTAGATCGATATTATCTGCCAATAAAAACTAACTCGCAGTGACTTTAGTTGTTCCGTGATCATGGCGCATGTAACTGTGCCGAAATATTGGAGAACTCAAAACTCAAATCATGGTAAATATCCCGTTAACTTTTAGTATATTTCCATCAGTTTATTAGCTCCATTTTAGTTTTTTTATAAAATTCTAGGAAGTCAAATATATAACGGTTGACATGTTGGAGTGATCTCTTTTCAACGTCCTGTTTACTTAAGCAAAAGTTACGTATTTAAATAAAAAGTGTCCGTTTCGGACGAACAGCCGTCAATAGAACTTCGTATACTTTACTAACAAACTATGTTTTTGCTTGTTTTTCACACAGGGGGAGACAAATTACCTATGAACCAAAATTGTTTACAAGAAATATCTACAGTTCTACAACCGAGTGCCTGTAGTATTCTACGTAGGTACCTACCTACCTAAGTAACTAGTACCTATCCTAGGTAAACAATAACAACAGAACTAAACAATTTAAGTAGGTCTTAGCAGCCGCAAAATATAATAAAATTATTAGTTTCAAGATTATATTTTAAAGTTACAAAATTATGCAAAAACAAAACGAACAGCAATAAAATAATTTATCATTTAGAACACTAAACTATACCTATACTCTAAACAATTGTGTTTTTGTTTAAGTATTTGTAGCTACTAGTTAAATCGACACCAATAACTACACATAGTAAGGTACCTACCATAAAAGACACTCGTAATTTAGTACGTGTAGTGTAAACCTAGTTTGCGTTGAAAGAACCTAACGTTTCATCCCTTAACGAGGGGATGAATCGTGCGCAAGCGCAACAAACAGCGCAGTGTGTACACAAGGACGCGGAATCCGCGAGCACTCACCGCGATGAAGTCCCTCGTTTATGGGACGAAACGTTGGTGTTTTTCCTACACAAACAAGGTTCGTAGTTGGCTAACTTCGAACCTGGTACCCTATGTTAGCTAAATATATATTATCTAAATAACCAATAAAATAATTGAGCAATAAGGCAACCTACACAAAACCCTGCAATGAGGCCAAGGGCGCGTAAAAATATCCATAATTTGGGATGTTCTTCTCTGTCGCACATGTTCTGCGTGATTTGAAACGCAGGTTGAATAGATGGAGGAAGCGAAGAAAATCGAAGACTCACACTCTTTAGCTTGCCTGTTCTCAATCAACCTGAAAAACCACATTTTACTCAACACTGCCGGTGACTCGAGCCGGGTACTCACCGGCGGCGTTGCGGGCAAAGATGTAAATCGTTAGATATGCCCTGACGAAAAAAACTGTGGCATTGTCTTTGAAGTATGTAGACGTGCGCGCCGCGCCGGCACGCGCCGCTGACCGTGACCGTGACCGTGGAGGTCGGCGCGCCGCCGCCGGCAAATTTAAGCCCGGGTCGCACGTCTAAGTCTGTGTACCACAGATTAGCTGGTAGTTTTGCTTTGTTTATAGTCCGGTCGCAACGCTACAGCAGCGGAAGGAAAAATAATAGTTATTTAATTATATCGCAATCCTAAGAGTGAAATGTTACGCCTTTGGATTTATTTTTATTTTAACAATTTATTTTTGCATTTGCGAAATGCACGCGATGGCATTTTGAGACACTTTTCAACAAAAAATGCCAAAGTTAAACAGGTCCAGCTAGCACCGTGTTTAGATGTACACTGATTCCAAATGAGTGAGCGATATCATTTCGCGTGGCACACAAAACGGCGCGGTCTCACTACGATAAGGGCCTATCTAACGATTTACATATTTGGTTGCGGGGTGTCATTAATAGTTTTGAAAGAAATCGAAGTTGCACTTTTTAGTCACCAAACTAGGTTTTTGCATCTCTTCCTAAACCATACAAAATAAAACGATTACTGAGGCATTAAAAAGCTTATGATAGGTGTCAAAAACTGCCCAATTTTGATTTTTGGTGTTCCTTTGTTAAACGCCCCTACTTAATAATAAAATGAAATAGGTGGTGGTGCCGGAGTTTGGAGGCATTACCGCTATTTGGGTTGCGGGTAGAGGATTCGATCCCGGTCTTTATTTTCAATCCCGGGATTTCGGGATAGTCGAAACGAGATCCTGGGTTCCCGGGATAATCCCGGGATCATCCTGGGATCGTAGACAGGTAAATTATATCGAAGTATTATTTGAAAATCAGCTTTTATTTTCAATCAAAAACATACTAAAACTCAACTTAAATCACCCAAACTTAATTTTACATAAATAAAACCCATGAAAAAAAACCGGGTTTTTTATAAATACTACTGTTACGGTAGACAGATAAATAACATTAATTAAATTAATAGATAATGTTTCGTTATCAGTCAATAAAATCACGCTACGACGTTATTTAGACGTTATTTGGAATAAAAGGCTCTCATGTCTGATGTTTTTGATAAGTATGACCTTATAATTTCAAGCAAAAAGGCTAGACGTTATTATCGAGATATATAAATTTTACGATAATTTTGACCACGACGCGACCGAGGAGGCGGTCGATTACATGTTTAAAGAATGATTTTGTTTTGTTTACCTAAATGTTATTGTTTGGTATAAAAAAGAGCTAATACTAATATGAGTGTCATTGTTTGTCATTCCAAATAAAAATAAAAATAAAAATTATTTATTTCAGTTATTTAAAAATAATAATATGTTTAAAAGAAAACTATACTGATGACAGGTGAAATTATCAAATTTGTCTTTTTTATGTTTCTGATAAGAAGTTGTTATAATTTTAAGTATATAATTTGTGTTTACATTAACGCGCTTCGTTTTATTATTCTTTTTAACAATTTTTATGATTTTTCGGGACCGAAAATCCACCACGAGTAGATGATTCGATCCCGGGATCCGGTATCCCGGGATCGAATCCTCTAGTAATGGGGCCTTAAGGTGGTTACCCACCTGCTACCACAAATATTCAGTGAACAAGCCAAGTCACAAAAGATAATTTTTTTCAGTTTATTTTTTATTTTATTGCAAACTATGCCTCCTCACTCCGTATTTTTTTAAGTGTTTTTCTCCAGTGATTTACAATAAAACTACACAAGTTTATCCTTTTTTTACAATATTAAAAAAAAAAAACTTGTAAAGATCAATTAAATGTTTATTTAGATAAGTTTCATCACATAAAAATATTAGATACGCTTTAGAGAAATTAAAAAGCCGGTAAGAAAATGTAACTTCAACATCCTTGCCTGTTCTTAAAATATAGACCGACTTGCGGCGGCGGCGACGGGACGTACTCTACTTACGTCCCATGACGGTCGCAGTGGCTCTTTGACAGTGTTGCCAACACGGCGTCAGGTTTTGGGGCTAAATTGAGTTCTAAAAAGGGCTAGATTTAGCCATAAAAAATTAAATAGGAAAAGTTCGATTTTTTTATTGAACTCGAATAAAATAAGTACTGTAGCATAACAAACAATGCGCAACCGGCCTGAGGCACGGCGCTCCCGCCGCAGCAAAACTGATGACAACGCGCGTCGTCAGCTCGTTCCGCCGCCCGGTCCGTCCCTATAAAAGCCGCAACACGGCTGTACTCGCCAGTCAGTCGGCTCACTTCATCCGCAATGGGAAGGTGCTCCGACTAGACGCTCTCACACCGCTACTAGTGTTTGTCGCATCCGGACGCTCGCCTGGAACGGCTTTCACTAGTAGTTGGTCCGACGTGGGGCCATGATCACGCTACAAATTGGCGCTCAACGTAAAGGCCAACTCGAAACCCCACGGGGATGAATAATAATAGAAGAACAAGAGACATCATTTCGAGAGTTGAAAACTCGCCCCGCCACAGCTGTCGAGTCGACGTACACAGCCACGTTCCCACCACCGCGCGCTTATATATACATACATATATAACGCAGGCCGCTGCCATGGAACGTTGGTCTACTCGCTGCAGTCAGAGCATCCGCAACGGGACATTCGACTGTAGTAGTTGTTGCAGTTAGTTGGCTCACTTCATCCGCAATGGGAAGGTGCTCCGACTAGACGCCGGTACACTGCCTATTAGTGATTCTGCATCCGGACTTTCGCCTGGAACAGCTATCCCTAATAGCCAGTACCTAGCTCGTAGATAGGGTGAAGACAAAACGCGCTACAAACTAGCGTTCAACGTTAAGCCACGATCACAGCTAGCCAAGATTCAGGAACAAGAGAAAGAATTTCAGGCACTGAAGACGTGCTTCAATACGGCCCCTTTTCTACGACAAGCGGACGAGATTCAACCGTATGTCCTCAACTCAGACGCGTACAACTACGCGCTTCGAGCTGCTTTAATGCAGGGGGAGGGAAGACGACCATGGGTGCTGGGATGACAAGTTGCCTAGCATTCGTTTCGCGATGAACACCGCCAACAGCATATCAACAGGTTTTACTCCAGCATACCTGACATTCGCCCGTGAACTAAGAACTCCCGATGACAACGCTCATGATCTGCGCCAGATCGTACTATCAGAGAACTTTGTGCCAGAGATAACGCCAAAGCTTCTCCAATTGGTAGAAACCCTGAAAAGAGCTCGAGAGGTGCGAGAGAACAAGGAAGAAATAAGAAAAGAGGCAGTAGACAAGGGACGCCGAGAGGATCCTGGCTACGAACCTGGTGACCTGGTTCTAGCCAATAGTCACCCAGTGAGCAACTCAGCTCGAGGAAGCAGCGCTAAATTCTGTCCTCGTCGCGACGGACCCTACAAAATCTTAAAGCGTCACGGCGCTACCTCTTATGTACCTACTTACAGATCCCACCGTACCTGACCAAGCTCTGGAGGTGTACCACACCTCTGCCCTGACACCGTATCGAGGTAGCGAAGGCCCACTACCTTCACCAGTGCGCCCGCTAAGGAAGCGAGGCCGTCCGCCTAAGCCTTCAACTGCTGTAGACACCGCCCCGGCTCTGCCTACTCGTGGACGCGGGCGACTCAAGAAGATTACCACCGCGAGCCTTTCTCTGGACTGTCTGCTCGTCGGGACGCCTTCACATCCAGAGGGGGAGCCTGTAGCATAACAAACAATGCGCAACCGGCCTGAGGCACGGCGCTCCTGCCGCAGCAAAACTGATGACAACGCGCGTCGTCAGCTCGTTCCGCCGCTCGGTCCGTCCCTATAAAAGCCGCAACACGGCTGTACTCGCCAGTCAGTCGGCTCACTTCATCCGCAATGGGAAGGTGCTCCGACTAGACGCTCTCACACCGCTACTAGTGTTTGTCGCATCCGGACGCTCGCCTGGAACGGCTCTCGCTAGTAGTTGGTGGCCTACTTAACTCTGTTAAATTGATTGTTTTTACAGAATATAAAATTGTTGTACCAACTTCTGTTTCCCTTTCGCCTACCACCGGGAAGATAGGAAGACAGATCACGCTACAGTACTTTTTAACAATCTACTTAACATTAACCAAAAAATTTAAAAAATCAACTTTTTAAATAAAAAATGCACCTTAAACCTCAATCTCCTCATCGGAGGAGGATTCTTCGCCGTACAATTCACTTGTACTTTGCGAAGTTGATGGTTGAAGAGATTGATTATCAGTTCCTTGTTCAGAATAAATTTATATTTTTCTTTAGATCCAATCTTTTTTAAGACATCGCGCATCGATTGGGATATCATATGTGTAGCAAGTTAAACCGAATTTTATAAGACCAACAAGGTAAAAAATACTTTGAAAGTATTTTAGCCCTGGTTTTTGGCGCTGGTTTTGAACGAGGACGTTCTTGGAAGACCTGGTACTTGATTTTACAAGTACGTCTCAACGCTAGTGTTGCCCGCTTAGCTTACGTGCGTTTAGTTAATGCTTTGTGATGTTTAAATTTCTTTCTCATTGTATCGCATTTTTTAAATATTTGTACTGTGTGCCAGAATAAAGTTTTCTTACACGGTTTTGGGGCTAGAAATAGGGCTAGGGGCTAAATCATCACTTTAAGTGCTGAATAAGCCAAAAAAGGGCTAGATCTAGCCCCGACAGGGCTAAGTTGACATCAGTGCTCTTTGACCCCTCCAACTCACGATCAGCCTGAAGATGTCGTTGTCGTCGCCCGCTAGATGGCAGATTGCACTTTACAAAGTTTATGAATTTGTCTTAGCGCCATCTGCCATCTAGCGGAATTTCTATAAAGTACATAGGTGGTGCTAAGCTTAATTCCTTGGGTTTTCGCTATCGATGTTTGCGCCTTTGTAGTTCAGGCGATGTTAGTAAGAGGTCGCTACATTGACTATTGCCAGGATACATAGGGTGGTGAGGTAGCCATTGAACCACCAAAAATGTAGAGAGCAAAAATACTTTTTTGGCTCAATGTGTAAAAAGAAAGAAAGAAAGATTTTTATTTACCTTACGAACTACTACAATGTAACTCTAAAATATTTAATACAATGTTTAGTGGGTTTGATTTTGTGCGTAGCAGAGCGCAAGGCAAACGGGGCTCCGCTCAGCATTGTGCTGGATACACACTGATGTATGCACCCAACGCTGGTTTTCAGCGGGAACCACACGAATCACGTCACGACCCTCTAGAGGTGCAAAAATACCTACAATATAACAATAAAAGATGAATATAGAATAATACTAGGTTCTTATACATTATAACAATTCAAACTATAAATACAAAATACAAAAGTTTAACTTACGTAGGTCTATATATACTCTAAGCAAAACTATATAAAATTAACAGTACCTATATATATAAATATAAAAAACGCTTATTTATAAAGATTTATGCTAACGTAACATTATATTTTAGTGTGGGAATATACCGGAAGTAATAGGTCACCTGAGGACACCAGTCTCTTAAGAGTCTTGGCATCAGGAGACACCAGTGGTGTGTGTGTGTATGCGTGTTTGTTGTGTAGTATGTACGTGTGTTTATGACTAGTGCTCCTGGGGACACCGGTCTCTTAAGAGTCCGGGCAACAGGAGACACTGTGAGTGTAATGTGTGTTTGTATTGTGCGTGTGTAGTGTGCAAGTATTTGTGAGTTTTGCTCCTGAGAACACCGAACTCTTAAAGAGTCTGGGCAACAGGAGCTCCATCAATTTGTGTTATATTTTGTTATGTATGTGTACAGGATATGTGCAATAAAAGTAACACATTTAAATTTCAATATTAATAATTTATGTTAACTCTATTTTAATTTACGTCAAACGGTCTCCGTTGGTCGGCTCAGTCAGTCAGTCTGACCGTATTTCGCCGTGTGTATGTACTTTCAGCGAAAAGGGTAAATTTATAATTAATTAAATTGGTAATTGCTTGGATTAAGTATGATGAATTTATTATAAAGTTAAAAGTAAATTAAAATTTTATGGGTGAAGTACCCATTTACAAAACACTATATAACGGACCGATCATTATCTTTTAGTCTTTCATCCTCCTTCTGAGCGCAAAGGAGGAACTGTTTTAATTTTTGTTTGAACGTGTTTATATTTGTCATATCCCTGATGGGTGGCGGAATATTATTCCAGCATTTTGTTGCTGCGTAACGAAAGCTACCCCTAAACGCTGCAGAAGAATTTTGAGGCGTTGCTAGAATAGGGCAGCATTTTCTTCTTGTTCCTCCCTTCTTAAACCAAGTTAGTTTATCATATAAATAAGAGGGCACGCCGAACTTAACGACCCCAAAAAGAAGTGTCGCTAAGTGAAGTTTTCTTCTTGCCTTCATTCTTAGGATGTAGTGTTGGTTCAAGAAAGGGGTGACATGCTCTCGTGGAGGTACAGCAAAACAAAACCTGGCGCAAGAATTTTGTACCCTCTGGATGAGACGCTGAGTACGTTTTAAGAGACGGGGACCGAAAACTGAATCAGCGTAGTTTAATTTGGACATGACTAGAGATTCTACAAGTTGTATTCGGAGTTATTCGCTCAGATGTGATCTTATTTTATAAAGAACCTTTAAACGGTAGAAACAGTTATGAACTGACTCTGTCACATGTTTTTCAAATCTGAGGTCCGAATCCATAAGCAGCCCTAAATTTCGTGCCTCGTAAACGCGCTCAATTGGCTCACCCATGAGGAGAACATTTATCTTCTTTGGTATTTGCGTAAGTTTATGTTTCGAACCGAAGAACAGATATTTCGTTTTTAAGGGGTTAAGAATAAGGTTGTTATTGTTTGCCCATTTAACAATATTATTAAGGTCTTTTGTCAGACTGCTAATTGCGGTGTCTATATCATCGGGCTTAAAGGATATATATATTTGCACATCATCTGCATATATGTGATATTGACAATGTTTTAAACAGGTTGTGATATCTGCACAGTACAGGGTGAACAAAATTGGTCCTAGTATGGATCCTTGTGGAACTCCTCTACGTACAGGTGTTATGTGAGACATTGACGAAGATCCACTGTTATTTTTGAGTTCTACAAATTGAAAACGGTTACTTAGATAACTATTGAACCAATTTTGAGCAGATTGATCAAACCCGTAGTAATTTAATTTCGACAAAAGTAGCTCTATATTTATCGAGTCGAAAGCTCTAGAAAAATCTAGTAAAACCAATAGCGTACAGAGACCTTTATCTTGAGCAGACAAAATATTGTCCGTAACATCTAACAATGCAGTGGCTGTACTCTTGTTTTTACGGAAACCTGATTGCACATCGGGCAGGATGTTATTTTTCTCCAGGTACATAGTCAATTGTTGGCAGACAGCTTTTTCAACAATTTTAGAAATACAAGGTAGTATGCTTATCGGTCTAAGATCCTTGACTTCTTGTGGATTATTGTTTTTAGGGAGAGGCCGAACAATTGCTATTTTCCAAACGTCCGGAAATGTTGAAGTTCCAATTGAACTGTTTACTATACGTGTTAATACCTCTAGAGATTGTGGTAAAGTAGAAAGAAGCATTTTCAATGTTATGCCATCGTAGCCTTCAGCGTTACTTTTTAATTGTTTAATGATTTTTACGACATCTTTTACTTCTATCGTATTAATTGTAAATGTAGAGTTGCTAAATCTATGGAATAAATAATATGTTAGTAAAGATATTTCAACGTTAGTGCTACCGGGAACATTCAAAAAGTGTTGGTTTATTATGTCCGGGTCTGTGAAGTGTGGAGGCAATTCGTTAAGATTTTTAAATGGTAATATTTCTGATTTTAAGTTTTTCCACAGTTGCTTTGGGTCATGTATTTGGTTATTAATATTAAATTTGAAATAAGCTGATTTCTCATAATATAGTGATTTATTGACTAACGATTTCAGGCTAAGGTAGTATTCTTTTTTGCTAAAGGTCTTATGTTTTTGATAATCTGAGAGAGCAGCGTCCCGTTCACGCATCATGATTTTAACGGTGTTAGTTAACCACGGAAGGTAGCGTTTTTTTAAAAAAACAGTTTTAATCGGCGCATGTAAATCAAATAAAACTTGAATACAACAATTGAATAGATTTACCATCTCGTTGGTGTCATTATTTGTAAATAAGTGTTCCCAACTGATACCGTTAAGGTCTTTATTGAAAAGTTCGGGTAATATGTCATTCAAGGGGCGATATTTAATAGTATAGGGCCTAAGTTTTTCTTTTTTTACGTTAAATTCGCAAACAATAATGGAATGGCCGTTTATATTTCCCACTGGCTCAACACTGATATTTCTCGATTTTAAATCAGTGCAAACGACGTCAATAAGTGTCTGGCTTTTTTCAGTGTAATGAGTCGGGGTAGAGACTAGTTGGGAGAGACTCAGACAGGTTATAAAAATATTTAACTTCTTTGTTTTTCCATCGATATCATCGAGGAGATTTATATTAAAATCACCTAATAAAATGACTCTATCACAGTTAGGCGTAGAATTTAGAGTATCTGTTAAAGCATCCAGAAATAAATCTACATCCAGCCATGGTGGACGGTAGGCGGTGCCAATAGCTAATTTTAAGCCGTTGACAGTTAAGGTCAGCCACATTTGCTCTACTGATCGATGATGAGGATCTACTGGATGTTGCCAAATTCGTGCTTTTAAGCCTGACTTTATGTAAAACCCGACACCTCCACCACGACCGCCGCGTACGAAGGCGGGCCGCGGGGTGTGCCGGAGCCGGTACCCAGGGACAACGGGGGCGCGACCGTCTTCACCCGGCCTGAGCCAGGTCTCATTAATAGCCATTACATCTACACAATGACTATCCATTTTCACTAAAAAATCATCATGATTCGTACCAAGAGATCCCGCGTTGAACAAACCTACCTTTAGGAATTTAATCATTATTATAGTTTATAAACAAATGAGTACACTGTGAATAGTGTACGGTATTGGTAGATTTGTTCTCGTTATTTTTGAAAGCTGCGGTAAAGGTACAAACATCATGAAAGTTATTTATACTAGTTTTCAAAAACAAATACATAATATGCAATTAAAACAATGCAAGTTACTGTAATATAAAACATAGACGGTATGACAAAGTGTAGAGCATAGATGTAATGGCTTACAATATAGGCGTAAATTATATGATAACTTATTTGTTATACATGCAAAAACTATGTGATATAAAATTATAATAATAATAAGGCAAGCATTAAAATATAGTTTGAAGTTTATGTATCTCATTTTATCATATAACTTGGCATATTCAAGTAATTGACATGTTTTTGTTAATCTAATCTGCAAAGTATAACATAAGATGATGCATAATTTATGTACTCTGCTACGCACAAGTAACACACTTATTAGCTTAAAACAATAACACAAAATGCAAAAATAGAAATTAATCAGCACACGACGAAATAAAGTTAAATTAGCAAAGTAATACACTATATTATACGTGATAAAACAAAGGACATATAATGTGAGTACTTTATCTTGCTCAAATTTACGCATACGTGTAATTAAACGGAAGAGGACCCAAAAACCCGCTCCAAATCTTTCTCGCTGCGAATTTGCATGACTCCCGAGCCGTGTTCTTTGCGTACCTGGATGTGGCCCGCTTTTGTCCAGCAGTACTTCCACTGGTGACTGCGGCACGCTTCTCTTGCCTTAGCGAATAGGTGCCTGTTACCTCTTGAAAGGCGCTCGTTGACATAGACGCATACTGGCGAAGTAGGGCAGACGCCGATGTCGGCAGAGGTGAGCCCGCGGCGGACTCGCGCCGCACGTAGGTATTCGTCATGGATAGATCGACGCGCAAAGCGTACTATAATCCTGCGCGTCTTTACGGCGGCCTGCAACGACGCCTCGTTTGACTGAAACCGCGCCACCGCGCCGATTCTCTCCACCAAGACTATGTCGCGCTCTTCAAGCGTCATTCCCATGGCAGAACCTAAGACGTTCACAAGATGAGAAGGGTTCTCGCCTTTTTCCTCAGGGATACCAGATATCTCAACATCATTCAGGAAGGACTCCTGCTCACGGTCATTTAGTTCCGCTTTCAAGTCAGCTATTGTACGTTGAAACTCTTGCAAAGTAGAGTTTTCCTTTTGAGCCTGTGCCAGCTCCAAGTTAGTCATCCGCCTCTCTACCTCGGCCGCTCTCTCGTTACATGCCTCGACAGTCGCTCGCAATGAGGAAAGTTCAGCTTTTAATACCTGCATATCTGAGCAGTGGCTGCGGAATTCTCCTCTAAAAGATTTCAACTCGGTCATATAAGCTTCATGCATTTTTTTAACATCAGCGGTAAATTCCTCTTTTAATGGTCTCAGGTTCAGCTGATTCTCCGCATCTGAGAGTTCAGGGGCGATATGATGAGTCGCGTCGTCCAAAGTCACAGGCTCAACACTAGTCTCTGGTAGCTCTTGGGCGGAGAATGTGTCCTGGCTACTACGAACGGGGGTGGAGGGGTCCCTCCCCTTTGGGGCATTAGCTTGACAAGCAGCACAACGCCAAGAAGCCAGGACTTTGGCTTTCATACTAATACCAGCACAAGTGCGGTGTGTAACTGAGTCGCAATTCGGACACACAGCGCCATCTGTCGTCCGCGACGTGAATTTCCCGCAGCTTACACAATTTAATTTATTGTTGGAGCTCATGGTGCACACCGACGCGATGGACGCAGTGAGAACCCAAACGATTTTTGTTTCGTAGTACTACTAATCGACACTAGATGGCTCTAGCTGTATTTAAGGTTTGTGTTTTAGAGTTTATTTTTGTGTATCAGCACTAAGTCCTAGTGAAGTTTGTTTTTCACTTTTAATTATGCCACAGTGTGACTTAGTACTCACGTATTTAGTAATGCAGTCCCCCGCAAAACGAAGAAATAACTTTGATCACTTTATTTTTTCCGTCCAGATCAATGAGGGTAGAGGAGGTTCACTTAGTTAGTGCAAAATAGAATTTGCTTCTAAAATCCTTTAATAGGCACTGAACATTGCAGATAACGATACCACATATAGAGAACACAATAAACTTTTAATTAATTAGTGTTAACTGGGTCACTAAACTTTGTTAAGTTTGCAAACAAAATAAAACAGTGGGATCAGCTGTGCACCAACTGACGGTCGTGACGTCACCCCCTAGAGGTACCCCGTACCCCTAGAGGTACGCAATGAACTAGGGGATGGGTATTCAGTAAGCCGTGAGGTACAAAATGACACTTTGCGTCCTATCATAATCATATTTTACGTCTCTAAGGATGTTATATAAAACGGAAATTTAGTTTTTTATTAATTATTTACTAAATAAGATGTTTTTTAGCCTTACACCTTGCCTTTGCTGAGCAATGAGATCACGTAGCTAAAGGTTTTTTATATGAACACTTAATAACCTATCTAACATTTCTATAAGTCTTTATAATGAACTAGCATCTGCCCGCGTCTTCGCACGTATTTTACCGGGATAAAAAGTAGCCTATGCCGTCCCTGGGATACCATCTACCTCCGCAATTTTATTAAATAATATTAGTAAGGATTATCTTAAGTGAGTTCTATAACAGCCTTATTACTTACTAGCTGATCCGGCAAACGTTGTTTTACCGTACAAATTATTTCTAGTGAATATGTTGGTATTGAAATCAAAAATAACTGAATTATTGTACCTAAATTTGCGGGGAGTCTAAGTTCCTAAGTATGCGAAACGGAGTGTGGGAAGACCTCTCGATCGATGGACCGACGACATCGTAGCGGTCGCAGGGAGTCGTTGGATGGAGGTGGCTCAGGACCGCTATTCGTGGCGTCGTTTGGGGCAAGCCTATGTTCCGCAGTGGACTCGTTGGGCTGATGATGATGATGATGAAGTTTGCGGGGATGTGGTCTATGATTGAAAGAGAAATGGCCAGGCCAGGCCGAGAAATTTCACTTTCTTCCCCTCTCCCAAGGTAACCCTGCTGAATCCCGGGATAAAAAGTATCCTATGTCCTTCCTCGTAGTATGAACTCAAATTGCGCCAAGTTTAATTTTAATACATTTAGTAGTTTCAGCATGATGCGCAGCCAAGATGCAGACAGACAGACAAGAAAGAAAAAGAAGTAAAAATAAGTTTTGGCTTCAGTAGGTATAGATAATAGAGTGACCTCCAAAAAAAAATATTTTCAATGTATGTGTCTGTTGATTACAACTATGATTGTAGGCTTGAGGCGTAATTTCTTTTGATACTTAGGTAGTCGGAGGCACCTACCCCATATACCTAGGGTACAATTAGTAACAAAGGCCTCCGACTACCTAATTATCAAAAGAAAATGCTATGGACAATAGGTGAACGCTTGTTTAAGACTTTTATGTAGTCGGGTTTTAGTTTTTAACTATATATTTTTTACCGTACATATATCGATACAATATATGTATATCGATACATTTTTTCATTTGCCCATCCCTAGATGACCCGTTGCCATGGTAACAAATAAACAAGAGGTCTCCATGGCAACGGGTGTGTCATTCTTCACTCATCAAATCAAACTAAATTAGACTCGAACTGTAACTAGATGTCGTCTCTTGCAAAATTTTATCGCGCTATCGAAGTGTTCCAGGTGTAATTTAGACCCAGATATCTCTTAAGACCCACAGTTTTGTTGGACACCATATAGCCTATAACCATCGGGGTAATAAGACGAATCAATCGATACCTCACTTGTTGAAATCAAAGTAGTAGTTTCAGCGCTACGTGGGAACAAAGAAATCGGCTACATACATACATACATACATAGGGTGCTAAAATCATAACCCTCCGGTAGTCGGGTAATAAATATATTATTCAATCAGTAAAAGAATGAATTTGTACGTGATTGGTAGAAATACTAGCTAGTATTTTGTCACTGGTATTTGTCACAGATATTTTGAAGTCACAGTCACTATAGGCCGACCGTTTAACTGGCGTATCTTCTGCGCGGTAAGAAGGGAGCGGGGGCGGATAGCGCTACACACGGAGTCAATAATCCCAAGACATACCTCGAGATAGGCATTGTTGGCAAAGTTGGCAAATTTTACAATTACTTAAATAACAGCTTCTTAGGTACGAAATAATAAAACAACAATTAACTTCTTTTATGAAATTCTAATGGTGAAATATTTTTTCAAATCGGTTCAGTAGTTTCGGAGCCTATTCAATGCAAACAGACAAACAAAGAATGAAATCTTTCCTCTTCATAATATTAGTATAGATTTAACCACAGATAAAAGTTATTAAAGTTCATCATCATCATCATATCAGCCGATCGACGTCCACTGCTGGACATAGGCCTCCCCTAAGGATCTCCACAATGACCGATTTTGCGCTGCCCGCATCCGCGATTTCCCGCGACCTTCACTAGGTCGTCGGTCCATCGCGTGGGGGGTCTACCCATACCGCGCTTTCCGGTACGTGGTCGCCACTCTAGAGCCTTGTGGCCCCAGCGGCCGTCGGTCCTACGAGCTATGTGCCCTGCCCACTGCCACTTGAGTTTCGCAACTCTGAGAGCTATGTCGGTTACCTTGGTTCTTCTGCGGATCTCCTTATTTCTGATTCGATCTCGCAGAGAGACTCCGAGCATAGCCCTCTCCATTGCTCTCTGTGCGACCTTGAGCTTTGGGACCATGTTTCAGTGCCATATGTCACACTGGCAATACATACTGGTCGAAGACTTTTGTCTTGAGACACTGCGGTAAGTGGGACGAAAAGACACCACGTAGCTTCCCGAACGCTGCCCATCCGAGCTGGATTCGGCGGTTGACCTCCTTCTCGAAGTTGGACTTTCCTAGTTGGATGGTTTGTCCTAGGTAGACATAATGGTCGACAACTTCGAGGGTGTTGCCTCCGAATAATACGGGAGTTGGTACTAGATGGACATTTGACATGATTTTTGTCTTGTCCATGTTCATTCTAAGACCAACTCTTTCGGAGGCTCTACCGAGGTCACCGAGCATAGTACTAAGGCCCTCTATGGTCTCAGCCATGACTACGATGTCGTCTGCAAAGCGAAGGTGAGTGATGTACTCGCCGTTTATGTTGATGCCTAGCCCTTTCCAATCCAGAACCTTGAACAGATCCTTCAGCGTAGCGGTGAACAATTTCGGAGAGATGACGTCTCTCTGTCTCGCTCCTCGCTGTAGTGGAATAGGTTTTGAGTTCTGGTCCTGTAATCGGACTGACATAGTGGCGTTTTCGTACAAGCACTTCAGCACTTCGATGTATCGATAGTGAACTTGGCACCTCTGGAGGGACTGTAATACAGCCCAAGTCTCGACGGAATCGAAGGCTTTCTCATAGTCCACAAACGCTATACAGAGGGGCATGTTATACTCTTCAGTCTTCTCTATAACCTGCCTTAGCGAATGTATGTGTCTATGGTACTAAAGCCTTTCCGAAAACCGGCTTGTTCGGGGGGCTGGAAGTCGTCAAACCTGCGCGCAAGACGGTTAGTGATGACCCTAGAGAACAGCTTATAAACATGGCTCAGAAGCGAAATGGGCCTATAGTTCTTCAGTAGGGTGTTATCACCCTTCTTGAAGAACAGTACCACTACGCTTCCGTTCCATGCCAATTGTTCCCTCGAGGATGACGGAATTGAACAGCTTTTGAAGGGCCTTAAGGATCGGTTGTCCACCCGCCTTCAGAAGTTCAGAGGTGATTCCGTCCTCCCCCGGTGCCTTGTTGTTCTTGAGCTGTTTAAGGGCCATACTAATTTCGTACAGCCTGACGTCCAGGATATCATCGGTGTAATGCCGGATAAGTCTAGCTCTTGGGTCTTTTGCTGAACTAGGGACGGCTTTTTGCACCGACGTGTACAGTTGTCCATAGAACCTCTCTACCTCCCTCAAAAGCTCGGGTTTTGACGAGATAATCCTGCCGTCATTGGTCTTCAGTCTCATCAGTTGGCTTTGTCCAATCGACAAATCCCTCGCGAACACTTTAGAACCTTTGCTCCGCTCAATAGCCTCCTTGATACGGTTGGTGTTGTATTGGCGTAGGTCGTGTTTCAGTGATTTTGAGATTTGTCTATTGAGCCGCCGGTATTCTGACGCACCCGCTGAAGACTGCAAGTTTAGTTCCCGTCTATCCTCCATGAGCTTGAGGGTATGGTCAGAGAGTTTCTTAGTTCTATTTGTACGTTGGGTCTTATAGAACTTAGACCCTGTCGTAAGGAGAGTCTGCACAAACCCGTCGTTATAATCGTTCACGGATTCAACGCTTGTCAGGCATTCGAAACGGTTTTGAAGCTCGAGCTGAAAGCTTTCGGGGTCTGGATCTGGTCCTGTGCTGGGCGGAGCGTGGACTTCATCAGCTAAGATCTTTCAAGCTTAGTGTTGATATTCAATGTGCCTCTCACAATGCGGTGATCGCTTCCGGTCTTAACCGCGTTGATCACAGAGACATCATTGAATATTTGCTTTTGAGTCGACATGATGAAGTCTATCTCATTTTTCCGTTTCCCTAGTTTCGCGTTGAAGTCTCCCATAACAATGGTGTAATGAGTTTTGGTGATATGCATGGCTCTGGAAATGTCCTCATACATAGTTTCCACCTCATCATCGTTGATATTCACACTGTCGATCTGCACGACGTTGTTTACGAGAGACTTGTGAACGATAAATCCGACACCACCTTGGGACTGTTCCGCCCTCCGGGAAGTAGAGAAGATTACCGGATTTCAGGGTTATCGAGTCCTCTCCCTGTCGTCGGACTTCAGATAACCCGATTATATCCCATCGTAACTTGCTCAACTCTTCCTCAAGTTCGTTTAACTTTTCGTGTACGCGTGTTGTAGTTTGCCAGGTCCAATCTCCGTTTGTGGTGGTAGCCTGGTATCTGCCGGGGATTTTTAGCACCCCTTGCCCCGCCACTTGCTTGCCCACTACCATAGCCAAGGGTAACGGTCCGCCGGGAACTGGGGGCCGATTTTTATTTGTGTCTGTCATGTTTTAGGGGGGGGTTTGCCATAATCGCCACGCTTGGCAGGCGGGTTGGCGATCGTAGTTTTGGTTGTTGGTCCGTTCTACAGGGGGCGCTGCTGCCCGCTCCCCGGTGTATAACCCTTAGCCGCCTCTTACGACACCCGCGGGAAGAGGTGGTGTGGTGCATATTCTAGGCCGGCACCACACGGCACGAGTTATTAAAGTTATGTATGATTAATCGTCACTAATATCCATATCGTTTGAATCGTCTTCACTGCCTGTGCAGCTTGAGTCAGAATCTTACAAATTAATTAAAAATCGGTCCATCTCTTCATCAACGATGCGATCGTGCTGACAGTATTCATTTTCAATAGTTTCAACATGCTTATCGCAGTTAACCCATTTTTCTACAGAAAATTCGGCGAACAACTGTTCCAGTGTATATTTATTTTGTCTAAATTTGCATCAATTTCAATTTTTGCGAGCTGCCCTTTGATATCGCCCCAGACCAATTCAATGGGTTTCAAGTCTGGGTGACATGGAGGCAGTCTTAAGACTTCATGACCTGCTGCCTTCAAAATTTCATCTATTTTGTACACATTTTCTGATCCTTGATGCTTGATTAAGTTCAACAAATCACATTTTCTTAAAGACATATCAAATTGCACATTGTTTCTTTGCAGTCAGGCCTGCATGATGGCTTTTGTGGATGTTATTGTAGGCTTTTTGTCCTCCTGTACCGAGTGGTATGAGGCATTATCCATTACGATAACGGAGTTTGGCGGTAAATTTGGCAATAACTTTTCTCTAGTCCATTTGCTGAAGTTTACAAAATTCATATCGCTATGATAATCTCCGGTTCTGCTTTTAGATTTAAAAATTAAAAGAGCTTCATCGATGAATCCGCATTGTCCTCCAGCATGTACAATAATTAAACGTGGCCATTTGCCAATATGCGACAGCACCCCTCGTTCTGCATTAGATTGCCAACAGGCCGGTACAAGGTAAACGATGTTTTTTTTGTCTCTCCTGCGCTTCTTTATCGCATTAAGATAACGCCACCGCCACGATACGATTGTTACGATAGTTTTGTTATTCAATCAGTAATTTTCTTTTAGACTGACATTTCTTAAATTGAAAGCCAAGTTTATGAATCAATGTTCTCAAATATTCACGGCCACAATTTAAAATTCCTTCTTCTCTTATTTTCGCGTTAAAAAAATTTAATGGAAACTGCTTAAAAACCGTATAAAATTGAGTTATTTTTCTTCTAATTACGCCTTCTGTAAAACTGTCTACTTCAATTTTTTTCTTTCGGATTGTTTTTTGTTGGTGATTTAAAATTTACATGACTTTGTTCATCTTTCAGTTCATTTCCTTCTTTTATTTTTTTACGTATGGTAGTCGCCGAGTGAAGATGCGCGACTGCGAATTATCTGTCTAGTCGAATGATGAACAACTACTAATTTCCTTATTCGACTTGAATATTAGTAATATACTAATCTTCAAAGTCGAATGAAACTACTAATTAGTCATTACTAATGTCTCTACGAATGGATCATTCATAGCTCCGATTCGACTTTGTTAGTCGACCGATGGTTTTGAGTGATGAATGAATTATTCGTCGCTCCTGCGGGGATTGAATCGAAACCGACTCAGGCAGTCGAACGAATGACTCGCGATTACTAACCAAATTAGTTACTAATTTGCTCGACTTGTCAAGCCGAATAATTCGAATGAAATCATTCACAGTCGCGCATCTTTATCGCCGAGAGTCCAGTAGCTTTAGCAACAATTTTGTTTATGTTTACGTCTTCAAGATGCTCCGTACGCTATTATCTTGTTTTCTGGCTTTAAAAAAGGAATATACATTGTATGCGTTTTCTCTAGCTTGCTTGTTATTTTTTTTTTGCAAAACAGGAAGAGCAATTCATCTTGGGATATATCTTGGCAAGTCGTTTACCTTGTGCTTTTATGTCCAAGCGTCCGTAACAAAAATACCAACCGCGCGCTGCGAGCACCGCCAGAGCACTGCCGCGCTTGAAGTGAGCTCTCTGCTCTGCGCACCCCTCTCACCCACCCGGTAACATCTCCCCCCGCTCCCTTCTTACCGCGCAGGAGATACGCCAGTTAAGCGGTCGGCATATAGCTAGTATTTTGTCACAGTCAGTAACGTAAGAAACAGGTATCGGATTTTGCCTTGTATAACCCAAGACAATATGATTCTAAACTATGCTTGTAAAACTATTATTTAGATCAAAGCTATACAGCGTTTCCTAGGATATAAAAAAAATTGTGAATAGACAAATAAACTCAATCTTTTTCTTCACTTTTTTACTCCAAAACCAAAATCGGTTATTAGCTCATACGTTCCGGGTGGCAGTTCATCGGCGACAGGTGGTGACAGGTTGGCGCGAAAAGGCGGTTCAAACGTGTAATTTGTACGACGTCGCGTTTAGGCTATAGGCCCTGTGTTTTACTGTGTACACATGGTTCATTAGCTACCATACCACCCTACTCAAACGCATTTCAGATTTATGCATGTCTTAATTCGAGATTTTTGACAGTTTTTATTGACCGGCGATTAGTGGTGATAGGTTGGCGCGGAAAGGCGGTTCAAACATGTAATTTATACGAGCTGGTAACGTCGCGTTTAGGTTGTAGGCTCTGTGATTCACTGTGCACATATGTTTCTTGCAAATAAATATATGACTATGAATGTGACTACACATGGTTCATTGGCTACCACACCACCCTACTCAAACTCTCAATTCACGGTTTTTCACAGATTTTAATCAAAATCTGTCAACAAACGCGACTTGAGAGTGCGTTTGAGTATTTGAGGGTTGAGTACCATAATATTAGAACTTTAGAACTTATCAAAAGATGAAGGACAGGTAGCTTCCTTCTGTATGTTTTTAACATCTTCACAGAGATCACCAATCCACCTGCCAAGCGAGGTATAGATAACAAATACTTAAATAATGTTGGTACTTATAATAAATAAACTAATGTTGGAAAATCCACACAGCATCATCCGGCCTAGCCACAAGTTAATCAGAGCTTGTGTTATCTGTTTTGGAAACATAAAAATTAGACTAAATTTGTTCAAAAAAAATCTTTCTCTCTTCTCCTAATAATTGTGAACCCACCTTCAGGAGGGTAGAGTAATATTATTTTGAACAACTTACCATTTAATTTAGTTTAATCCAAATCCAAGCTTCTTTCTTATAGATCCTTATGTAATATCATTGGCGGAAATTATTATCATAAATAACGTCGGTTTTACATTAAAGCTGGAAAAAATTACATTTTAATAAATTCTAGGACAAATGATTGATTATAATCAATCATTTGTGAAATTATGTCTCTCGCGCATGTTTTTTCGCGAAATTGTCATTCGCGAATATGTGTAACTATATTTTAAGGCCGAACCTATTCGTACCTACTTATAAGAATAATGAGTGTGTGTTTTTATCAAAAACCTCTTTTTAATTGACTTCAAAAGGAGAAGGTTCTCAATTCATCTGTATGTTGTTTTTTTTGTATGTAATTATCAAATATCAGTGCTTTAATAAATTGCATAAGTAAAACAGGAAAAGTGATCACTTTGATCTTTTTAAGGTAAAGTAAAGAAGCGAATAAGAAACCTTTACCTTGTTAGGTTGTTAGTTTTCGAGTACCTAATGTAAATGTTTACGATATATCCGCCAATTATGGACCGATTTTGAAAATTCTTTCACTATTGTATAGAAAATGATCCCGAAGGGGTCCTATAATTTTTTTATCCCCAGTGAATCAGTATTTATCCCGCAAAATAAATGTAAAATTAAGGGAATTTGAAGTCGGTTTATCGTTTTTTAAAACGCGCCATATTATTATTAATTTTATTCAGAACTACCGGTATGCGGATTTTACAATAGCGTTAGATATTTTAGGCCATGCTAACAGGTACTGAGTTAGTTATTGAATACCGGACTCATCTCTACTAACTATAGAAATTTGCGTTGAGGTTGAAGTCCAACTACGAAATAAAAAGGGTGAATTGAATAGGTTAATTAATTGATTGTGCTGTAAGAGGATGTCAAAAAAGTTAAGATGGCATAATATAATTTATTCCAAATTTATTCCTCTTTTTTGACATCTACTCACAGCACAAGGAACCAATCAATTGTTACTTAGCATTTGCACAGTTATTCCCTACCGGTATGCGGATTTTACAATAGCGTTAGATATTTTAGGCCATGCTAACAGGTACTGAGTTAGTTATTGAATACCGGACTCATCTCTACTAACTATAGAAATTTGCGTTGGGGTTGAAGTCCAACTACGAAATAAAAAGGGTGAATTGAATAGGTTAATTAATTGATTGTGCTGTAAGAGGATGTCAAAAAAGTTAAGATGGCATAATATAATTTATTCCAAATTTATTCCTCTTTTTTGACATCTACTCACAGCACAAGGAACCAATCAAGGAAGTTTTCTGAATGAAAATTCAGAAAACTTCCCATTCGGAGTGGTAAAAAGAAAAAACATACATACAAACATACATACATACATAAGTATATACATACATACATAGGGTGCTAAAATTATAACCCTCCGGTAGTCGGGTAAAAATAGTATGTTTTTTTATATTGTATTTATTCAAATATGTATGTATTACACTACCTATTAAAATAGTAATCATTTTAATGGCCCTCCCATGCCCTTGATGGATTGACAGCAAATTATCAATATTTGGCTTCAGTTTTGTTAACCCTAGAGTGGGCGCGCTATGTCAATTTTGCCGCCTTTGGAACAAATTTAATTATTTTGACAACTACTCGCGTGTCACGGTAAAGCTTTTGAATAGCTGCCTCTCCTTTCTTCATCTACATGTGTCGTAAATTTGAGCCCGATCGGTCAACGGGTGGCTGCAGGAAGAGAGGGTTGTTGCCACAGGGTATCGTGCGGCGGCAAATTTGTCACGGCGCGCATACTCACGTAAGAAAAATTATTTACTGTGATTATTACTAAAACTAGAATTTGTATTGTTTATATTCATTTTCTTACTGTTTTATTAAACCTAAAGTAGATGAGATTATTTTTCTCAATTTTGAATTAATTTTGTACATGGCAGGAATAAATAGTTATGCAAATAAGGAGTAATAGAGATTTAATATTATTCTCTATATATATATTCTGTTTTGTATGTATTACACATTATCTATCCACACTGACAAATTCTCATTGTAACCGTAGGTTTGATGACACATAATTTTATTCTTTTTTAAGTTTCTTTTAAGATTTTATGAAGATTATGATAAACTTGTTCCTAAAAAACATATTATTTTCCAAAGATGATTCTTATCTAAAGTACTTTATAATTAGTTATCTATTATAAATTAATCTTTAATTTTCTTACAGCTAATGTTTAGTTTAAAGCCCCTAAAATCAAAAGATATGAAATTTTTAACTATATGTTCGCAAAATAATTAATTTAACATGGGCGGCAAAATGCTCCCCACGCGCACACAAACGTTCCACGGGAAAGCGAGCCTACCCTAGGGTTAAGAATAACCGCAAATCTCCCCGTTCCGTGATATTCAAACTGCTCCTTTTTTTTCTTATAATTTTTGTAACGACCCTAGCACTTTTTTTTACAAGATATGACGAGGGAAACACTATCAAAAACTTTCTCGCAATTCCCAACAGTCCAGGATATTTTTCGGGTATTTCTGCCTGCAGCCAAATGTGTATACTCTTTTAAATTTCATCTTCATCTCCTCATTGGTGCTAAGCTCGAGTAGCTCCTCTTGTAATATCACATTCTCCATCCGTTTTCCATCGTCAGAATATCTTCAAATCTGATTTTGAAATCATCATGCTTGGCAATTAAATGTTGAACGTTTGTCTAAATATCCTCATCAAGGCATTGACAAGTTTGAAAACTGGCAAAATTCGCGCCGACTAATATTATGCTTCATAAATTTAAATTTTCCAAGACTAGCTGATATTACACCCTTTGTTTTTAGTCAATTGAGACTGTCCTCTTGTAACTATAAGTTAATGTCATTAAATTTTGTGAACAATTTTGTCAAATAGGTACGCGGTGTCTGCTTTCAAATTGATCAGGTTTTCTTTTAAATCTGGATCTTTACTTTCCAGAAATTCTAAAACTGATTCAAAAAGTGAGTCTTCTTGAACATGCAGCGTACTTCAGTATGTAAGAGCAATCGTTGGAAGTCTTCATCATTATCATCGCACAATCGAGCAAATAAACAGGTATTCAACGCATTGCTTCTTATTTTGTTGACTGGGTTAATCTCAAAAAAAAATATTGTTATAAACTAAAACTCGACTACATAAAAGTCTTAAACAAGCGTTCACCTATACCTGTGTATCCTCACCGTACACACTTGTGCAATATGATTAGGTATGTCCTGTGCACATGGCTAGTCTCCATGAAGACTGGCCGCCACCCCGTGGCCGAAATTCGGCTAGGAGGATAGTACCTATGACATCATTATCATGTACCTAACTACCTACATACTGAGATGCCTGAGCGGAAGTCTCTTTTCGAAGACTAAATCCACATTGAGTCGCTAAATCACAGAGGTACCAGTATGTACTACTATTAGTAGGTGGAAACTAAAGAGTCTGTTCACCTTTAAATTAAAGTTAGATAATTTTTGCTTGATTGGCAAAAGGCGCTGGAACTTCTCAGACATGATACGAGTGCTATTTGACATACGTCTACAAATTAATTATAATTTTCCTGTAATTTTCTTACATTTTAGTTTATAGATGATTTTAGTTTTTTGATTGCTAAATATTTATTTCATTTTATTTATTTTGTTTTGTAAGTATGTAGCTGTAACACTTCGCTTTTATATTTGTTATACAACGGTCCCATAGGCTCCAACAAGAAACCAGCGCAGGTTGATAAAACCTGCATAAGCTGAGTTGGGACCATTTTGTAGCTAAACTAATTGTAAGATTAACAGCCTAATACATTTACACATTCTTCTGTATTTTTTATTTAAATAACGGTTAATTTAATTGTATTTATGCAGTATTTATGTATGTTTAGTAACAAATAAATATTTTTGATTTCATTTTACTTACATTATACACTTTTGAGATATTTTCCCATTGTATAAAATAACTTCAAATAAGTAAAAAACTTCAATATCAATTATTTCTAAAAAAACTATAAAATCTTGGATCTTGGCTTGTTTTGAATCAACTTCAACACAAATATATATTAGACTAGCTATTCCACGCGGTTTCACCCGCGGGGAATTAGAAATTCACATTTTTAGATGGATAAAAAAGTGGTTAAAGAGATGGGAAAAAATAAAAATTCCTGCATCTCTCCCTTGGGAATTTGATGTTTTACATGTTAAATTCCTGTCGTTATTAATTGCACAAGGAAGTCTCCATATTCATATATATTATAAGAAAAACGATCCGTGCACTTCATATCTTTATTTTTCACTGCAACATAATAATTAACAACTTTTATGTAACCATAGTAACTTGTCCAAATGACAACTATCAAACTCAACGACAATAAACGAAAACCTCATCATCCCCTTTTAATTCGAATTTAACACAAAATAAGAATTAGTACCTAGATGGAATCAATGGTAATAACAATAAAATATAATTAGGTATGTATTCTAATACGAAAGTTATACATTGAAATAAAATAAAATAAAAATTGCTTTCTGTCTTGCAGTCTTTCAACATAGATTGTTAATTTCAACATATAGTTGAGTCTGATGAGAATTTAGCTTATAATCTACTCTCTGTTCGAAAATTACTAGAAAAACCGAACGAAATCATATTTAGAAATAAATGTGCAAAAGTTATCTTTTATAATGGGTCCATTATATGGGCTTATAATAATGGCAAACTTTATATTTTACAGGGTTAAATGATGAAAACAGAGGATGTACAGATAGTTGCAGCTATACATTCAGCAGATGGCATGTTGTGGCACAGACGTTTAGGACATACCAGCTCTAAAACTTTACAAATGTTACGGCTACCACCTAACAACAACGTTTGTAATGCGTGCATGACAGGTAAGGCAACACGGCTACCATTTAAATCGTTAGAGCGACCTAGGTCACGTCAAGTCTTAGAACTGTTACACAGTGATATAGCGGGCCCGTCCAACATTCCGACAATACAGGGTGAAATCTATTTTCAAACCATTATATACGATTTTTCACACTTTTGTGTAGTTTTCTTGTTAAAAAGAAAATCGGAAGCTGTTGAAAATATTACCAACTATATTCATCGATACGAGAACGAATTCGAGACAATGGTTAAGAGGATAAGATATGATAATGGAGGTGAATAAACTGCGTCAATTTTGTGATCAGAAAGGAATAGCTTTAGAATATAGTTTACCATATTCACCTGCCAGCAATGGCGTTGCAGAGCGAATGAATCGCAGTTTATATAACAAAGCAAGGACTATGCTTATTGAAACTAAGCTATCGAAAAATTTGTGGGGTGAAGCTGTAAAATGTGCAGCCTATCAGTCAAACCGTTGTACCTCTATGGCCATTAATTTCAAAACCCCATGTGAAGTTTTATATGGAACTAGAGACTTAAGCATACTTCGTGCTTTTGGTGCAAAAGCGTGGGCATATATTTTACCTAAGCCTGATAAATTTTCTGAAAGAGCACATGAATGCAGAATGGTAGGATATTGCAGGACAGGGTATAGCTTGTGGCATACTAAAAATAACAAAATAATTGTGTCACGAGATGTGAAATTCGATGAAAATAATATTGTTTATAACGAAAGTAATCAAACTGATAACGAATGCGAATGGCCAAGGGTAAGTATTTTAGAAAGGAATCCATAGGATGAAAATGGGAACACTGAATCTGAACAAGATTATGAAGATAGAGTAGAGGTTATCAATGATAATAGGAATGTTGACGAAAAAATTCTGGAACCAGAAGAATTGTTTGAGGATTGTACTGAAGAGAACACAAATGAGAGAAAGGACGCATCAGATGAACATGTGATAAAAACAAGAAGTGGTAGAATCATTAAGCCTCCGAAAAGATTAGAAGATTATGAAACACATGTAGCCTACTGTTTGTGTACGGGTGATCCAGTTTCATACAAAGAAGCTATCGAAAAAGGTCGAGAATGGCAAGATGCTATAGAAAAAGAATTGAATTCTCTAAAATGTTTGGGCATCTGGGAAGAATCGGAATTGCCTAAAGAAAAAAGAGCTATTGATACAAAATGGGTACTACTACTAAAAAGGATGGTACGAAAAAGGCCAGATTAGTGATAAAAGGATTTCAAGAAGAAACATTATTTAATGTTTATTCACCAGTAGCTCGTATGCCCACAATTCGAATGATGCTGAACCAAGCAATACAAAATGATATGTATATGAAACAATTAGATGTTCCAACTGATTTTTTAAACGGTTTCTTAAAGGAAGACGTTTATATAAAACCACTTTTAGGAGTAAAAGTTGAAAAAAGCATAGTTTTGAAACTAAAAAGATCGTTGTATGGGTTAAAATAAGCACCTAAATGCTGGGATGAAAGACTTCATGGATTTTTAGTTGAAAAAGGATTGATACAATCAAAACATGATTTTTGTTTATACATTTTGGAGGATACATTTTTGCTAGTTTATGTTGATGATATCATTTTAGTGTCAAAAAGTGAAATAAACCTAAACAAAGCACATCATTTGTTAAAAAATTAATTTAATGTGAAGGATCTTGGAGAGGTAAGTTCTTACTTAGGATTGGATATTGTAAGAACACCAGAATCAATACCTATTTCTCAAGAATCAGCAATAAATAGATTGCTTGATAAATTTAACATAACAGATTGCAAAGGTACGGACACGCCAATGGAAGTAAACTTCACAACGGATGATGATGAATCCCACCCCTTGGATATGCCATATCGTGAACTCATTGGTTGTCTTTTATACTTAGCTACTTCAAGTAGACCTGATATTTGCTTCGCAGTATCTTTCTTGAGTAGATTTTTGGATAAGCCCACTATATCACTGTGGAAAGCAGCGAAGCGTGTTTTGCGGTATCTTAAGGAAACAAAGACAAAATCTCTTATGTATAAACGGCTTAGCTGTTGTTCCTTGGTTGCCTATACTGACGCTGACTGGGCTGGCGATAAAACAGATAGGAAAAGTGTGAGTGGTTCTGTAGTGTTCTTTGGCAATAATTTGTTGGCTTAGTTTTGTAAAAAAACAAAACGTTGTTGCCCTATCAACAACCGAAGCTGAATATATAGCTGCGGCTCTAGCTTGTACAGAGTTAGTTTATTTAAAGGGATTGTTACAAGATTTTAATTGCTTTACAGACTCAATGTTGTTTGTAGATAATCAAAGTGGGATTAAATTGATGGAGTCTAATGAAAATAGTAAGAGGTCCAAACATATTGATATTAAATACCACTTTATCAAAGATTTAATTGTTAAACGAGAACTAATTGTGAAATATGTGAGAACTAATGAAAATGTAGCCGTTATTTTAACAAAAGCATTGGGAAAACAGAAGCACAACTATTTTGTACAAAAACTAGGTTTGAATTGAACACGGTCTTTGTATGCGGTACTATATATAATATGGTGTGGTATATTTATACAGGTAATTCTATATATAATGAGTTATTTTATTAGGATACTCTAAGGTTATTAGTAGGTAATCTAATACGATATAGAATAAGATTATACCATTGAGGGTGAAAAAATAGTCTAAATGAAGACATTTTATTTTGAACCGATAGGTTTTTATTTTTGTTAAAAATGTTCTATAATGATTAGAAATGAAATTTTGCGATGCACCAGAATCTATTATAAAAGAAATTGATTGATCTACTGGTGCCTTACAAGACAAATTGAATTCCTCAATCATACAGCCCACTCCTTCCGTAGTTTATTCTTGGGCTATTGCTTCACTGTCTCTTGATGTGCTTGGTCTGTTTGTACCTCGAAAGCGTTCTTGAGTTCTGCCACGACCTCGTCTATATAATTCACTGCCACGGATAGGAGCACCTCCAGAATGTAATATTTACTATTATGAATATTTTTGTGACAATATTTTGCTTTGTGCCCTGTTTCATTACAATTCCCCAGCAGTTTATATTAAATGCATTATCCGGATCTGGTGAGTTCTTGTTATCCAGTCTGATTTCTGCGTCAAGTAGAGTCCTTTTTGTCTTTTCTAAGCTTAGAACTTCATTCATCGCTTCTAAGGCTGTTGTAACATTATTGTATTTATCTGGTAATGCAAGAAGAAAATTTGACAAGTTCAAAAATGGAGGAGTCTGATAAAGTGGTACATTACCACTTTATAAGACTCCTCCATTTTTGAACTTGTCAAATTTCAGGAAAAAATCTTGCAATTTTACATTACTATCACATTTCAGCTCAATTAATCTCTTAAATTGTATTTATTCATCACAGTCCTTCTTCTAAATATATTTTCTAAAGATTCCATCATATTGAATTCCTCAACCATACAGCCCACTCCTTCCGTAGTTTCTTCTTGGGCTATTGCTTCACTATTTCTTGATGTGCTTGGTCTTGAGAGAAAAAGTAGCCTATGTTTAAAGATAAAAGATAAAATTTATTTATTTACCCACAAATTACAAGAACAATATACAAAAAGTCTAAAATTAACATAGGAGATAAACTAACTATTTCTACTTTACTCATTATTAAAAATGGGGTAAAAAGGGTCCATATCTCAGCGTTATGCAGTATTGGGCAATTAATTGTCCAACACTGCGCTGGTTTTCAGTAGGGTCATGTTGTTACTCTCCATCTATCCATCTTTGCAATTAACTCTATGCCAAACATCAAGTCGGTTGGTTGCTTAGTTAGGGCGTGAAGGAAGGACAAACAAACAAACAAACACACTTTCGCATTTATAATTTTAGTTTAACTTATTCTTTTATGGCGCTCAGGATTGATTACTTTATCTTTTGAAGGTGACATTTTTGGCATCTTGTGTTGGGAATTGTGTTTGGTCATAGACTTAGGATTTTATGGTTTCATAGATTTATTAAAAAAGAAGGCCCGAGCAGCAGATTCATAGAATAAAAAAAAAATAAGTCGGTTAAAAAAGAAGATCCTTTTGGTAGAGAACCACGCGGAAGTGTCGGTAGATATATTATGTAGCTGGCGTTATAGGAACGGACTATGGGGAGAATAGTAATAAGTATCTGTTAACCAAGGAATTTTTATTACACATCAATAACCATGTTATTAAAAAAAATATTGTACTTATCCTCTAATAGCGACATCATACGGCTTAATTGAATTTTCACACATTGAAGCAATGTAGCGAAGACGGTGGCACGCTTCTTTTTAGTAATGCCGTCTTGTTGCCCCTTGCCCACAATGAACGTCAGCCCCGGCCATCCCGTGCCCCGGGTGACTGTTGCTAACAGACTACAATTCGTCATTGCTCGTTGGAACTTAAATTGTATGTAACATAAAAGTCGTGAAATAGGGGAAACCAGGGATGCATGGGCCAGATAAGAACCATAAATATTGGTTTGTTCGTAATATGTTATCAAAGTAAGTCTGTCCGTTATAATTTCAAAATGTATAGAAATGATATATAAAATTTATCTTTAATCCGCAAGGCATTTACAGTGAATTCTCCTAGATCTAAAATCCATGAGACACTTCTTCATACTATTTCAGGCCGTGTTCGGCAGGGAGCTTTAAAATGTTTGTCATAGGCATGTTTTTAAACACCCATTTAGTGTCTTGGTGAACTCTTCGTGACTCCCCAATTTGGTATTTCGTTATCTTTGGAACTAGAAATAAGTACAAATATTTTCACACCATTATTGCCATAAAGATGTCACATCAGTTACATCAGTTAGTCAATCTTTTAGATTTTCGGCAAAGATCTGCAGGTCTTATAAAATTGCTATAAGTTCCACGTAACGTATTTTTCTGATTCTGAGATTGACCACTCCATTGAACACCAACAGTCGCCTGACCACATACCACCCCCTAACCTTTTTTTTTGCTGTCATAAGAAAAAACTTCAGGCAAGACGCGTCTTCCCTGATCAGGTTCACTGCGTTATCATTGGGTCTCCTTCTCCACAAACAAGGTAAACTTCCTAATAAACAATCGTTAAGTTTTAAAGACATAATACTATCATAGCTGTTTGTGTGACACAGAGCTAGGGTATTTAAATCTCTCCATACATTTAGATTATTTAATCCAATCGTATTAGATTGGAAAAAAGGTAGAACTAAAAATTCTGTCAACGAATTCTAGCACTTAAAACGTAAGTACTTTCTAACATCTGGATAATAGAAACCAGAAAATTAATAATTACTTATATGCGTTTTTTTAAACCCAGTCAGACCAGGTAGCAATTTTTGATTTATTTTAATATTGTTCTCGGAACGCTGATTTTAAAAATTTTGGTTGTAATCTGTTTTACCATAAGGTTTTTTGTTTCTTAGTAAGAAAATAACTAATAAGGATGACGAATAACTGTTCCTAACAGGGTTCGTAATGAGAAATGGTTCCGCTCTCAAGAAGACTAGCAACGGTCTCATAGTTTTAAATAATATCTGGTTAATTATTGGACTATTTGGTCCATAATTTGGAAACAGTGTTCGTGAAGACCAACTCTTGACCACGATAATATCAGAGGATCATTCATTTCATTAGTAATGAATTTCCATTCATCGTAAAAACTGGACAGATGTCCAGCGGAGCTTAGTGGGTCTAGCGACCGACGCGACGCAAGGCCAGGGGCGGCTGCAAGCGCGGGGCGGCTGCAAGCGCGGGGCGGCTGCCAGTGCCAGCGCGGGCTTCTGGTTTAAAGACTTGGCTAGCTTAAAGAATTTAATGTTATCCCAAAAATTTACGACTCCGGCGGGACTTGAACCCGCGACCCTCCTCTGAATACGAGGATGCGCTAACCACAGGTCGGGTACTTGCCTCCGTGGCGCAGTTGGTTAGCGCATCCTCGTATTCAGAGGAGGGTCGCGGGTTCAAGTCCCGCCGGAGTCGTAAATTTTTGGGATATCATTAAATTCTTTAAGATTACCCAAAGTGCGGGCATAAGCACTATAAAAACCTTAGAGATTGGCTAGCTTGTCTCTGTAATCTCATAATTTATTTATTTATTTTATTTAGATACAACATCAATACAGGTGTCCTTTTTTTTGAGCCCTATGGCGATGCTAATTTAGGTTACATTGTAATTAATCTACAGCTACTATAGGAAATATACAATAAAACATTATATAAATGGATAATAATGGATTCTATAAGTTGAGAAACACATTAGACGGCCACTTGATCCTTGTGTTCCATTGTAACAATCTAATAATAACTTCACTTAAGCAAGTAATACACCTCATCCTTTTGAGAAGCGAATCGGATAAAGCTCCATTTATCCTAGGGTATACCTAGCTACGGCGCGTGCAGTAGTAGTCTTCATTATTTTCACACTAGCAATTTGTGTCCAGCGCACAGCTCGATTAACATAGGTATCCATTTTTTTATTCTTTTATGGTGTTTCAATAATAGATTTAAAAGATTTTAGTCTTTTCTGCAATATGGGCACCTGCTTACTGTAATAGGTATACCATAATAATCAAATACTTAGTATATAATTATAAAAGCACAAAGGAAAGCATCCTAAACAGATGACCATGATATTGTGCAACGCATAAACCTTATCAGGTTTAAGTGGAATGTAAGTACCTACGTAAGTACATATTTTTCAACGAAGAGAAAATCCCTATTATTATAGATGGCCACGACATTTTTTCCAAAATTGTATGTTAACCTTTGAGGATTCGTAGTGTTATGGGTAATTTTCCCATAGGTACAAATATTTCTCAGGCAGAAGTTCATACAACTATGTACATAAATTATTCATATAAAGTGACTTACCTAATTTTGTCATAAAAACGAAGGTAACATTCCTTTCAAATGTACACAGTCGTCATAATGTGAAGGAAGCATCCCCGAGAGATGAACACATCACGGTCCTTAAGAATTTTGGTACTAGGTAGGTGTATGAACCTACTATAATCTGAAGATGACCACATCACGGTTCCTGAGCAATTTTGCATTAGGTTGCCTGGAAGAGATCACTTCTAAGCGATAAAGCCGTCCATTGTACTTGTACTATGTAATATCTCTCTGTATGTAATGGTGTTTTTCTGGTGTACCATAAATATTTTTTGTATTGTATTGTTTTATTAGATAGGTGTATGTACGTACCATGATCTAATTTTCTCATAAAAGAATAACAAAGGTACCATTCCTTTCAAATGTACTCAGTTATATGAAGGAAACATCTCTAAGAGATGCTGACGCTTCTGCGATGATCACGCTTCTTAAACATTGTTGTGAAATGTAGAAAAGAGGTTCTGATGAAGTGTACTTAGGTGTCATCCTACCTTCATGTTCAGATGGCAGAGAGGTGAAATAATCACCGGTGAGCTGCTACTTTGTGAACAAATACTGTGACGTCTTTTTTCGAGTATTTCCTCCTATTTTTTCATTTTCCAGTGTAAAATAGGCACTGTTCTCATCGTTCTCATCACTGCGACGACGTTTTCGCCTTGCTACGCACTTATTTTGAAGTTTTTATGAATAAACGTGGCGATCGGCGACGCACTAAAACGCGAATGACAATCAATGCAAGCAGCCAGACGGAGGAGTACCACATAAAAATTATTGCAGATATTCTGCTTTCAACTTTAGTGGTAGATTGGCGATACCTAACACGTATACTACATATGTTTTCAAATATAGAAGGACGAATGAACGAAATACAATTGACGGTAGGAGCAACAACGGTATTTATTGGAGCTAACTGTTGTTTTGCCAAATACTAAGTTTTATCTGCACTGTTTTTCACTGGTTTTTTATTGTAGTTGGATATTAGGGAGAATTACTAGTGACAAATGATAGTCGTCTGTGATTTATTTTGTGTTTTGTAGACTTGTTTGGGATTTTATTGATGATCACAAGGTCAGTTTTGTTTACTTGTATCACTTTGTAATTACGCGTTATATCATATCACAAACACTTGTGCCAGTAAATTATATAGGTACTTATATTTTAAACACTTTTTTGGTTGTTGTTGTACGCACTATATATTTTTTTATAAATGTAAACTGCAGAGCTAATGTTTACATAGACAGCAGCGCCATCTCTCCTAAACGTAACCCTTGTAATATAGTGACGTACATAGCCACCTACAGGTCCTTCGTTTAGCTCCCTATAGGCGTACATAGCCTTTTATAAACGTAGCCCTTGTAATATAGTGACGTACATAGTCACCTTCAGGTCCTACGTTTAGCTCCCTAAAGGCGTACATAGCCTTTTATAAACGTAGCCCTTGTAATATAGTGACGTACATAGCCACCTACAGGTCCTACGTTTAGCTCCTTAAAGGCGTACATAGCTTTTTATAAACGTAGCCCTTGTAATATAGTGACGTAAATAGCCACCTACAGGTCCTACGTTAAGCTCCCTATAGGCGTACATAGCCTTTCATAAACGTAGCCCTTGTAATATAGTGACGTAAATAGCCACCTACAGGTCCTACGTTAAGCTCCCTATAGGCGTACATAGCCTTTCATAAACGTAGCCCTTGTAATATAGTGACGTAAATAGCCACCTACAGGTCCTACGTTAAGCTCCCTATAGGCGTACATAGCCTTTCATAAACGTAGCCCTTGTAATATAGTGACGGCATGCCACAATAATCCTCTCCATATTATACGTACACCTCGAAACATTAATACAAAAAATAAGTACGATTCGCATAGTTTCCATAAGGCTGGACCAGTCAGATATTTTGTTCAAAACACGTAATAATTTTCACTGGACAGAGATTGTTATCTAAACAAATAAAATTGCAGTACAGCAAACCGCGAAGTGCTTATGCAAGACTGGATAGTTTCGGTGCAATACTGACCAGCCATGCAAAGTCTCCACGAAATGCAATACGTAGCCTTTTCAATATGTATTTCTTTTGAATGCAGGTACCAGCCCACAATTCAGAACGAAAGAAGTTATCACGAACGGATAGTCTCGGTTTAATACCGACCATTACGTATTAACTTCGATTCGAACATAAATTGCAGGTAAAAACTAGCACTCCAATACCTTCTACAGAATTATAGTACCACTCCCTGTCCAGTAAAACATTAATTTAAATGCCAAATACACTTGACAATTTCAAAAAGTAAGCAGTCATCACGACCGGATAGTCTCGGTTTCTTTATATTCACAGAACGGTCCCAACCGTTCTGTGAATATAAAAACTTGAATTTGAAAAGTGAAGTGGGTAGGTAATCGAAAACTTCGTTACAAAATTACAACGATAATGCCTGACCAGTGCGGCACAATATAACGATTATGTAAAATTAAATGGTGCACTAAACTTACCTTTACTAGGTTCCACCGCCACTTCTGATATTTTATAAATCAAAGAAATCTCTACAAACTTTTATAGATTTATTCAAATATATAGACTTAGCGGAAAAACCCCAACAACTACAGGCGACCTGAGTCATCGCGCACCTGCAGCTTGTTATTCATCGTAACGAACTCTGCAAGAAGTTCCATTTCTTGCCACTTAAAAATAGACGGGACATAGCGGATTATCTTTATATTCTTAAGATTGTCCAGAACTTCTTACAAATTAGACTTCAATGTACCGCGTAAGTAGCTAAGACATAATCCCCTACTACATGTTCAACATGTTGGAACTAATTATATACAAAATTTATTTGTAGTGCGAGCGAGTAGAACTTTCAATAAATTCAGCAGGACGTTGAACATTGACCCTTTCAATACCAGCATTCACAGGGCAAGGCGATGCATGACTCTCAACTTTTTTTGCACATAATGTTGTTATATTCATAGTTTTTTATATATTATTTTGTTTTAAAATTTAATTAATATAATTTGAATTCATTAGTAAGTACGCAATTGTCAACGGAAGAAATTTTAGTGTTCACACTTTTAGTTTAGTATGATACTATTAGCGAATGCCTATTATTAGCTTTCTGTGTCTATTTTAAATTTTACTGTAATTAGTTAAGCTGATGGCAATCCGAATTAAATAAATAAATAAAAGTAAAGTTCCAGCCCGAAGTCACCCGAGCTCAGCCGATGAGTCCCGACACGACCCTTCAAGCGGCAGTGCATACAGTCGGAGCTCACTCTCACGCCAGCCACAGGGCTAGACGGTCTTTGCTACTTAGCTAGCTGATATTTGATTTTGTACTTTGTAATGATTTCCTTTATTTTAAAATTAACATTAAAGAAGTTCTTTTGTTTGCAATCTTAACAGTATATTTTAATTAAATTTGATTGTAGTTTCTAATTTCAGAAGTGGGATTGGACACCATTGTCCAATCTCAGCTCTGGCGTATAGCGCAAATAGTTTTGTGTTGTGTAAATCATTGCCGAACGTTCTAAATCTCGTGGAAGAGGTGGAACAAGGCAACCACCTGACATCGCTGCCGATGGCGCAGGACGAGTGCGCCATGGTGCTGCCCAGTCCCGCCGCACTCGTCATCGGCATTACTAACCCAATTGACATTGCTAATTTGTTTAATGACTATTTCGTGGATAAGGTTGTACCAGTACAAGGAGCTAGAAAAATGGTAACAGTTAATATATGCCAACGTGAAAAATCAATGTTCGTGGCACCCTGTCTACCCCAACACGTCAGCAAAATAATTAATAAGTTAAAAAATACTAAAAGCACAGGTCATGACGAAGTTTACACTAAGATAATAAAAGCTGTAAGTGAATACATTTAAGTTACTTAATAAATCTAACTATAGTTACCGGTGACTTTCCCGAAGCTCTAAAGATGACTATAATTAAACCAATTTTTACGAAACAAAACAAGGAACGTTTGGAATTCTATAGACCTATAGCACTCATATTAATATTCTCGAAGATATATGAAAAATACTATTACGGGGAAATATATGACTATATAGAAAAAAATAAAATCCTGTGCAATGAACAAAAAGGCTTTCGACAAAAAAGAACTATCAATATGGCTATATATGATTTTTTTAAATGTGTTATATGCCATGTTGATAAAAAGATACCAATTTGTTCTATATTTTGTGATATGACCCAGGCATTCAACTACGTAAATCATAAAATCCTAATCGACAAACTTGAGGCGTATGAGATTCGTGGCAATGTATCAAAATTAATTGAATCTTATTTGACGGGACGACAACAAATAAATGAAATTACAAGACTAAACCTTAAAACTAAACATGAAGTCTCATGAGGGGAAGTATAGCTTTGGTGTTGTAATTGAAACGACTGTATCTGACTGCGGTAGGTTTATTACTAATGAATATAACTTATCTAGCTTATGACATAATTAATAGGTACTACACCTCACATCGGGGGTGAATAGAAAACAAAAAGTTATGTTTACATTACATTTTTTAGTTCTATTTTTATGGATTACATAATCTCTATTATTCTTAATTATTTTCACATTAACTCCTAAATCTTCTATAACAACAAATGGGCCTTCCCATAAAGTATCTAATTTACTTGCTGTTTCGTTCTTAGTTAATAATAATTGTCCTTTAACATATGTTACATTGTTAACATTTTTATCATAAGTATTTTTCCGATTATGTTTGCTTATAAGTAAGTTGTTACGAGCATCTCGATGTGCTACTTGTAACCTATATTTTAAACTTAATGGATATTCTTCGGGGTTATACAAAGGTTTAATATAATCACTTACTCTACATGGTATTATACTAGGTCTACCAAAAACTAATTCGAAAGGTGTGTATTTAGTCTCTATATGAACTGTGTTATTGAAATTATAACACCAGAATGGTAACCAATGACTCCATGTTTCTTTTTGTCCATTGCACATTATTCGTAAAAATGCTCCTAGATTTTTATGTGAATTTTCTAATGCACCTATTGTTTGATGATGGTACGAGGAAGATGTTAGTTTTTCTATTTCTAGTAATTTACATACCTGCTCCATCACTGAAGATACGAACTCTGTTCCACGATCAGTTATGATGACCTTTGGAGTACCAAATCTTAAAATAAAATTATTAACTAAAGCATTAGCTATACTTACTGTTTCCTTATTATTTAATGGATATGCTTCTACAAACTTACTTAAACCACATTGTAGTGTTAAAATATAACGATTATCTACTATATCTCTATCTAAAGGACCAATGATATCCAAATAGATATTCTCAAAAGCATAAGATGGTGTTGTAGTTATCTCCATGGGCGCCTTGACATATTTACAATGCTTCATTTTTTGGCATTTAATGCATTTGCTCACAAATTCTATTACATTTTTATCTAAACCTGGCCAGTAAAATCTTCGTTTTATGTTATTTGTCATTCTACGTACACCTGCATGACCTGCAGTGGGTAGCAAATGAAAATCATGTAAAATATAATTCTTTTCATCTTCTTTTTCTATTCTTCTAACTCCTTTTAATACATAAATCTTTGGACCTTTCCAATCTTTTCTTTCTTTTATTTCTTTTAATAAGTCTTCTATAAAACTTTCATATTTCTTTATTTTTACTATGCATAGTTCATTTATTTTTATCTCTTTGCAAAATTCTCCTAATTTAGTCACAAATTCGTCTCGCGTAAATTGTGCTCTAAAATCAAGATTAATATACAATGTTTTTTTACTCTCACTATAAATTAGACTTTCTTTTTCTTTATCTATCTCATTTTCTTTTCTCAATTTATTTAATTCGTTTTTCTCAATAAATGTCAATTCTACAGAATCACTAGGCAATTTTAGAATATCTACAACTTGTGGTTGATCAGGCCACTTGTCGTTTTCTTTACTAAAAATAGCTTTATTCGAATCTTGATTCATTTTTCTTTTCTGCGCTCTTGTCATCACCAAAGTTATTTCCTCATTCATCTGTTTTAATGTATCTGATGTTAGATTAATTCTAGAAAGTGCATCTGCGACACTATTCTCTTTTCCTTTCACATATATTATTTTAAAATTATATTCTTCTAATGTTAGACGGAATTTTAAAAGTCTACTCGATGGATCTTTCATCGAAAATAAATAAATTAACGGTCTGTGGTCCGTCATTATGGTGAATGTTTTTCCATAAACGTAAGGTCTAAAATATTTAATAGCCCAAACAATAGCTACTAATTCTTTTTGAATAGTTCGATAGTTCAATTCTCCTTTATTAAGTGGTCTGCTAGCGTATGCGACTGGTTTCATATTTTTATTGCACAAAACTGCACCGATGGCGGTACCTGATGCATCTGTTTGTATTATAAACTCATTACTTTCCGAAAAATCTGGAAAATCTAAAACTGGTGGAGTGCTTAAGGCACTTTTCATTTTTTCAAAAGCTTTTTGACATTCAGGTGTCCAAACGAATGTTTCATATTTTCTTGTTAATTTATTAAGTGGTTGAGTTATTTCTGCAAAGTTTTTAATGAATTTTCTGTAGTAGTTGCAGAATGCTACAAATCTCTTTACTTCATCTGTATTACTTGGCACCGGATAATTACGTAATACTTCTACTTTAGCTGGGTCTGGTAATACTCCGTTTTTCGATACTGTATGACCTAAATATAAAATTTCTTTTTTCAAAAAGTTACATTTTTCTGGGTTTAATTTTAAATTTACTTTTCTCATTCGGACTAGAACATCATTTAAATTTTTATTGTGCATCTCTAAATTTCTTCCGAAAACTACTAAATCATCAAGATAAATAAAACATTTATCAAAAGTTAAACCTGACATTGCTACTGACATGACTCTACTAAAAGCACTGGGGCTTGTCTTCAATCCCATTGGTAATCTCTTCATTTGGTACTGTCCCGTATTTGTAGAAAAAGCTGTGTACTCTCTACTTGGTTTATCTAAACGAACCTGATAATATCCTTGATCAAGGTCCAAATGTGTAAAATAGACTGAACCTGACAATGAGTCTAAAATTTCCGTTATGTTCGGTAGTGGAAATTTATCATCTACGATACAATCATTTAGTTTCCTATAATCAACTACTAATCGCCATTTCTTGTTGTTATTTTCACTTTTCTTTGGTACTAATAATACTGGACTTGACCATTCACATTTTGCTTCTTCAATTATATCGCTTTCTAACATTTTCTTAATCTGTTTGTTTACTTCACTTTTCAAAGCATGTGGCAATCTATACTGTTTAACGTATACTGGACTAACATTTGGCTTTAAAGTTATTGACTGTTCGTAAATATTTGTTGTTGACAACTTGTCACCTGGCAAAAAGAAAACGTCAGAATATTTAGCACATAATGCTTGAATTGATTTCCGTTCTTCTATGTTAAGATGTTCTAACTTTAAAGTTTGAAGTAAAGCTTTCGCTCTCTCTAAGCCATTCGAAGTTTGTTCAAAATTACATAAATCATAGTCATTCAATGATAATAATTCAGGTCGAATCATTGGTAATGTCACGTCATGTTCACTTGTGTTCAAAATTTTTACAGGTAATCTGTTGTTCCGTACCTTGCCTATACTTCCTGCTAGAAAAATATTTTCTGTTAATTGTTGGTTTTGAACAATGCAATAATCTTTCATATCAGTATTAAAAAGTAAATAATGAATTGATTCACTTCGCGCTGGAATGTGTAACACTTCGTTCGAGTAATCGATAGTGTCAAACAACTTCAAAGAATATTCCATGCCATATTTAGAAAGTGTTATGATGTTTGTCATGAAATTGATATTCGATGCATAGTGACACAAAAAGTCTAAGCCTAATATTCCATCAGCATTTAAAGGTATGTTATCGAAAATATGAAGCTTGATATCAAATTCGACTCGATGTTTGTCTTCTAGATGCAACAAACTAAGATGAACAAACCCGGTTGACGTTATTTGACCTCCTATGCCATTTACAGATGTCTCATCCTCTATTATGGCACTGTTTCTAGGTAATAAGTCACTCTTTATAACCGATAATGACGCTCCTGTATCTAGTAACCAAAAGTACTTTCTATTACCAATGTAAAAAGATACAAATTTCGCTTTACCGTAAAATGCTAAGATGTTATGCTTAAAATCGAAAAAACTGCATGTTATTTCCTTCAGTTTTTGGTTCAGTATTTACCGAATCATTATTGTTTGGCTGCTCCGTACATAAAACACGATGGTTTTTACCTCTACCACGCGTCTCATAACTCGATCGGTTCTCATTCGGACCTTGGTAAACTCGTCTAGGCTGGTTATTATAACCATGATATGCACCTGTATTATTACCTCGCGAATAATATTGTGGACGGGGTAGGCCACGAGAATTAGCAAAATTCCCTCTGTTGTTATGGTAACTCCCTCGGCTGAAATAATTACCTCTGTAGTTCGAGTTCACGTTCGAGTTCGAGTTTCCACGGTAATTTTTCTGACCATTCCTGAAATTATTATAGGAATGCGACTTACCTCTTCCTCTTGAAAAATTCATGATGTTATCGTCACCTTTTGGAGTAGATTCAGCTGACAACTCTTCATCTTTGGCTCCTTGGATGGCATCCATCAAGTTCTCGTAGTTACGCGCCGCTATAATCGTACTAAGCCTGCTGTCGCGTAAACCTTCTGAAAATCTTTTAATGGCTAATTTCTCGTTTAAGGGTTGCAGAACGGCATAGTTATTAGCATTACCATCTGCTTGCGAAACTGTGAGGTTAGTAAATAACTTCTCAATCTCTGTCGCGTACTGGTCGATTGTGCGCCAGCCTTGTTTTGTTGCTAATAATCGAGATTGTATAGCCGTAAATGACTATTTAGGCAATAAATTTTTCCGCAAATCTGTGATAAGACCGCTTACGGCTGAATATTCCCTAGATACTCGTAATTTTGCATTCTCTGTCAATCTACTTTTCACTACAAATTTTATTAGTAACTTTTTTCCTGCCTCCGATAGCATTTCTGAATACATTTCCACAGAGTCAATGATACCTTTGATGTTATTTCCATTATTGTTCATTACAGGGATCAAGCTACACGCCGTTTTAAGATCGAACTCCATGGTTGAATCAGTTAATGCACTAGCTTTACTAAATTCCGAATCACTATCGCTACATTCCGATTTATTATCGCTAGTTTCTTTACATAGTTCTTTTATTTTTAAGTAATTTTCTTCAATTAACTTTACACACTTTGCAAACGTTTCCACGGAACTTTCATTTACTCCCTTTTTATTCAATAATTCTATCAATGTTTTACCTTTCTCATACAAACTTTCTGTTTCATTCAGTTTATTTTGAATTACATTACCTTTATACCTTGATTTTCCTTTCTTAACTAAATATTTCTTTATTTCTATAAGTTTATAAACACAATCTAATAATTCTTGTTCCATTTACGTGTAGTTAATACACAATATTTATAAGTTTTAAAATTACATACCATTCTAGATTCGAGTACATTACGGTAGTAGGGGCACTTCGATGTTCTCGGAGCTCTCGGCACTGTCCATATAGGGCACGAATTTTTGTTGCATTATTTTGAGAGTTCCTATTCTTACTGTTCGTAAAATAATGATTTCACTGTCCCGCTATTATTGTAAAATGTCTCAATATGGATTTCTGATATTCGCGCTAAAGTTTACTAAATCTCGTTTTCGTATTTATGTAGAACACTGAGTTATTGCCATAAAATAAAATATTATAATTTCACTTTCACTGCCTAAACACACTGCACTTTTCGTTTGTATTATATTTTACTTTCTTCTATTTTCATTTCTGGATATATTATCTGCTGTTGCTGTCGACGGCGACGAGAGATAGATCCCCTGTTTGATCTTTGAAACTCCTGCAGAGCCCAACGTTGGTGGCACTTTTTATATTGTTTGTATAAGATGTACCCAGCAGCGACCAGAAGAAGCGAACACACGACGATCATCATTATGCTCATCATGGACAAGTGGTCCTTTATTTCCTCTAGGTGTCCGTTGTTATTTCCAGCTGCATTTTGATTCAGGAATACTGTCTCCTTCTCAATGTTAGACCGACACATTTTTTTTTGTTTTTATTTCGCGTGCCTTATTGTTTTAATTTTTTAAACGTACATAATGTTAATTAAAATTTATATTATTAATGAAAAACATCGCGCTCGCATCCGTCGCGGCAAAACCCGATCTTCGCGCGCCTTTTATGGCAGGGTCGCCATGAGGGGAAGTATAGCTTTGGTGTTGTAATTGAAACGACTGTATCTGACTGCGGTAGGTTTATTACTAATGAATATAACTTATCTAGCTTATGACATAATTAATAGGTACTACACCTCACTCATATAAATGAAAAGTAAGAACTACTACATACGGTGTCCCCCAAGGCAGTGTTCTAGGTCCACTCCTGTTCATACTGTATATAAACGACTTACCCCATGCTTTAAATCAACCAATAACTTTATTTGCAGATGACAGTACGGTGACTATAAAATGTAAGGACAAGGAAACCTATGAATCAGACATAAATGAATCATTCAACTCAATTATTTGCTGGCTTAATAACAATAATTTAAAAAATAATTTAGACAAAACTAGCATAAAATATTTCAACCAAAGACTGCATAATCCCTTAAACATTAAATTGACATTTCAAACTAATACTATTCAAGCAATTGACTCTACACGATTCCTAGGTTTACAAATTGACGAAAGGCTTCACTGGAAAAAACATATAGCGATTCTTAGTAAAAGGGTTAGCAGCTTAGCTTATGCTTTATATAAGCTCTCCCCAACTGTTAATCAAAATACTTTATTAACAGCTTATTATGGTACAGTTGAATCAGTGATCAGATACGGAATTACGAGTATCTTCTACGGTTATTCCACTGATAAAGAAATAATTTTCAAAATGCAAAAGCGCTGCATAAGAGCTATGTTTAAAATCCAACCTACAGACAGTTGTAAACCCCTGTTCAAAAAACATAAGATACTTACACTCACAAGCTTGTACATTCTGGAAATTGCGCTATTTGTCAGGAACAATCCCAATCTGTTTCCCCGAATGTATGACATTGTAATTAGGAATAGAAGGGACAACAATAGATTAGCTAGACACGACTCAAAAACTACTATGTTGAGAAAGAGTGTAGTGTGCATGGCACCTATAATTTATAATAAAATACCTAAGAGCTACAAAGACTTAAATGTATATTTATTTGGGATTAAATTTAAAAAACTTTTATGTGAAAAATGCTACTATAATATTGACGAATTTCTAAATGATGTATTCTAATTTTATGCTAAGTATACTAAATTCAAATCTAAAATTAATAATCTTGTTAATTTCCTAATGTTATGTACAATTAATTAGAATCAGAATCAATAACTTTATTTCTTTAGGCTTACAAAATAAGCACTTAGACAAGTCAAATTGTATACTATAAACATAGTTATTATTATCAAATAAGAAATAAGGTGTTATTGATATTCTCTTCACTTCAATTTTTTGTCCACTAGTGGAAGAAGTGAAAAAGAAACCACTAGCACATTATAATATCACTTAAGTGTCTAATACATGTTTTCTAAATCTAAATTTAATACGATTTAGTTACATGTCAAAAATTTCCGTAAAGCTAAACAGAACATTGAATTTCTTACATACTACTGTCAGTGCGGAACGGAGCGACATCTGGCCAAGTAAAGTAAGAATTAATTTAGACATGCATGCCTAGGCGTACATAGCCTTCTATAAACGTGGCCCTTGTAATATAGTGACGTACATAGCCACCTACAGGTCCTACGTTTAGCTCCCTATAGGCGTACATAGCCCATTATAAACATAGCCCTTGTAATATAGTGACGTACATAGCCACCTACAGGTCCTAAGTTTAGCTCCCTATAGGCGTACATAGCCTTTTATAAACGTAGCCCTTGTAATATAGTGACGTACATAGCCGCCTACAGGTCCTACGTTTAGCTCCCTATACGCGTACATAGCCTTCTATAAACGTAGCCCTTGTAATATAGTGACGTACATAGCCACCTACAGGTCCTACGTTTAGCTCCCTAAAGGCGTACATTGCTTCTATAAAAAAAAGTAAAGTAAAATAAAAGTTATTTATTTGCAAAACACATGTAAAAAAAGATGACAAATAATTTGTTTGATCCAACTTATTTGACCAGTATACATTGGTGTGCAAAAGAATTAGAGAGTATGGCATGCATGTCTAAATTAATTAATTGTACATAACAATAGGAAATTAACAAGATTATTAATTTTAGATTTGAATTTAGTATACTTAGCATAAAATTAGATTACATCATTTAGAAATTCGTCAATATTATAGTAGCATTTTTCACATAAAAGTTTTTTAAATTTAGTCCCAAATAAATATACATTTAAGTCTTTGTAGCTCTTAGGTATTTTATTATAAATTATAGGTGCCATGCACACTACACTCTTTCTCAACATAGTAGTTTTTGAGTCGTGTCTAGCTAATCTATTGTTGTCCCTTCTATTCCTAATTACAATGTCATACATTCGGGGAAACAGATTGGGATTGTTCCTGACAAATAGCGCAATTTCCAGAATGTACAAGCTTGTGAGTGTCAGTATCTTATGTTTTTTGAACAGGGGTTTACAACTGTCTGTAGGTTGGATTTTAAACATAGCTCTTATGCAGCGCTTTTGCATTTTGAAAATTATTTCTTTATCAGTGGAATAACCGTAGAAGATAATTCCGTATCTGATCACTGATTCAACTGTACCATAATAAGCTGTTAATAAAGTATTTTGATTAACAGTTGGGGAGAGCTTATATAAAGCTAAACGTAGGACCTGTAGGTGGCTATGTACGTCACTATATTACAAGGGCTACGTTTATAAAAGGTTATGTACGGCTTTAGGGAGCTAAACGTAGGACCTGTAGGTGACTATGTACGTCACTACATTACAAGGGCTACGTTTATAAAAGGCTATGTACGCCTATAGGGTATCCTTTTGGAAAAAGTACAGAAAGCGTTCTTGAGATTCCTATACAAACATAACCAGGGATACTACCCTTTTATGTACCCGACGAGATTCCTTCTTGGGTTTCTTGGTTTTAACTCTCTCCAAACGCGTAGAGCGCATGATCAGCTGACAACAATCTGCAAAGTATTTCGTTGTACTATGGACGCGCCTGATTTGGTGAATGAGTTACTTCGGCTCTATGTACCTGAAAACTACCTACGGGCTAGGAGTCATAGACTTTTTGCTCCACCTCCAAGCCGCACGGTTGCGCGCGCCCGCTCCCCCATACCTAGAACCCTCGAAGCCCTAAACAGACTCCTAGTGGCCTTCCCGGATACCGATATATTCGCGGACGAGTGGAGAACTCTGATGCTTACATGTCTAACTTTTTGTGAATGTGAATTTTGACAAAAACTCTACTTTATATATTAATTTTGACCAACTTTGACGTATATTTAATTTTTAACTTTATATTGTTTAAATCCATAATAACATATATCTTAAACTAGAATAATTCTTAAATCATAATATAATTAAACTCTATTATTGATTATTTCACATAGGTATGTAACTATTTAAAGCATATGTACTTAATCTAACTATATTTAATATTAAATCTTATTGTAATTAGTATAATTGGCCTAAGGCCGTTCTAATTATTCAATAAATAAATAAAATAAATCATACCTAAACATAGGACCTGTAGGTGGCTATGTACGTCACTATATTACAAGGGCTACGTTTATAGAAGGCTATGTACGCTTATAGAGAGCTAAACGTAGGACCTGGGTGGCTATGTACGTCACTATATTACAAGGGCTACGTTTATAATGGGCTATGTACGCCTATAGGGAGCTAAACTTGGCACCTGTAGGTGGCTTTATACGTGACTCTATTACAAGGGCTAAAATTTTGGAAGGCTATGTATGTGTATAGTGAAACATAGGACCTGTATGTGGCTATGTACGTCACAAAATTACAAGGGCTATGTTTTCGAAGGGCTATTCGCTACTTTATAGACTTAAACGTAAGACGCATGGGTGGCTATTTACTATATTACATTGGTTGCGCGCATATTCAACTATATGATCGTTATTCATCTGCGTAGAATCAAACGTATTTGTGACATCAACTTCCTATCCGCCTTCCCTTACTTGCACATAGAATACCGCTGAAGAGTAAGCGGGACGCACAACACCCGCATAATGCCATCCAAGATGGCTACCAACAGTTGCAATCTAGCCTCAGCCGAACCACGTCGGCCTCGTTCGAAACTTGTCTTCCCGCAGCTCCTGGGGGAACTCCCAAGTGTTTCCCTAGCTGACAGTGCCGCGCGCGCGCCGCGAGTGTTAACGATATTGGATCTGGTGCTCCCGCAATCAAGGTATGTGCTTCCATCCCTGGGACAACTGATCTCTTGTCTTTCCTAACCAATATCAGTTGGGCCATATCCTACCACGTTGACGCTCACAACCCCGCAGATTTACTATTCGGCGTGCCCAACATAGATCCTTTTTGTTATATGATTGTCATTAGAGTGGCCATCATAGAATCCGTATATTGGCTATACATATATGCCTAAATATAATTCAAAAAATTCTAGTAAAATTAATTAAATTTATTCTGCAATAAAAATATATTAATATTTTACGTATACAATCATTAAAATTATTCTCGTTTATTTTTATAGTGCATTCTCTCAATTTAGATAAAATAGGAATTTGGATAGGTATAATTTCTACGATATGATAATACTATGCCAGGTACTTCCAACCTTTAGTTTAATGATTCAATTTATTAATATGAATTTATTGGTTGTTTGCGAGGTTATGAAGTCTGATGGAGTCTACACTCCAGAGGAGGAACCGCCAGGGCCCTCCTCCAGCAAACGTTCTCGAAGAAAATCGAAGTCCAAATGTGCAAGAAAACGTGCAAAGCGAAGGCGCAGGTCTGCCTCAAGCTCCTCTTCATCGAACTCGTCCAAATCTATGGACATACCAAGAAAGAAGAAGCGAACATCGTCTGAAAGATTATCTACAAGGCACATATTAAAACTAATAAGTAATAATCAACCAAATTCAGATCGTGGCATACATAGGCTAAACAACAACTACCTAAGCAATGTGGTCCCAGAATTCGATCCTTCAAGTTAAACGCAAAGTATTGACAGCTGGATTAGGAAGGTTAACGAATAAGCTTCTATTTATCAGTGGGAACAAAAGCAGACCATACATTTTCTTTACAAAAACTCACGGGTCTAGCTAAGAAGTGGTTCGAGGTCCTTCCAAGCGTAATTTATAAGTGGAAGAATGGGAAGCTAAATTAAAGAAAGCTTTCCCTTATGAGCAAAATTATGGTCAACTTTTGGAGGAAATGTTAGCCCGTACTAATAGAGATAATGAAAAACTTAGCGAATATTTCTACGATAAGCTGATACTCCCTTAACAGGTGCAAATTATAGGTAAAAAGCCGTAGGTTGTATAGTACATGGTATACTTGATAAGTCAATCAGAAATGGTGCACAGGCTCTACAATTGTTGTTTGAATGTATAACGACAACACAAAGAAAGATAACCCGGAAGGGGGATGGGAAGTCGCAGCGGGATCTTTTTGATGTTATCAGCATTTTCAAGCAGACAGACCCGGAAGAATAAAAAAGTTATTGCTAGGAATAGAAAGAAAAAGTACATGTCGTAGGTTGGAATAAATATGTCGAGGAAGCTCATAGGGTTGCTCGGCTCTGGTTTCAGGAATGGGTGTCATACCAACCATCAACCGGTCCCATGTACAAAAATATGTAAAATTCAAGACAAGTTTTTAAATCAAAGCTCAATTGGTGCCAAAATAATCAGACACAGATAAAAATGGATATAATTGCATCACTCCATACATCTAAGGACTTTGGAAAATTTTGGAAACAAACCAATAAACTGAACGCAAAGCCGAGTATTCCTGTGAGTGTGGAGGGTATTAGTGATCCCGCCCAGATCGCCAACCAGTTTAAGGAACATTTTTCCGTGCGCTCATCACTGGGGCCAGCGTCCGGGGGGGAGAAGCAGGACGGGGTGCGCCGGGGCGAGCCTATTGTCCAGATCACAGCGAAGAAGGTGGCGATGGTGGTGAGGAACATGAAGAGAGGTAAGTCCCCAGGACATGACGCGTTGAGCATTGAGCACTTAAAGCATGCGTGGTTCCACCTACCGGGCGTGCTCGCCATGTTCTTTACTCTCTGCGTCGGGCACTCGTACTTGCTGGCGGCGATGATGCGGACTGTGGTTGTTCCCATCCTTAAGAACAAGACTGGTGACTCATCCAGCCTGAACACCTAAGGCCAATATCACTCGCCACGGTCATGGCTAAGGTGCTGGACGGTGTGATTGATAGGCATCTAGTGAAATGCCTTAATCTGCACGATGCCCAGTTCGGCTTTAGAGCCGGACTGTCAACTGAAACGGCAGTATTAACCCTCAAACACACCGTCCAATACTACACGAGCAGAAGCACACCTGTCTACGCTTGCTTTTTGGACTTATCAAAAGCTTTTGATCTGGTTTCGTATGACAGGTTGTGGCGGAAGCTCGCGACTGAGACCCAAGTTCCTCCGGAGCTGATTTCGCTATTCCAGTACTGGTACGGCAATCAGAACAACAATGTAAGCTGGGCGGGATCATTATCGGATGTGTATAGGCTGGAGTGCGGCGTGAGGCAAGGTGGAGGGACTTCACCGAGGCTTTTCTGCCTATACATAGACCGCCTGATCCGTGAGCTCAGCAGCACCCAGATCGGGTGTTCAATCGATGGCGTCACCGTAAACAATATCAGCTACGCTGATGATATGGTGCTGCTGAGCCCATCGATCAGTGCCCTCAGAAGGCTGGTAGGCATCTGTGAGTGTTATGCGGAGGCCCATGGGCTCAAGTACCATGCGGGCAAGAGTGAACTGATGGTTTTCAGGGCGGGTTCTAAAACTTACGACTCATTCCCATCGGTTACACTCGACGGCAAACAGCTGAAGCGTGTGTCAGATTTTAAGTACTTGGGCCACTGGGCCACCGAGGCACTCGCAGATGATGTAGACATGGAGAGGGAGCGGAGAGCGTTAACGGTCCGAGCTAATATGTTGTCCCGTAGCTTTGCACGTTGCAGTTCGCAGGTAAAGACGACACTGTTTAGAGCGTACTGCCAGTCTTTCTACACGTGCAGCCTATGGATTAGACAAACACAGAAGACCTGGAGCGCCCTTCGCGTCCAATATAACAATGCCTTCAGGTGGCTGATGGGGCTGCCGCGCTTCTGCAGCGCATCAAGCATGTTTGCGGAGGCGCGGGTTGACGGGTTCGCTGCGTTCCTACGCAAGAGAACGGCGTCGCTGATGCGCAGGGTGCGTGGCAGCGCCAACAGCTACCTGCAGGTCATTGTAGGAAGGCTGGACACAGCCTCTCCCTTCATGCAGCACTGGACGAAAGTTCATGTTGAATTCTAATGTGTTAAGTGTCTTGTAATGTTTTCATTGTTTTTTTTCTGCGTGTTTTTAAAATTGTGTGTCGATATGGACTGTGTATGTAACGTTGTACCTACTATGTCTGAATTAAATGATTGAAATTGAAATTAAGCCACTAATCAAATGCCAAAAATTTGTGGTTTGACATCTCGTTCGGCTTCCATGATCAAATAATACTACATTAAAATTAAAAACAAAATGAAAATAAAAATTAACATTATTCATAAAATTTTAATTAAATATACATCATCATCAGCCCATACACGTCCACTGCTGAACATAGGCCTCCCCCGTACGACGCCACAAAGCCGCCTCCATCCATCAACTCCCTGCGACCGCTACAATGTCGTCGGTTCATCGAGTAGATGGTCTCCCATGTAGGGGGGGATTTGCCATAGTCACCACGCTTGGCAGGCGGATTGGTGATCGCAGTGTTGGTGTTTAAAAATACTCAGAAGGAAGCTGCTGCCCTTCCTCTGGTAGGTTCCCTTAGTCGGCTTTTACGACATCCACGGGTTGAGTTGGAAGGGTCGATATTCGTACGCCGCGGCCCCACGGCTTAAATATACATAAAAGGGTATATACATACATAAAATTCAATTTATAATGAAAATTAAACATAAAATTAAAACAAATTAAAACTAAAATTGAAAGTATAAACTAAAATTAAAAGAATAATTAAAATTGAAATTCAGTCGCAAAGACATTTTATTTTAATGCTAATTTAATTCTCCCCTACTTAAAAATGTAAAGCCTCCACAAATCAAACCTAGTTCATCATCTGATAGTTTTGAAGAGATGGAAAATAATGTTAAAATTTTGCTGAGTGTTCTTTTGTGTCGGATTTCATAATCTAGATGTAGGTAGAGTATGATATAAAGAATTAGACTTTTAAAATAGGTAACTATAATGTGCGAATTTGTGAATCACAAAGTATGTAAATAGTTGTATTTGATTAAATTGTGATCATGCTTCAGGAGATAGCATGATGACGGATGGCCGAGTGTAATGATTTCGTTATTTGCTTTAAATAAAATTATAAAATTTAGGCCTTAGAATGATTTATGATAAAAATTATAGTTAAAAACGAAAACCCGACTACATAAAAGTCTTAAACAAGCGTTCACCTATTGTCCATAGCATTTTCTTTTGATACTTAGGTAGTCGGAGGCACCCACCCCATATACCAAGGGTAAAATTAGTAACAAAGGCCTCCGACTACCTAAGTATCAAAAAAAAAATGCTATGGACAATAGGTGAACGCTTGTTTAAGACTTTTATATATTTTATTTATTTATTTCAGACTACATAAGTCCATAAAATTGATACATAATAATTTAGTCACATTAATCTACAGAAAACATGAATCTTATAAAACACAACACATTAAACAATTATTAAAACAAAGAAATAGAAAATTTACAATAATTATTTAACAATGTCGTACCTTATATTAATATTATTCAACATGGATCCGGATAATCCTTTATTTCGTGCTATTTATAACGTTTATAACAATGAGTATCGGACCATGATAAGAAACACTAAAGCTTCATATAATAAAGATTTATTCATTATAAATAAAAGTAACGCTTTTAAACTATGGCAAACAATCAAAACAGTATGTGAACTTCCGATGCGAAAAGACTGCTCCACAGACCTGTTGGGCATTAGACCTTCCCCCTCCGAGTCATTAAAGGTTTGTAATGACTACTTTGTTAGTGTTGGTCAAACCCTGGCTAACTCTATCTTAAACAAATTCAACAAATCTCAGGACACGCTTGCAGCACAGGTTTGCATCTCCACAAATTATTCACACTCGTTTTTCATGGCTCCGACGGATTGTAATGAAATTAGCTCTATAATATGTTCTCTAAAAAGCAACTGCGTGCCAGGGTCAGACGGTCTTTCTGACGACTTTTTAAAGCGATTCGGTTTGTCATTCATAGAGCCTCTTTGTCATGTGTTTAATTTAAGCCTGTCTACGGGTGTATTTCCGCAATGCTGGAAGGTTGCTTCTGTGATTCCTATACACAAAGACAGGTCTTTTTTATCACCTTCGAACTATCGGCCTATATCTCTCTTACCAGTTTTCTCAAAAATTCTTGAGAAAATTGTTCATAAGAGACTCTACAAATTTCTAGAGCATAACAATATCTTGTCACAATATCAATTCGGCTTTAGAAAAGGCAAGTCGACTGAGTACGCCGTTCACTCCTTGACTTTGTTGCATCTGCACTAGATAATAAAGAAAAATGCATCGGCCTTTTCCTAGATTTGGCCAAGGCGTTTGATACTGTTTCTCCAAAAATACTCCTTAGTAAACTTGAAAGCATAGGAATTAGAGGAATCACGTTGCAATGGTTTGACAGCTATTTGTCGGAAAGAGTCCAGCGTGTCTCAGTAGCAGGTCACTCCAGTGACCCCCGGGGTGTTTGTTTTGGAGTTCCCCAGGGTAGCATACTGGGTCCTACTCTATTTTTATTATATATCAATGATATAACATCTCTGTTTACTGACCTTGCTCATACTTAGATACTGTGCTACGCAGATGGTGTCATCTGCGGGAGTCACCCCGAAACAATAGAGCTGTGTAGCTCTATTGTTTCGGGGTGACTCCTGGGCCGGGGTAGCACGGCTGGCAGAGGAAGGTTTGGCACGGGTTGCTACTACTGGCTGGACGTTAATTTACTAACGCTTAACGCCAACAAATCAAAATTCGTGTGCTTCCACACGAACAACTGCTTCCAGTCCTCCCATCTCTCTATCACTGCGTATTCATAAATGTGGATTCTCGAATCCCTCTCATTCGTGTATAGCTTCTTGTCCTGAGCTTGAACGGTCTCACGTGTATAAATATTTAGGGGTGTTCCTGGATGAAAACCTGTGTTTTCGCCAGCATATCAATAATCTGTCTGGTAGAGTTCGGAAGCTCATTCATATTATGAAATTGTTACGGGAAGGCGCGGATAAAGACACTCTTATGACCGTGTATTCAGCTCTCTGCCAGTCCATCATGGGTTACTGCATCACAGCCTGGGGAGGTGCTGCTAAAACGTGAAAAACTTGAACGTGCTCATAGATCCGTGCTAAAAGTCATGTTCCGAAAGCAATTTAGATTCCGAACTGTTACCCTACAGTCAGAATCTCAGACCTTGTCTGTCCGTCAACTCACGTCTCGGGTGTTGTCTCTGCTTTTCACAAGACATTTTCTGCATCTGCCTCGTTGAACAGTCGTCGAGTGAAGGTTGCTGTTCCGGCCATTAAAACTGCCTTTGCCAAGCGTTTCCGTAAGTTTGCGTTCCCCTTCATTTATCGCCGGGTCATAAAGCATTGCAATCTGTCTTGTGCCCTTTATGGGGTAAAGGAAAATATAAGAAAATGGCTACTTACTCTTGACTACGATGCCACTGAAGATCTCTTAAGCATTTTTAAGTAAATGCAAAGATCAAATAGGTAGTTAACACCATAGGCTCCATTTTGTAAGAATAAATAATATATTGCTAACTCCCATTTCCATCATTTACCCTTCTCTCCCTTTTTCTCCTAGCCCTCAAGTCGGTAACTCTAGATTACTCTAGATCTAGGTACTCTAGATTGCGAGTTCTAATTTGCTTCTATCATCATATTGATTAGATTTATAATAATACTCTTTTGTTTGTTCACCCTGTTTAAGGTACAACTAGAGTTCTAATCTGCTTTCAGCATCATATTGATTAGGTTTATAATAATAGTCTTTTGTTTGTTCGCCCTGTATAAGTTACAACTAGAGTTCTAATTTGCTTTCATCATCATATTGATTAGGTTAATAATAATAGTATCTTGTTTGTTTGCCCTGTATAAGGTACAACTAGAGTTTTAATTTGTTTTCATCATCATATTGATTAGGTTTATAATAATAGTCTTTAATTTATTTGCCCTATATAAGTTACATCTAATCGTTTCCATTAAAGTTACTTTTTTTGTAAACGGGCCTCCCGCGACACAGGCTTGCCTCGTGCGGGGACCGCCAGTAACGTGTTAATAAGTAAGTGAAATGGCAAATAAATATTTTTGTATTTTTTTGTATTTGTATTATCAGTAAAAGCGTGCATCCTCGAGGAGTGGTATATATAGATGCAGTCAAACCTATTAGCGAACACGCTGAGAATACTGTTGGAGCTGGCCTGGACCCTGCGCACCAGAGATGATCCCCGCTTCCGCATGGTGCTCTAGAGCAGCGAACGAACCTGCGGGCTATCATGTTCGCTCTTACAGACAGCGCCCTCCGTTCTCTCTCAATGTCTGCATCGTCCTTCAGGTCAGAGGTTAGGAGATGTCCCAGGTATTTAAATTGGTTAACTCTCTTTAATGGAGTTCCATATAACTTGATGGGCGGTATGTTATATACGGGACAGCTTCCTCTGGCCTGAAGAACCATGCATTCACTCTTTTTCACATTGTATTTCAGTCCATGTTCAGAAGCGTATCTCGCATATCTTTAATAATTTACCTAGGCCATACGTGGATGCGCTCAGCAGCACCATGTCGTCTGCATAGCTTATGTTGTTGATGCAGACACCATCAATGTGACAACCGACACGGGTACTGCTGAGCTCATCCATCAACGCATCCACATACATGTTGAAGAGCTTTGGAGACGTCAGCCCCCCCTGTCTCACGCCGCACTCCAGCTTGTATGTCTCCGAGTAAGCTCCTGACCATCGCACCACATTGACCTGGTTTTGATACCAGAACTTAAAAATGTCATTAAGCTCTGGGGGCATAATAATATCTAGTTCGCTTAGCTTTTGCTACAGTAAGTCATAACTAACCAGGTCGACCAGGTCGAATGCTTTAGACAAGTCGAGGAAACAAGCGTGACTTGGAGTTTTGCGATCGGTATAGTACTTGACAGTCTGTTTCAGGCCCAAAATAGCCGTATCTGTTGACAAACCTGGTCTAAAGCCGAATTGACTATCATTAAGTGTTAGATAACGACTAAGTTGAGCATCAAGCAGACTGTCCAGCACCTTAGCTACAATAGTGGCTAACGAAATTGGCCTATAGTTATTCTTATCACTATTGTCACCAGTCTTATTTTTAACAATAGGTACCATCACAGTTTTCATCATTTCCTCGGGTAAGTATGAGTGTTCCATGCATAAAGTGAAAAACATGGCAAGCACTCTGGGCAGATGAGGACCCGCATTCTGAAGGTGTTCTATGCTGAGACCATCATGGCCAGGAGATTTGACGTGGCAAACCACGTGACATACCTTTTATAACTTTATGAACATCAATGTAGCACTTTATTTCTGACACTTTCCAACTTAGTAAAACTTTTTAAAATCCTATTGTAACTGGTAATGTTTGGAGTTCGTCGTGTCACCAAGACTGGGTCAGTCTGAAAACCAGCGCTGTTTTGTACCCTGGTGCAAACCAGCATAAAGCTGAGACTGATCCTTTTTGGCTCACCTTGGCAGCACTGACATACCTACATGAGACTAGCCTACGTGTAGGTAGGTAGGTACCTACTCTTACCCTGAGTTAAAAATTTAGTATATTTGATGTTCCTTTCTTCCTTTTAAATTGTTTGTGTGTTTTACTTACCTAAAAATATGTACCTATTGTTAATTATATTTTACTGATACCTATCTACTACAATGTCTATGTTTGGTTTTTTGTCTTGTGCTGTCTATGTTTGTGAATCAAATAAACAATATATCTATCTATCTATCAATGGCTGTGAACGTAGTTTGTAAGTCCTGGCCATTTGATCCCCCACCGATCACCGACTGTGATGGTCCCAAAGGCGAGTGCACGGTAAAGTGATCTCTGAACATTTCTGCTATGGCTTTATTATCTGTGAGACCAGAAACGCTCACATGGAGACCCGGTTTACCGTTAAGTTTATTGGTGGCCTTCCAAAAACTCCGAAAATCCTGTTTCAAGTGTTGTGCTGTAATATGATCCATTTTTATTTGTTCGCTATTTGTTTGACACCACCTTTATTTCACTTAAAGATCTTTCTACTTTCTTTCATATCGGTATGCAAGCGGCCTGAATTAGGTTTTCCAGAGTTCAGCCAGATATGAAACTTCAACCTGGCCTCCCTATGTGCATCACTAACATATCTATTCCACCCCGCAATAGGTTTATTTTTACATTTTCGAGTTACATAGTTTACTTTACTACAGGTCGCCGCTTGACATAAAACATTCACAATTTTATTATAGAATATGTCAATAATACATCTATGGTCCAAATTATTACATTTCATATTATTACATAATGTCAACTCTCTATGGAAATCTATTAAACTTAAATTATCATTACACACTTTATAATATTGCTTTATTTGGTCAAATTTTCTTTCTCCCCATATTATTTTGCTAGTATTGTTATTACATTGTTCCCCTAATTTTGGCTTAAGCACGTTTAAATCACATCTTTCAATAAAATTTAGGTAGATGATCCGACCACAAAACGTCATACTGTACATACACATTTATTACTGACTGAACAGCTGACTTAGACACAATACAGTGATCCAACCATCTTCTGGATCCGTTCGCATCTCTAACAAATGTATATGTGGCCGAGTGGAGGCCTAATAAAACTATATCTATACATATCCAGTCTTGTTCACTGCAGAAACTATTTAGCTCTTTATAAAATTGAGAATAAGGGTGCGCATTAAAGTCTCCAAGTAAGTATATTGATTCAGTGTTCTCACTACTTATTATAGCACTCACCAGGCTCAAACAATCCGTGAACTCAACTAGGTTGGTCACTTTATCGGTAGGCATGTACACATTTATTACTAAAAACGACTTTTGTCCTAAGACAACTTTTATAGCACACACACGCGGGTGACCGCACTATCCGTACCGTATCACTGAAACATTTTGGAACACACTTTTATTCCACAGTAGCGATACTCCTCCATAGGGCCGGCCGATGATCATGCCAGCCGAAGTATCCATTGCCGAAGTCCCGGTACTCGCGAACTCCGGGTGAATAGTGTCGAGGAATGGAATGTCCTCCGGCAGTAGCCAGGTCTCCTGCAGTCCAATTATGTGCATACTCTGGCACAACTCTCGTATGTGCTCAACTGATCTCTTCATATTTTTACAATTAAAGCTGACAAACTTATATACTGATGATGATGATGATGATGATTTATCAAACATTTTATTGGGAAGGGCCGGCTACAGTGTCACCACCGTTCACATTTCTTGGCTTGAAGTGTACAAAGTGTCGAAAAATTATTCCCTGAGGCCACAGCTTTTCATCCAAAAATAATGATAATTTTTGTTCCGACACGAAAAATTTGTAAGCCTTGTGATCCTTTTCTCGCCTAAATATAATCTGCAAAGAAATCCGTTCCTTAGTTTTGTTATACACATACTCAGTTATGTCTTTTTCAGACGAATCTCTATGCACTTTTGTGATAAATATGGGTATCTTGTTTTCTGCGGCTTTGAATTTCCCTGCGTTATTATCTTGGGAGGAACCCGTCGAAACTAGATAACGATATCTCGATTTAGGCTTACGGCGCTGCACCGTTTCCCATTCGCCTTCATTCCTTATTATTTGTGAAAACAACATTTTACGCGGAGAGCGTTCATTTTTCACAGAGTTCTTATTTCCAGTTGGACTCGGGCATTTATTTTGAACATCGTCGATCAGCTGGCAAGCATTGTAGGCTGTCTCACGGTGCATACAAGTTTAAGTGCAGGTCGGTTCAGGCTGAGCGTCCGCGTCCCGCCGCCCCTCCGCTGCAGTCCCCCGTTGCGCCAACGACGATAACAGCTGTGTAGATCGCCCGCTCTGCGGCGGCGATGACGTAGCTACCACATTCTGTGAACCAACAATTATTGTCAATTCGGGGTTTTGCGGGTAGTTCGGTGCCAGGCTTGTATTCTCGTTTGGTGAGGTCAGTGAATTGCTTGCGTTGTCTAATATTGTCGAATTTAAAAACGGCGAAAGGCCCATAGGTCCACTGTCCAAACAAGCACCTCTTTTAGTGTCAATATGAATATTCCGATACGTGTTTTGAGGTGTAACATTCTGTAATGTGGAATATTTATTTGAATCATTCCGTGATGTAGAAAATTTGTTCCTCATTTCAGCTTTCAATTCGTCCAGTCGCTGGCTTGTGGCATAATTAGATTTTACGTCTGTTAGCTCATTCTGCATGATAAGCAGATCTTCAAGAAGCTTTGTCACGTCGACGTGATCGTATAAAATAGGTGGCAATTTTTCCAAATCACGTGCAACAAAAATCGGCATCAGTTCCGGATCCGTCCCCTAGAACCGGGAGATGATGTCCTGAACGTCCCGATTCTCTTTTCCTTGTTGCTTGCGAGAAATCTTCCTTTCTCCAGCGGGTAACGACTCAAACAGCAAATCCTTAGACCGCTTAATAACGTCACTCTTGAACGACGAGACACATATTTTAAGCAAACTGTCCTCATCGACAATCGAAATTTTATTTTGCACGAACGATAACAATTCGTCTATGACAATATTACAAGAGTTGCACTTAACCGTTGCGGCCATCATAGCGCTCGAAATACGCTCGACACAACCGCTCATGAACGATGCGCGCGCGCGGCTGATTTATGTAGACGGGTTTTAGTTTTTAACTAGATTTTTTTTACCATACATATATCGTTCAGGGTGTTCTGGTCGTTTTTCTATGTATAATAAAAAATATCTATCTATGTAATATATTGTATTATGTATATCAGTTATCTAGTACCCATAACACAAGCTCTGCTTAGCTTGGGGCTAGATAATGCTGTGTGAATTGTCCAACATTATTTATTATTTATTATTATTATTCTCTGTTTCTCATTTCCATGATCACGGGCCATATAGTGACCCGGTCCTTTGGGAGGCATGCGTGGAGCCGAAGCCAACAGCACAGAGGCCCTTTATGAGAATTAATCTAAAGGCGAGAGCTACACATAGCGGATATCATCCTTGGTTGCACAATATGATACACCCGAAGATGATATCCGCCAGGTGTAGAGACTATGCAAAGGAAAATGAAAATAACAAAAAAGCCATGTTATTGTGGTGAATGGATGGACTGGGTAATTGGGCTATGGGGGAAACTATGGACGCCTGCCATAAACATACTCTCAATACTGTTACAAGCGGCAGACGGTGGCTTGCCGAATGCTGGACGGGTTCCTCAAAATGTTGGCTTAAATGCCGGTAAAGGAACAACATCGGTGCAAACGACTAAGGGGTGTCGAGAGGTGCGGCCCCGATTTCACCATCACGAAGACACGTGAGCGGGCTTCCTCGTTATTACGCCATTAGACACTTCCACCCCCGAGTCTACATCCTAAGATGCATCTCTCGCGACTCCACTCAGACCGGCCAATGAAGGCAAGCAAGAGGTGGGGATCTGGTTCTCTTGGGGTACCACTCCGCAAGCGGAGACGAGAACCAGGAACTTCCCCGGGAGCACTCGGTATACCCGTGGTGTCGCTACTCACCAACAGCTCGCCACAAGCTGCCCTGCAGGTTTATTATTATTATTATTATCGATACAATATAATGTATATCGATACATTTTTTCATTTGCCCATCCCTAGATGACCCGTTGTCATGGTAACAAATAAACAAGAGGTCTCCATGGCAACGGGTGTGTCATCCTTCACTCATCACATCAAACTAAATTAGACTCGAAGTGTAACTAGATGTCGTCTCTTGAAAAAATCTAAAATTTTATCGCGCTAACGAAGTGTTCCGGGTGTAATTTAGACCCAGCTATCTCTTAAGACCCTCAGTTTTGTCGGACACCATATAGCCTATAACCATCGGGGTAATGAGATGTATCAATCGATACCTCACTTGTTGAAATCGAAGTAGTAGGTTCAGCGCTACGGTAAATTTCATGATTCTAGGTCAACGGGAAGTACCCTATACTGTAGGGTACTTCACTTTGTATGGGAATCAAATCCACACAAATCCTATAGGGCCTATAAGATTTGTGTGCATTTGATTACAAAACAAATTTCAAAAAAATTGGGCCTAAACGGCTTTAACTTTTGATTGCGTTGACTTACAAGTTTTATTTATATCAGGGCTCCAAGAGGTTACGGCCCTGAGTATTTGATGTTAATTTCGACTCGATAGCTCCACGCGTTTCTGAGAAAAGAGGATTGACAGACGGACAGATGGACAGACAGACAGACGGACAAGAATGTGATCTTATAAGGGTTCCGTTTTTCCTTTAGATACGGAACCCTAAAAAGGATAGAAGTATCTAATTATACATTTTTACCACCCACATCCACACCCTTCCACCTACAACAACCAAACTCCCTTACTTGCAAGTGCACACGTAGGGCACTACCACTGCAACCACATGTGGGTGGCAGTGGATGGTCATATGGAGAAAAGGAAGAAAGAAAGAAAGAAAATATATTTATTTGGCCATGCCTACATAACACACATACAATACGACACATCTGTAATGTGTCATGCAGTGGGAAAGTACAAGAAACATACATATTTATACATGAAGAAAATAGATAGGAATAGTGTTACATAGGGGCCAAAAAGGTCCCTGTCTCAGCATTGTGCCACTACAAGCCTAAGCTAGTAGCGGCGCTGGTTTTCAGACAGGTCCTAGTGTGGCACAAAGTTACAGAATACATAAACATAGGTACAAGATATATGTATATACAAGACAGGAAACAAGAGAGAAAATAAGGAAAATTTACAAGGTACTTAAGTGTAGTAGGTACTTACATATAAACAAAAACATAAAAAAACTATTTAAAACACAAAAAAATAACCATAGGGAACTTTGATGAAGCGCGACTCGCTAGTCTGTAGCCGGCCTAATTGAGAAAGTGGTCTGTGGTAGTTTCCATCTGACAACACATAGAACACACATCAAACGTCAAATCACGGTCAAGTCTGACACTGTCAAAATGAATGTGTGAAACGTAAACAAACAAACAAAAACAAGATTTTATTTACAAATTGTGGTTCCTTCCTACTACAATGTTAAATTATTGCGTATTTAGTGTTAATATTTGCAAACTGATAAGTTTTGGTGGAAAGAGAAATAATAAGCAAGCTATCCGACCAAATGCATGTTTTTTACGCAAGCAAGAGAGCCGACTAAAAAGATAGGATGAGTTTGAGTGGGCAGCGGACTGCAACAAGGCAACAACAAAGCGAATAACGATCCCAACATCCCGAGATCATACCACTCTGCATACCAGCCAATCAGTATAACACCCCGTGCATATCCCCGTGGCTGGTCGTGATAAGAAATACAGGTAAGAGATACCAATCTAAAAATATAAGATTAGATATGTTGTAACTCGAAATGCTTAGCCAGGTTTATTGAAATATGTAATATACTTAGGACACGCTCAGTGTGAGAGGGAGGAGGAGCTACGAAATAATAGAATAGTAAGAAAGTAGCATGTTCGTTTGTTGTGGTATCGGTGAAACCACACAAAGACGGGAACAGATTAATAGCTTTTGATCTTGTCACAATTACTATGGGCAATATATGCATAAGAAACAGCGTGAATTGCGAATCAGATCGGATTGCACATGAATTTGATACTATTTTAGGTAAATTTAACAATAATAATAATAAGGCACATTGAATTAATGCAATAATAAATAACAATATAAGTACATATAAATGAATCATTTGATTAATGTAATGTAAGATAGCCAAGGTACATTGAATTACAATAAAAATAAGTAAATAGAAGTTGTGATCAATTAAATATTTGATTTGAAACTGTTTGAATTATTGCCAGAATGAACTGGTCACTTAATTTGAGCACTGAGCAGTTGTTCTTTGAGCACTCTCCTAAATATATGCACGTTTTTCACAGAACGCACTGGAGAGGGAATGATGTTCCAGCATTTCGAAGCTGCAAATTTGAAAGAGCCTCGAAAAGCAGTAGTTTTGTGCTGAGGTGTTTCAAAAATTGGAGTACATGTTCTACTGGGATATCTAGAATTACTCCGAGCCCATGTGAGTTTTTCAAATAAGTACTTAGGACACCGCTTGGCAATTATACCGAAGAGAAGAGATGCGAAATGAAGCTGTCGGCGAGCATCTTAAGTAGCTTTGATGAGTTCAGAAATGGAGTTATGTGTAAGCGTGGGGGAACATAAAAACAGAAGCGTGCACACGCATTTTGTACACGCTGGATGAGTTTAGAAGTTCTACTTAGAAGACAAGGCCCATACACTGTGTCACAATAGTTCAGTTTTGATAAAACAAGTGATTCACATAGTGTTACCCGCACTGATTCACTTAGATATGGGCGGATTTTATATAGGAGCTTCAGACGGTAAAAACAGTTTCGTACACTATCAGATATATGTTTTTCAAAATGTAAGGAACTATCCATGGTTAGTCCCAGATTTTTTGCCTGTGATACACGATCCACCAAAGCATCATCAACTAAAATGTTTGCTGCATAATTCTCAAGGTTTTGCAATTTCTGTCTTGTCCCTATAAACATGTACTTAGATTTATTAGGATTTATAACTAAACAATTGTCCCTAGACCAATTACAGATTCGACTCAAATCAGAATTTATCTTTTCAATGGCGCTGTCGAGGTTAGATTGGTGGGTCGATATGTACAACTGCAAATCATCAGCATACAAATGGAAATTGCAGTGATTTATAGCACTAATAATATCAGAACTGTATAAAATGAATAGAATCGGTCCTAGGATTGAACCTTGTGGGATACCTTGAGGTACTGGTTGTAATGTAGAACAAGGCCTAGTCCCATTGGAAAGTGGACAAACAGATATCTTTTTTTTTTTTAAGTAACTATGGAACCATTTAACAGTTTGCGCATCGAAACCATAATATGAGAGCTTGGAAATAAGTAGAGAGGTATTTATGGAATCAAATGCGCGGGAGAAGTCCAAGAGCACAAGTATGTTGATCATACCACAGTCCTGACTGGCAAGTAGGCTGTCCACTACGTCAAGCAGCGCTGTAGAGGTACTATGGCCCTTACGGAAACCTGACTGAACTTTTGGCAGTACGTTATTGTCCTCTAAGAATTTGGTTAACTGCAGGCTAACTACCTTTTCTAGTACCTTGGACAGGCATGGTAGCAGACTAATAGGCCTCAGATCACTGCATGATATGGGGTTGCTATTTTTTGGAATGGGCTTTACCAAAGCAACCTTCCACTGTTCTGGGAATATCCCACTTAAAATGGACTAATTGATAATTGAAGTGATTGCCTCCAAAGATTCAGGAAGTGTCATAAATATCATGTCAATAGAGATACCATCTACTCCCATTGCATTTGATTTTAGGCCGCGAATAATTGTCATAACAATATCCTCACTTACTGGGCTCAAAGAAAATAGGTTACCAGAATGGTATCTGTGGTGCTCATAGAATGACAGCTGAGATATAGAGACCTCTTTTTTACCAGGTACATTAAGGAAATGGGAGTTGATTAGGTCTGGATTATCAAAAATTGGTGGAAGTTCTGATGCGTTTTTATTAGGTAGTATTGTATGTTTTAAATTTTTCCAAAGTTTCTTTGGGTTCTTTACGTTATTGTTAATATGTTCCTTGAAATATGCCTTTTTTTCACTGTTAATGGCTGCAATAACCAAATGTTTCATCTCCTTGTAACAGATCTTATGAGAATTAGATTTATGGGCTCTATATTTTTTATGACAGTCATCTCTAATCCTCATCATAGATTTAACGGTATAGATAAGCCAGGGCTGAGGGGGGTCCTTAAATTTAGTGGTTTTTAGAGGAGCATGTAAATCAAATAGTTTCAAGATAATATCAGTGAAGGCTGAGACCAGTATATTAACATCCGTTGTTTCCATGAAATATTCCCATTTAATGCTGTTAAGGTCACTTGCAAAGTGTTCCAATATGACGTTCCTAATGGGCCTGTAATTTACTGTTCGTGGAATAGGTTTTTCCTTTTTTATGTCCAACTCCACCTGTAACATAGCATGGTGTCCAAGGTCTGGAGAATATTTGACAACTGTGTTACGGACCCGAGCATCAGTACATACAATATCTATGAGGGTGGCACTGTGACTTGTAAAATCTGTAGGTTCTGAGACTGTCTGCGTGAGATTTAAACTATACAGAAAATGCAAAAGGAGCTTAGTTTTCCATGAATCGGGGGTTAAAATATCCAAGTTAAAGTCTCCAACCAATACTAAATAATCATACCTAGAAAAAGAAGTGATTGATTCGGTGAGGGCTTCAAGTACCTGATTAGGGTCCTGCCAGGGAGGTCTATATGCAGTAACCATTATTAATTCACGTCCTTTCACCTTGACCGCAATCCACATCTGCTCAACCGAGGGAGCGGCGGGGTGGGGGCAGGACCGAGCAATAATACCTTTTCTAACATAGAACCCGACACCACCACCACGGCCCCCTCTAATATTAGCCGGTCTGGGACTGAAACGCAGCCGGTACCCAGGTATGCGTGGGGCTTTGTCTTCTTCCCCTTCACCCAACCAAGTTTCATTTATGGCTAAGATATCAGGCTTTAGTTCGTCCACAATAACACCTAACAGGCTAAAGGTTTCTTCGTCGCTTCTTTACTTTAGTCTACATACCGAAGCGATCGAAATCCAAATATCACTTTATTTCCAAATCAGTGTTTAATTTTAAGAATTTGAGCTGTTCTAAGTGTACATTTATTGTATTTACGGAAATAAAGAAACTTTGACTTTGACCACCGCCACACAAAACTCGTCCTGCCCTGTGTTTAATGAGCCTGCATTGAAAATACCAACTTTGAAAAACTTATAAAAGAGTTTTATATATTTGAAAACATATCTGAGCTATATTACTGATGTATATTATGATAATCTTTATGTGAGTATGCGGTGTACTAAAAATGTGTATGTATTGAAAAGGGCGTAGGTATATAAATAAACAGATGAATAAAGATATATAATATGTAGGAAATAATGTTAAAAATGACTGTTGTATGATATTGTAATATAGTTTAAATGATGTTGGGAATAAATAGAAACCACAATCGAGACATTCTAGTGTATCACTTCTCTCCATGCCTATAGAACATATGTCAGACCAGTTACAGTATAAAATATACAAAATACAAAAATGGAGCAAAGTTGATCATTGCGATAGCAACATACAATAGCTATGCTGGGGGCGGCTGTGCGAAATGTACAAAAGCTCACAGTACCTAGTTTAGAACAACAAAGAGAGAAGAAAACAAAAATAATGCAAACTAACATCAAAATGTTTTTCCAGGAGGCACTAGCTAACAGACGGCAACCCAAAAACCCTTTCGATATCTGCCACTGTCTTGATAGGATGCTGAAATGCTGGTTTCTCATCGGCCTCCCTGGCGTAGATCCGGCCTCGCTTGGTCCAGGAGTACCGCCATTGATGTCTACGGCACTCCTCACGCACCCGATGGAACAGCTGCCTGTTGATACGAGTGAGCCGCACATTTAGAAAAATGCGTCCCCTTGCCTCAGCGGCAGTAATCCCAGCGTCAGCGGCGGTCAGCGCGCGTCGTACTCGCGCACCCTGGATCAGCTGGTCAGGCAGGGCGCGCTTCGCCAGCCGTACCACTATGCGGCGCGCACGCGACTCCGCACCCCCCGCTTCAGCAGGCTGGACATACAAACGAACACTGTTCTTTTATAATATATATAAATGCTTTATTATTATTATTTTCCAATAAAAATGTATGTAACGTTTTTTTTTGGACCAGGGTTTACTAAAGCCCAAATGAACAGGACCATCGCTACTATAAGCACAATGACGGAAAGTACGTACAGAATAATTTTTTCGACTCTAGTTGGGTTTCCTATCATCACCGGCGGTGCAACGCATTGGACCTTACCTCCAGAATTGAACCATTAAAATGTGAAAATCCCATTTTAATGACAATTCCGTTCCTGAATCCGTTACCGTACATGCACACGGCGGCTACGTAGCTATGTGTCTTATACTATAACGTGGAAATAAGAATGAGAGTCGGTCTTTTGGAGTTTTGTAGCTATTGACCTTTAAAATATTACGAAATATATAAAAAGCCGAATTGAATTTCACACAAAAAAATTCTTGCATTCAAAATCACGTGATATCCGACCTGATATTATTTTTCCTAATACATACAGCCCTCGTAAACAAATTCATCAGGATCAGAAATTTTCCCTAGGCTCGTAACATCGAATATCAAAGAAAGAGATAGAAAACTACTTTGTACCACAGAATTCTAATAGGGAAGCAGAATAAACATTTCTAAAACTATTTGTACCAATTACACATGCATACAAATATCACGTACACATGGACAATCTATGGGCCGAACTCAGGGATAAGGGGGCGGGGGCATTAGAATCTATTCCGATATACTGCCACATTTACAAATAAATAAACACAGGTTGTATGTTCTTTATTTTTAAACAAAATACTTGTTTTAATGATTTATTTCCGTTGAATTGCTTTGCTTAGCATTAAGTTTTATTCTTAAATCTACATAAAATTTAACAATAGCCTAAATCAATAAATGCAAATGATCAGAATCGTGTTCGTCACTGGTCTTAAAATCACAAAAATAAATAATGAGATTATTAAGCTATATATACATAATCACAGTAATAAAGTGTATTTCCTTTAATCTGTTCTTCTTTTTCCAATTTATTCAGTTCATGTTTACCAAGCAAGTATTCGTTTGGTTTTCATGCTGTGGAAACCTGAAAAATGTCAATATTGTTAAATAAATACATATAGAATTTAATGATATCCCAAAAATTTACGACTCCGGCGGGACTTATCATTAAATTCTTTAAGATTACCCAAAGTGCGGGCTTAAGCACTATAAAACCTTAGAGATTAGCAACAGCGATACCTCTCGTCAAACGATCTAAATGTAACTTTAGACTTTGAGCAGGTTTGGATAACTTCAATGTTTCCCCTGTAGGTGGAGCTAACGGCGCTATAGTCCGTAAGTCCCAAAGATTTTCGACAGGTCGGGTACTTGCCTCCGTGGCGCAGTTGGTTAGCGCATCCTCGTATTCAGAGGAGGGTCGCGGGTTCAAGTCCCGCCGGAGTCGTAAATTTTTGGGATATCATTAAATTCTTTAAGATGACCCAAAGTGCGGGCTTAAGCACTATAAAACCTTAGAGATTAGCAACAGCGATACCTCTCGTCAAACGATCTAAATGTAACTTTAGACTTTGAGCAGGTTTGGATAACTTCAATGTTTCCCCTGTAGGTGGAGCTAACGGCGCTATAGTCCGTAAGACCCAAAGATTTTCGACAGGTCGGGTACTTGCCTCCGTGGCGCAGTTGGTTAGCGCATCCTCGTATTCAGAGGAGGGTCGCGGGTTCAAGTCCCGCCGGAGTCGTAAATTTTTGGGATATCATTAAATTCTTTAAGATTACCCAAAGTGCGGGCTTAAGCACTATAAAACCTTAAATACATATATTATTTAGTCTATTTGATACCTATCAAAGGGTTTCTCAAGAATGGATACTCAACCATAAAACTACAAATAAAACTTCGCCACACACACTTCTAAAACAGCTAAACCCAGGCTGGACCTAGATGCGGCCCTTGAAAATCATACAAGTCTATGAAAAGTCAAAACAAAGCAACAAAGTTTCAAAAACTGATAAATGTTATTACAGGACTATTTATAAGCGACCTTAGTATATGTTTTACGAGATCCTGGACATAGAACAGTTAGTCACTGTATAAATAATGCCAAATTATCGCCAAATATCCACACAGTAATCCAAAAACAATTTGAGATATTGTAATGCACAACAAAACTTACCAATGAAAAGGAATTTCGGGTGTTTTTTCAATACGATGCCTTGCCGCACAAAGGTGCACTACACTTCACCATTTATTTCAGTCTTTTTCGAACATATTTCACAAGATTTATATAAAATAAAGAAGTAACAACATGCACAATACTTTCATAACATGACAATTGGCTGACATTTGCAGACATTTGTCGTTAGTTGCATAGCAATCATGGATATTTGCCTCACCTTAAATTTTTGTCTATGGTGAGTTAGCGTTGTTACAGTAACAAGAGGTGAGATAGGCTTATTCAGTTTTAGTTAGAGAAAAAGTGACCAAAACCTTATTTGATTCTTTTCTATGTAATTGTGAAAATATGTTCGGTCTGCTTTAGGCGTAGCTCTACGATGTCTGTGCTTTGTACCAATATTTATACTACTCTGTCAAAAAAGTACCAGAAATCGATCATTTCTTTCTATTTCCAAATTCAAATCATATATTTTTATGTCGCTAAGTTGGCACAAATGTATTTTATATTGGCGCAAAATTTGAGTTCCATCGGTTATTTAGTACTTTGTTTATAGTGTATGTTTGAGCCAGATCATAGATTTATTTTGATTATGTAGGATTTGAGTATTCACAAACCGACATTCGCCAGCCGCGTCGTCGCGCTGCGCCGCCGACAACAAAATCATTCGTGGGAGCAGGTGTGAAGCTTTATAATAACGAAGTCACGCCAAGATCGCCCAAGAGAGACCGAGACAAAGATAGCTTCGTGGTGTGCGCCTACGCGTGTGTCGCCTTCACGAAAAAGCCATCCGCCACCAGTCGCTCGGAAATGCTATGCAAGTAAGGTCACGTCTCCCATGTGCCTACATCGCGTCATTAACCTACGATACAACCCAAAAACCGATATACTCTATGTGCAGAAGACTTTACATAGACCTTTTGGTGTTCTATGATGTCGGGTCGGTCGGTCAGAATGTCGGGATAAGGTTCATATTTGGCTTGCGCAAGTATGACCATGTTTCGGAATTTCGCAGGAAGCTCAAGTGGTTACCTATACGGCTTCGCCGAAATTCTCATATTCTCTCTCTTCTCTTTAATATCTTGTTTTACGCCTCTGCACCCCCTTATCTCAAAGAGCTTTTTACCTTTCTCCATCATTCGCACGCTCTTTCTCTGCGCTCTTCTGAAACTTTTATACTTCAAGTACCTGTTCACTCTACTTCTTTCTTGGCCCATTCCTTTACTGCCCGGGCTGTACAACTATGGAACGCATTGCCAGTCTCAGTGAGGCGAGCAAAGTCGCTACCACTATTCAAAACCATGGTGAAGGAGCACTATTTAGGCTGTTGACATTGAACGCATACCTGTGTCCCTATGTATATAAGTAAATATATATATATATAAATTTATATATGTAGTATATTTTAGGCATTATATTTATTATGAGTATATTTATTTATTAAATCTATACTAGCACACAGATCCCCTAGTACTATCCAACAATCCTATCCATCCACGGTTGTCTGGTAGAGATCGCTCTCGAGCGATAAGACCGCCACTTGTAACTTAGTTTTAAAATTGTCTTTTTTTGTATTTCTGTTTCTTATCAATAAGTGTGCAATAAAGAATTTTCTATCTATCTATCTATCTTCTATATGTCTTGTAATTACATAAACATAAAAGAAAACAGTGAGCAGTTAGATGGCATGGTCTGCCGTCGATACAACAACCGGCAGATAACTACAAGCTACATCAAGCAATAACTTACCACGCTCGGAGTCCTTCTAGAACCTCCTGGAGAACGGACCAAGCGATGTCAGGTAGGTAAGTGAAAGCGATTATCTTGCATTTCCATTGTATTTCTGTGATCTGCTCTATCAGGTTTACCCAGTACGTAGGTACCTACTATTCCCCGCGCAAACAGTGTATGATATTATGAGTCGAGTTTTTTGCGATTTTTGTTATGGATAAAAACATCGAACAGAGAGTTTGTCTGAAATTTTACATTGTGAATGGATTTCGTGTTTCGAGTCGCTGAAAATGTTGCAGAAAGGCGAATCGACTTTATCACAAACACGTGTATATGATTGATACAGTGCATTCAAAGCGGTCGAGATGTGATGGAAGCCTCGCCCTGGTCGACCATCAACATCTCCAACTGAGCTTCAGTTGGAGATCACCATGAAAGTTAAAGAAATGGTGCACTCCGAAATTTTACCAGAAGGTCAGACAGTAATAAAGAAAATTATCTGAGCATTATGCGGCGTTTGAGAGAGCAAATCCGTCGAAATAAGCCAGATTTGTGGAAAAAAATTCTTGGATTTTGCACCACGACAACGCGCCCTCGCACACGGCCATCATTGTGAATAATTTTTTGGCCAAAAACTCAACAAGCACCCGTTTTCAGTCTATAGAAAATGCGCGGCGAGAACTGAATGAGACTCCAGAAAACGCGTTTATAAAATGTTTTGATAATTGGATTATTCGTTGGCTAAGTAGGTATATTAAATGAGAAGGCTACTTTGAAGGCAATAAAATAAAATTAGAAGAATAAATTAATATTTTGTGTATTATTGACCTTTTTCCGGTACTATCTTGACAGAGTGTATACAAAGATTTATATAATCTTTGATTGTATAGGTAACGTTAAATAACGTTTACTTTACCAATAAAAGTAAAAGTATCGCTATATTCATTTACCGGTATCATGCCACAAAAGTAATGTTACCTGTTTTGGAAACGTTACCTAGTGTTGGGCGGAAGTAACATTGCGACAATTTTACCGGTAGGTATATGTATAAAGCCGGTACCTTGCACATGGGTTCCTATTAGTTTCATCGCGGGTGACCAGGCCGCGATTACTAAGCCCTCCCGCCGTGGCAAGGTGGGAGGGCTTAGTAGGGCCCCCCCTAGGGAGGAGTGAAGGGCCTGGTGACCTGTACCAACTACGTATACAATCAATTTTTTGGACTGCATCCTAATGTACCCTGACGGACTAATAGGAATTTATTTTTTTTACCTAGGAAGCATCCCTATTCCGGCCATTATCATCCGCGGTGCAAGGCCTTGGACCTTACTTCCAGAATTCAATCTGAAAAATCACATTTCAATGACAATTCCGTTCCTGAATCCGTCACCGTGCATACACACGGGGGCCACCAAGCTAGGTATGTGTCTCATACTATAACGTGGAAATAAGAATGAGTCGGTCTTTAGGAGTTTTGTAGATTGACCTTTACAATATTTATATAATAATAACATAATAATTAAGGCCACAGGCCGTTCGAATTACATAAATAAATAATAAATTACAATTATTGCAAATATAGTAACTATAAATATTTTTCGATAAAGCCCATCACAGACGTAGCTATAATTATAGTTATTTACCGTGCTACAAGCAATACAAGCAATTACGTATAGCTTGGTGATGTCTTAGAAATATAAATTATAACTGCGTGTGCGGTCACTCAAAAATTTGTATAGAAAATATATCGCGGTATGCCTTGCTATGATTCATATTACTATATATATATATATAGTATAGCTATATATAATGTGTAGCTATGTCTGTGATAGGCTTAAGTCTAGCCAAGATTTAGGTTGCGTTCCGTTTCTACTCAAAGCGTTCAGGCGGTGCACGTGCTATGCGCGCACGAGTGGCGTTTCGTGTGAGCGCACTATTGCGCACGATGCGATTGTTGAAACAGAACGCTCTACTCGTTGTTTATCAGCGCTCGTTTATGTTTATGTGAATGACCGAGTCTTGAAATAATTATTTTACCTATTGCGTTGCGTAGAGAAAACTTGCGATGCTATCATGACACAGACACTGCCGTATACTCCTCGAGGGTGATGGTAAACGTCATAACCTCCTTCCTGAGAAGAACGAACAATACCATCTTCGTTATCCTACATAATATAATAAATGTGAAAGTCTGTGTGAATATTTGTTACCACTTCTCTCCGTACCTAACTTATTTACTTATTTAACGCGGGCAAAGCTGTGGGGCGCAGCTAGTTAACAGTAAAAGGCTATAAATCGTTTTCCGTGAACTTGGTGTTCTAGATAAGAAAATTTTTACAAACAAGACAGTCCACTTTCGAAATTTCCTACCTAAATGACGTCACTCAAAGGAACGCATGAGCTTGTCTCGAAAGGTGAGGCAGTTTATGCGCTCCCATAAGCGCGTGGGTTGGGGTCGGGGCCAAGTGGTTGTTCCCGTGCAGGCTCGCAGCGCGCTGAAAGTAGAAACGGAACGACTGTTGGATAGATACCTTCATTCACAATCTGATTAAAGAAATTATTGTTCCGAAAACGCTAGGAGCGTTCAATATAAGATGCCCAGTCCGTAAAAGATGTCATACTGCTAAAAAAATGGGTTCCACTACCAACACAAGCATAAGAAATCCAGACACTACCCAGCCAACAAGCTCCCAATTATTCGGTGATACAAGTACCTACAACATAAGAGGCTCTCTACCCAGGAACTTCTTATAGAGGCTGCAAACAGAAAAACAGGATTTACACTAGTGCAAGAACCTTACGTAGGAACAAAATGCGAGTTAATGCAGCATGCAGGAACTAGAGTCGTACAAAAAAACACAAAATAGATAAAAACCAATTAAAGTCGTCATAAATGTTTTTGACGACCCAACAATAACAACAGAAAATATAGAGGTTGCGAAAACCAGAACAAAAAAAAATGGGAAATAGGAATCATATCAGTAGTATAGTTTGAGGGCGACCAACCTCTTGAGCCTTATCTGAATAATTTATGTTTAATATTAACAAAACTGGAATCACCGAATATATTAATAGGAGGAGACATAAACGATTGGAGCCAATGGTGGGGAGGGAAAATCAGAGGGGGCCGTCATGTCTAGATACTTTGAAGAAAAAGAATTGCAAATACTAAACGTGAGGGACGAACAAACTTTCGAAACGATAAAAGGGTGGAAATTATTAAGAAAACGAGCGGATGTTAGTGTCTGTTCTATGGGGATCCTGGATAGAGTGGACAACTGGACAGTTGATAAATCTATATCAAGTTCGGACCGCAACGCCTTAACGTTCTCTTTGCTATTAGAAAAACCAAATATTAGAATAACAAACAAGAGCACTAGAATATATAGAACAAAAAACACTGATTGGAACCTGTTTAGAAACACAATAAATATGAACTAAAAGAAAAATACAGAACAAAGGAAAATGTTACTAATATTTTCTATATATATTTTCTATATAATTAAAGATTTACAAGAATTTTAGGGAAAATGCCATTCACTTGCAACATTCAGTCTTACGAATATGTGTGTGAAAGCACTGTATTTACGCGCTGTCAAAGCACACATAGATCTGTTTTTGGCTACACAAATTGTCAAATTGTTGAATGACACTATCTCTATGCTGAGACAGCAGCGTGTTTTTATTTTATGGGAAGAATCTCTATAGGTAGTGTAGTGTTACCCTTAGTTAAATAATAATTTTGTGTGAAATAAAAATAATAAATGCTTTATTATTATTATTATTTTCCAATAAAAATGTATGTAACGTTTCGTTTTGGACCAGGGACTACTAAACCAAAAATGAACAGACCCAGAATTACTAGACCCAAAATGGTGGTAGCTATGTACAAAATCAATTTTTTGACGTTAATTTCGGCCATTATCGTCCGCTTTGCAAGGGCCTTGGACCTTATTTCCAGAATTCAACCTGAAAAATCACATTTCAATGTCAAATCCGCCCCTGAATCAACACACTGCGGCCACGAAGCTAAGTGTCTCATACTATAACGTGGTAATAAGAGTGAGAGCCGGTCTTTTGGAGTTTTGTAGATATTGACCTTACAATAATAAGAAATACCTATATAAAAAACTGTATTGACTTGCGCAATGCACGGAGGCTTTTTATTATATTTTAACCATTCTGACTATGCTAATAGTCAGAATGGTTTGAATGAATGCGGCTCGGTGCCGTGGCGCGCACTGCCGAAGACATGATTGACGTTAAGTTACAGCTACGTGCGGCTTTATTCATAACTTGACGTCACGTGTGTCTTTGGGGCGGGAGTCATGACGTTGGAACACTTTATTCAAAGACTTGTAGTGATACCACAGATTAGGTAATGTCAACATTACTAATTATTTATTGTGTTGTTTCATTTGTTACATGGAGTTCTTATCAAAGATTTATATCGTTAGATATGCCCTGGGGCCAAAAACCGTGGTCTGTTGTCTTTGAATGTGTGCGTTACCAAATGCCGACGCACGCACACTAATGAGTAGTTAAAAATTGAGTTTTTGCCAGTAAACTAAACCACGCACCTAACTGTTATTATAACCATATTGAGTGAAATCATACTGCACACACTTTTGTGAAAAAATAAATGTCCTATCATGCCCTGAAATCGAATAGTCTAAAAAGTGTGCAATCTGGGTTGTACCAAAGATTAGCTGGTAATGTTACTTTGTAGTGCGGTCAGAACGCAACAGCGGAAAAACAGATTTATAAAATGGAAAGAAAAATAATAGTTATTTAATTATACCGCAATACCTAAGAGTGAAATGTAACGCTTTTGTCTTTATTTGTATGTTTAAAATTATAGTTGCATTTGAAATGAAATGAAATGAAAAATAATTTATTTGTGCATTGAGACTTACAACAATTTAAATAAAATAAAATAAAAATACTTATAATTGTAAGTCCGAATTCACAAAATGGCCTCTGCCTCAGCATGGGCTGATTGCTAGCAAGCTAGTAATCAACGCTGGTCTTCCGTCAGAGCCATGTTGCTGACGATACGGACAATCTGTCTACATAAAATACAATTGTAACAAGATACAGTTATATATATTAGCATTTAAAACAAAAAACGGGACCAGTAAATTATATACAACAACAAGTAAGTTTGAAATTAACTGATTAATGATACTTATAATTAGTAAAGAGAAAATTAAAGACAATTTACATCATATCAGAAAAATATTTAAAAAGATAGAAAAATGAAAAAAAAAAATTCTCTAAACTATCACTGTGAAAATAACATATTTATATTACGTTTTATTATAGATTTAACATAGGTAGTAACAACAGTATAACATATTATTAATCATTTAAATCCAGTTAATTAGATGACACTCGTATCATGTCTTTGACTTTCCTGCTCCTTTTGATGGTTAAACAGGAATTTCTTTAAATTATATTTAAAACCATGTACATTTTGCAGGTTCCTTATCGGCGGCGGGATATTGTTCCAGCACTTGGAAGCTGCATAGCGGAAGCTACCTCTGAAGCAGGCAGAGCTGTGCCGCTGTGTCTCGAGCTGCTTCGAGCACTGGCGAGGGCCACAAGTTCTGGAGCTAGATAACCACGACAACTTCTCGTAAAGATAAGATGGCGACTTATACTTTACGACCCCAAACATAAGACATGCAAGGTGCAATTTGCGACGATGCTTCATTTTCAAGATAAAGTGTTTATTTAGAAACGGCGTGACGTGATCTCTAAATGGTATATCAAAGCAAAAGCGGGCGCAGGCATTTTGGACTCGCTGAACCATTCTTTGCGTCCTTTTAAGTAAACGGGGTCCTATTACTACGTCTGCATAGTTCAATTTGGACAACACAATAGATTCTACTAGCTGAATGCGTAAATCATTACTAAGGTACGGTCTCAGTCTGTAGAGGACCTTCAGTCTGTAGAAGCAGTTCCTAACGGAATCAGCAACATGCTTCTCATAGCACAGGTGACTGTCCACTAGAAGGCCGAGGTTCCGTGCCTCGTAGACATGCTCTACTGATTCACTCATTAGTACCACGCTCTGCGTAGGTCTAAGACGCTCTATCTGATGTTTAGAACCAAAAATTAGGTATTTCGTTTTGTTCGGGTTCAATAAAAGACTATTTCTGCTTGACCATAGAGCTATGTTAGATAGGTCGCTATTGAGTTTCGCTATTGTACAATCAATTTCCGAGGGTTTGCAGGAGATAAAAACCTGAATGTCATCTGCGTAAACATGAAAATTGCAGTGCTTGATGACACTTTGCACGTCAGCACAGAAAATAATGAATAAAAGAGGTCCTAAAATTGATCCCTGCGGAACCGCTTGTCCGACAGGTAAAAAGTCTGAAAATAAGTCAGCACCCTCATTACGAACTATCTTGGTGCACTGATAACGATCTCCAAGATAACTGTTAAACCAACGTAGGGTTCTTTGGTCAAAGGCGTAATAATTTAGTTTCGACAGTAGTAAATTTATATTTAAAGAATCAAAAGCCTTTGAAAAATCAAGCAGTACAAGCAGAGAGCATAGCCCCTTATCTTGTGCGCAGAGTATTTGATCCGTGACATCGAGCAGGGCAGTTGTGGTGCTGCGTCCCTTTCTGAAACCAGATTGTACTTCAGGCAGAATTTTATTTTTTTCGACGAAATCCGCTAACTGGTAACTTACAACCTTTTCTAACACCTTCGATAAACACGGAAGTATGCTTATAGGTCTAAGCTCATTTAAAGTAGTTGGATTGGGAATCTTAGGTAAAGGTAGAACAATAGCCCGTTTCCAAGCGTCTGGAAACACAGAGGTGGTAATTGACCTGTTAATAATGGCAGTTATGGTATCAAGTGCTTCAGGTAGAGTTATCATTAGCATGTCTAAGCTGATAAGATCCGAACCTACTGCTTTGGATTTAAGACTATGAATAATTTTTGATATTTGGTCTAAGCTGACAGATTTTAAACTAAAGATTGATTTGCTAAATTGATGAAATTCGAAATATGTAAGAGTAGATATAGTAATTGATGTCCCAGGCAGCGTTAAAAAATGAGTATTTATAATACAAGCGTCTTGTAAAAGAAGAGGAAGTTCGTAATTATTCTTAGGTAATAAAGTTTTTTTCAAATTCTTCCAAAGCTGTTTGGGATGATTTATTTTATTATTTATATTTGAATTAAAATATGCTTTCTTCTCATGATACAGAGCTTGGTTTACAGTGCACTTCATGTTTTTAAAGTACAATTTCTTGCTTTCTGTCTTGCATTTGTGATACTTAACTGCGGCTTCGTCTCGTTACCTCATCATCAATTTGACTGTATCTGTTATCCAAGGATGAGAGGTCAATTTGATCAATACTGTCTTAATAGGAGCATGCCGGTCTAGAAGAGCCAGTACACTATGATTGAAGCCGTTAACCATATCGTTAACGTCGTTAAGTGTCGCAATTACATCCCATCTAATAGAGCGTAAATCTATATTAAAGTTATCGATGCAGATATATTTTATACGCCGGTAAGAAATCGTAACAGGCTTAGATTTATTCTTTTTAATGTTAAATACACAGTAGACTAGGTAATGACCAAAGAGGGATCCTACTGGTTCAACAGCTATCTTATTAGCTTTAAGGTCAGAACAAATAATATCAATTAGTGTTTGTGAAGTCTCCGTGAAGTGTGTAGGCGTGGAAATAAGTTGATTTAAATTAAGACATGAAAGAAAGGTAGATAGTTTTACGGTTTTAATTTCAGTGATGCTGAGAATGTTTATATTAAAATCACCAAGTAATATTACGTGATCACAGATAGGTAGAGAATTTATTGAGTCCGTAAGAGCGTCAAAGAATAGATCAGCATCCAACCACGGTGGTCTGTAAGCCGTCCCAATAGCAAGCTTCTTCCCGCTGAGATTCAGAGTGAGCCAAATTTGTTCAACTGCCTTGTGTAACGGGTCTACCGGGTGGGCCCATGTGCGCACAGTTATACCTCGCTTAATATAAAAGCCGACCCCACCACCGCGCGAGCGCGACTCTCGCGGCCGTGGAATGTGCCTCAGACTATAGCCTGCCACGGCGGGGGCGCGGCCCTCCTCACCCGGTCTGAGCCAGGTCTCGTTGATGGCTAAGATATCTGGGTTCATCCGTACGATTGAAGCAACAAGGTTATCATGGTTAGTGCAAAGAGAACCTGCATTAATCAAACCAATATTTAACATACTAAAAACAAATTATTAGGAAAGTCGGACAAGACAAGTGGATTACGATATTCGTAAAAAACATTACAACGATTAATAAACAGGTAGAGAATATTAAACAATAGACGTTGATATATACTAATACAAATATTACAGTTTGTATACTTTTTAAAATAATACAGAAACAACAAAAGTTGTTATTCAATATATGCTCTACTGCTAACAATGTATTACATAACACTTCTAAACAAAAGTAGAGCACACATATATCAGAGTTGTGAATTATTTTGCATTCAGAAGTTTTCAGTGTAGAGCAGTATCTTGCGCGAACTGAATACGATAGAAATAAGTAAGGGCAATATCTTAAAAATACAAAAGAGATATATTCAAATATCATCCAATTCTCAACTAGATTTATTTTTAAAGATACGTGTGACATCAGTTTCCGTACGAAATGGATACGCTGGTTTGCCATCGCTTTCACGTGCGTAGACGCGGCCCCTCTTCGTCCACGAGAATCGCCAGTTGTGCTTCTTGCATTCTTCGCGGACACAGTAGAACAGTTGCCGGTTGGCTCCCGTGAGTCGCTCATTCACAAAGATTCGCTGCGGAGGCGCAGGCATGCCGAGATCCGTAGAACGAGCGTACGACCCACGCGCGCTGCACTTAGCAACTCATCCCGCAAGTGCCGGCGTGCCAGACGCACCACTAGGCGCCGTGGACGCCCCTCCGTATCACTTGAACCCGACCGAGCAGGAGCCCCAACTCGCTCGGCGAACATAATGTCACGATTTTCCAGAGATACCCCCAGTTTTGCAGCTAGAATGGTAACGGAGTGAATGGCATTCTCGCCTTTTACATCTGGGAATTGCCCTATATTGAGGTCGGCCGACAGCGCCTCTTGGTCCCGGTCATTCAGCTCACATTTCAGTTGAGCGACCGTCTTCTCAAGCTCGGCAACCTCGACTGCTCCGGATGCCTCTTCTCTAGCTTCCATCACATCCAGACGACGCTCGATGCCTACCATGCGCTCATTCATGGCCGCCACAGTGCCCCGAAATTCAACCATCTCGCCGCAATAGAGGCGCAACTCGGCCATGTATTCAGCCAACTCTCGCCGCATTTCCACAATACTAGTGTCCACTTGAGGGGTAAAAGGGGCCTCCGATGATAGCGGTAGAAGAGAGCTGACGGATGGGCTGGTGACAACAGTAGCGGTCGGGCTCTGTGCGAGTGCGACATTTAACTCATTTACCGGCGAATTGTGACTCTTCCTAGTCCTCTTTTTACACTGAGAGGAGACCCAGTCCTTCTTCAAAATCACCGACTCAGGAATCTCAAGACATCCTTTATGATAAATGCCTGCACAGACGCTACAAGTAGCGGCACCTATCGGCGATAGAAATCTTCTGCACGCACCACAAGCAACCTTTCCCATGATGGTTCTTAGTTTTGGTTTCTCACAAATCGATCGATTAAAGAACAGCTACTCCACACTAGATGGCGCTGATAGTCAGAATCTCAGGTAGAGCTGTAGATGGCAGTAGTAGTGGCGTATGTAAAGTGTGAGGTTCCACCTTTCGTCACTAGATGGAGTGAGCTACAGCTACTTGTCACTAGATGGCGCCCAAGGTGATCAAAATTGACAAATATTCGACTGACCAGAAGCGCCACAGTCTACCCACATGTAAGAAATAAATGGTCTGTCCAAATCTAGGTTTTTCGAGATTTACACCTTATCCCATGCGCGTAGGAGGTAGCAAACACTCACTCAGATGGTATCGGCGATGGACCACACACTTATAACACTTTGAACGGAAAATATGTATGTTTACTATTTTTAACTAATTAAGTTGCGACACAGTGAAGTTGTGACTGATCGTCCGTAACGGCATTTGCGCACGATGGCATTCTGTGACACTTTTCAAAAAATGACAATGTTACAGCACGTCCGGCTAACACTGTGTTTAGATGTACACTGATTCCAAATGAGCGAGCTATCTCATTTCATATGGCACCAACACGGGCGCGGTCTCACTACGGTAAGGGCCTATCTTACGATATAAATCTTTGGTTCTTATGAGTAATGAGATCATGAAATGAACTGTTGGGGCGCTACAATATAAAATTATAGGGAAGTATTCCGTTTTGTAAGTATGTACATATGTAGTATGTAAGTACTAGAGATGAGTCCGGTATTCAATAACTAACTCAGTACCTGTTAGCATGGTCCTAAAATATCTAACGCTATTGTAAAATCCGCACACCGCTAGGGAATAACTATGCAAAGCGAGCATCGTGTCTAACCGACCGTGAGCCATAACTACCCAACGCTTCAATACCTATACTTACCTAACTATCATCTACGCATAGATACTAGCGGACCGTTCACCCGTAAAGTTATGTAGCGGCAACAAGTATTTGGTATTTCTAACCAAATCGGTTAGAAATATATTGGGTAGAAATCAGAATAGGTATAGAGTATTGTAACGTTATTGGGTACCAGTTGGTACTAGCGGTATTGAAACAAAATACCCAACTAATAACCGGTAGCCAAAATATCCAATAACTCCCATCCTTAGTAAGTACTTATATAAAAAGGAAGAGACTTTTATCTTGAATGTACAAAATTGGACCTGTTAGTTTAAAACCTACTGTAATTTGTATAATAATTAAGGCCTAAGGTTGTTCTAATTACATCAATAAATTTTCAATTAAAATTATCGCAAATGTACTTATACTGAGGATGTAGGTACTTTCACAATAAACATTTCTCAATAGTCTAGCCAGGATTTAAGTTGCGTTCCGTTTATAGCTCAAAGCGTTCAGGCGGTGCACGAGATATGCTTGTGTTAGAATTTGGAGAGTTCCCTATTGCTATATACTACACAATTGCAAAGTATCAGAGATAATTCTTAAGATTCCTACGTAAATACATTGAAGAAAATACTACTGTAGTTATCAGTCAATCATTGATCACTAATTTGCTGGCTGGATATGACAAGAAGCTTCTGAAAACTAAACAGAACAAACATCTTCCGTCCTTTAAGAGTAGGTACGGAGGGTACTTACTTACTGTTCTCCTACAAGGGGGTAACCTATGTATGAAATAATGAAACATTATAAAACATTTAAGTACCTTGGCTATATTGTATATAAAAGCACAGCATCACTCAAATAATGATAATGTTCTCGCGGAGCAGGATGCGGGGCGCTGCACATTACTAACCCTGCTTGATTATTCACGTGCATTTGACTGCCTCAACATACCACTCCTTCTCGCCAAACTTTCTTACTATGGTTTAAGTCAATCATCTGTTATGTGGTTCCATAGCTATCTTAGCTCTCGGTTACAGACTGTAAAATTTTAAAAAAATGATGGATCGACTTTATTATCACAACCAATGCCTATTGTTCGTGGTGTCCCCCAAGGCTCTATACTTGGCCCTCTTCTCTTTATTTTTTATTGTGCAGATTTGTCAAAGGTCATCTCTTACTCTAACTACCATTGCTATGCAGATGACGTGCAAATTTATGTGTCAGAGAAACCCGACATACTACACGAGCTGTCCAACGGTTGAATAAAGATCTGAACGCTATTGCAGACTGGTCCTCGCGCAATGCACTCGTGTTAAACCCAACAAAGTCACAGTATATGGTTTTGGGTACCAAAAACAAAATTGACAAGATAAATGGTGACCCTGACGTAACGATCTGCGACGTTAAAGTTGGCAGGGTAGAAGAAGCTAGAAATCTCGGCATTACCATCGACAGTAACCTTAGATTTGAGACTCATGTTATTAATTTGGTAAAAACTTGTTTTTACCGCCTGAAGATACTTTACAAAATTAGGAATCAATTAACTGAGGCATCCCGTATTGTCCTTTGTGAATCGCTAATCATTTCTAAGCTAAATTATGGAGATATTGTTTTTGGTCCTCGTTTACTTGCGAGAACCCAGCGCATCATACAAAGAGTTCAGAATGCTTGTTGTCGCTTTTGTTTCAATATTCCGCCTCGTAGTCACATAACACCATACTTAAATAAGATGTCCTTGTTGAATATGGAATCACGAAGACTACTGCACCTGGGCGGACTGGTCTTTGACGTTATCAAGTTCAAAAAGCCTGAGTATCTGCGGCACAGATATTCAGATATTCGGCAACGAAGTGCTGGAACAATATTCCTCCCCCTATTTGCAATGCTTACACTAAATACACATTTAAATTAAAATTCAAAAAGTTTTTATTGCAAAAGCAAATGGAGGGTATTCCAAGGCACTTCGTATGCCTAAAATAGGACGGTCGTTCATTTTGTTCTTTTTTTTCGCAAGTTATTTATTATTATATTATTTATTATTTTGGTAATCTTCAATAAGTCATGACTACTATTTTTACTACAAAAACAAAATATTTTTTACTATTACTACACAACCACAATAATTCTCGACTATCTACACGTTGTCCGTCTGTACTCGTTGTGCTCGCTCTCGATCAGGTTTTGGCTGAAAACCAGTGTTTTGCTTTGAAGCAAAAATTTTCACTGAGCCATGGCCTATTTGTTGTGCTGCAGCACACACAAACTTACCTTTACCAAACCTATTGTACTTTTGTTTTGTTTAAAATTATATCTACTTTTGTTAATTGATCTACTTTTGTTAATTGTATGTGTGTCTGTAGTACCAAATAAAGTTTTTATCTATCTATCTATCTATCAAAAACATAGAACATAGTCCTAGTAGTAATAATTACCTTTATTAATTTACATTATATAAAAAGAAATACAAATGAAGGTACTTGTAAAATTACTTTGAAGCTTCGAAGCCTAATCACATAATAACAAATAAGGACAAAATATAAATATGAACAAATTACAAGGTACCAAATTACATACCTCAGTTTAACAATAAGTACAGATATTATTTAGTTTCCACTCGGAAGCTAAATTACAAGCAATATTGCCTATGTATTTGTAGGTAAATACACGGAATGTAAAGGAGTATAATAACAATGGTTTACTTAACTTTGTCACCCAATCTGCACAACACAAACTGCCCCCTCGTTTTCATAATATTCCTTTTATATCGCTCCTCAGAGCCCATCCCAAATCTTTCCTCTCTAAATCTCGTGTTGTTTGTTGAATCACCAGAGCCAATCCGAATCAAGTCGTATTTATATTTTTAATCTAACTCTTTTAGAAACAAATAACATGGTAAACCTATGTTGAAACTTATTCTAAGACTCTTGTGATTCATCAAAATCGCTATATTATATCCCTGAGGTTAATATAGTCATATTTAGGAGCCAGCTGATGAAGCAATATAATTTATAATATACCAATCTGATATATAAAGAAATGATATCTTAACAAATCTTTTCTTAAATTTAACTAATGGTTTATTAATACTATCTGCTTCATATATTGTTACTTAATTAATTCGTTAGTTGCTAAACTATCACAAAATCAGTCAATTATCATCATATTTACAATTCAACTGATGTAATCGTACACCAAACTTATATTTAAAGAAATTATAACTTTACGAAGCATCTCTTAAATTCAAATAATGATTTATGAACATTGTCTGCTATATAATATTGATACAGATTTAATTAGTTAGTTGCTAAACCTTACACAAAATAGGATACCTTTACAGACGTATTTAAAGCGACACCTGTTACCTTGTTCAGGTACTACTTTGATACAGTGTTTGCATCGCTTCACCACCTATCCTACCCACCTACTATCCGTAAACAAACAGTTCAACCCGATTTCACTAGGTGGCAGTGTATTTAAATGTTACTATTGATAAATTCTTCGATTTATTCATTGAAATCCGTCACGCGCACGACGGTGCATTCCGTTTCGTGTGAGCGCACTATTGCGCACAATGCGATTGTTGAAACGGAACGCTCTACTCGTTGTTTATCAGCGTTCTTTATGTGAATGATCGAGTCTCGAAATCATTATTTTACCGATTGCGTAGAGAAAGCTTGCGATGCTATTATGACACGGACACTGCCGTATACTCCTCGAGGGTGACGGGAAACGTCATAACCTCCTTCCTGACAAGAACGGACAATTCTAAAATCTAACCTGTCACTAGACAACTACCTCTTTATTAATAGATGAATACTGAATTCGGTGTGGTCTTATGCCAGATATAACATCCAGATGACTCAAGAGAATACCCCTAATCATGACATCCCTAAATAAATGGATATGTCGATGGACATTATCATATACCATACATGTCATGGCTGGCAGCAAGAAGCATACAAAACTCTTAGCCCAATATCCAAATGGGCAGATAACAAGAAAGGGAGAGATTTAAAACAACTCAGTTCTCATCATCAACTAACATAGAATACACATTTAATGAAAGTAATTCAAACTGGAAACTCATTTAATAAAACAGTTAAATGAAAATAATAAAATTATCAATCAAGCATAATAAAAATGGTATTTGTGTGGTAGGAGTTTATTTATCCATGTCATTTTATGACGAATCTGGACAGTGAAGCATATCTATATATGATCTAGGTATGGTCTATATTAATTTGCTGTACTTACAAAATTTCATATTTTTGTAACAAACTTATTCAGTTTATGTGTTTTCCTTTCCTAACTACATAGGTACCTAAAGTAAACTACCATTTATTTGGTTATTTTCTAAAGAATATTATTAAAAATAGCCGTTACTGTGACTTCAAAATATCTGTGACAAATACCAGTGACAAAATACTAGCAAGTATTTCTACCAATCACATACAAATTAATTGTTTTACTGATTGAATAACATTAGTAACGCAGTGTAACAATTTTGTTACATTGCGGTATACATTTCAAATTTCCAAGTATAAAATATTAGGTGTGGCTCATTCCAACTTAGTGATACTGTCAAAGAGAGAATATAGAAGCGATATTATCTAGCTGAAGCGATTTATTGCGTGGGTACCTAATAAAATAACAACGATATAATATCGTGCACTCGTGACACTGGCACTGACTGTGAGACAGTCACAGATATATTTAGTTTCTATCACTGTGAAATACCGCCAATTTTCTTTACCTGTGACTTTTATCTACTATTACTTCACAGACATGGTAGAGCGCGCCTTATTAGATTTCTGTGTATTACTTAGTAATAGGTAAATCAAAATAAATATATAAATTCCTTGCACCGAAGACCACCATAGATTACCTAATCTGTGACCATAGCAACCACAATTTTGTCACACACACAAATAACAAGGACGAGCGCGCCCAGGTGCTTCAAAAAAGTGCTTTTACCGTAGGTAGACTGAGAATAGATTAGGTAAATAGACTAGTCCTCGCGCATACAGTAGCGATAGTTCAACGTCTGATAGGGATTGGACAATTCTGATACTTAATGAAGGTTTCATCATAAATGATAAATTTTAAACTCTAAAATGTACAGAATTATTATAAAATGCAATATCGTTATTATGTACTTAACTAAATTTAATTCTTTTTTTAACTTTAATCCTAATAAATAACGCAATTATTATTTTAGTTAGGTACGAACGATCTCTGTTGCATGCCCCGTCTCTCACAATTTGTAGATCACAATCGGTAAAACATGTTGATACCTGCATACCTGTTTGTAAAATCTTATATCTACACATGTTTATGCAAATAAAATGATCTTTATCTTTATCATTCATATATCCGGATAGGTAATAGGAACTTATCAGGAAGGCGAACGATGGGCACATGTACACACATTATATAAATAATCTGGTATATAGGGTATACAATAATAATTCATGAAGGGTTTAATGCACCAGCAATGTTTTTAAATGACGTCAGAGATGATCCGTAAGATACCTACGGACACGAATAGTATAAGTACCCTAGATACCACAATAAAGACCCTGTAACAGTTTAACTGTGTTTTTTTTTAATGTTACCTCCTTTAATAATTAATCATTATTATAATAAAAATATTTTATTTATTTCTAATATTATCAAAACTTATATGTCGTATATCTTTGAACGGACAGTTGTAACAGCAAAGCTGTCATAGCAAAGCTGGCATAGCAAAGCCGTCATAGCAATAGTTGTTCCGGTTGAATAGACCTCTCCAAAGTCATACATTTTATTGCTATCGGAGGGTGGTCCCAATCTGTCCATTGTCCTTTAAGAATATCGCCATATTTTTATTTTTATCAAAATTAATAATTTACGTAGGTATTTGTTTTTCTTTGAAAATCTATGCCTAGCAGTAGGTAAAATCCGGCTATTGATGATGAAAACGATGATTTCTTGATGCGGCCCTGCATTATATACCTACAGTGATTTGTTTTGGCCCGCGGTCGTACCATACCTGCACTGGACAGCTCTAAACCGTCTTTTTACAGAGAAACCTACTTAAAAAGATTATAGTTAAAGGAAAAAGCAGTTGCATTTGCTAATTATATTTAACATTATATCAATGACGTCTACGTGTTCGCTCATAAATAGTTTAGATAAGATAATATCTCAAAAAAGTACGTTACACATTACATGCCAGAAGATATCCAACGTGGTATACTAAAGAAATAATAACTGACATAAGACTAAAACATTTACTTCATAAGAAATGGAAGACAAATAAATATCCGAATAATTACAGTTTTTATAAAGCAACAAGATCTTACATTAAAATAAATATCTCAGAAGCATATAATTACTATTTGTCAAGGATACAAAATGACTTAACTTCAAATTCGCGAGCTTTTTGGAATCACATTTCTAATTTAAAAACCAAAGGTGGTGTTGAACCTTCAGTGACGTACCAGGAGAATACATATAGTGGATCTAATGCTGCAAAGGCCTATGCGGATTATTTTAGCAGCGTTTTCCTTCAAAATGTAACTAGTTTAAGTTCAGGGAACATCACAAGTAGAGTCGGAAACAATTGTATTAAAAACATCGTAATCTCAACACCTGAAGTAGATTCCACATAAACAAAATGAAGTCCAAATGTGCCATTGGGGCCAGATAATGCTCCATCTTACATACATCAAAGCTTTTAAATTAAAACGATCAGTTCCTTTAATACACATTTTCAATATATCCCTAAAAACTAGCATTTATCCAACTCGGTGGAAGACATCACGTGTAACACCTACTTCAAAGTCTAACGTCCCATAGCAATACTATCTTCTTTAGCTAAATTGTTCGAGAGCATTTTACACACTAGGATTTATAAACAATTATCACCATTCATAAGTGACACTCAGCATGCTTTCCGAAAAGGTAGATCTGTAAACATGAATCTTTTAACGCTCGTAAATTACATTTCAAAACATCTAGACGAAAGTTCACAGGTGGATATCATCTAGCTCGATTTCAAAAAAGTATTTGATCAGGTGGATAACGACGTTCTTCTAGAAAAGATGAGCTCCGACGGAGTAGCACCAGGCTAATTACGATTAAAATCGTCTACGTTTCAACATTTATTAGTACCAAATGATGACTTTTACACGGTCCTCCCAAAGTTTAGCTACCGACTACCATCTGTGCGGTGAAAGAATCACTAGAAGTTCCTCAGTAAAAGATCTAGGCGTAGAATTTGACCCACAACTTAATTTCCATAACCATATCCGCTCGCTTACTGTCACGTGTTTCAAAAGACTAGGTTTTGTGTCCCGCACGTGCGTAAAGATTTTACTAATATAATCGCCATTATGAACTTTAAACAATTCACTGTTCCGTTCCAAAGTTGAGGCTAGTGCGTGCGTATGGAACCCGTACGAAGTAGTAGCTTATTTGCTTAAGATTTTTCAATCAAAAGGTACAAAAGAGATTCCTTTAATTCTTGTACAAAAAATGTCATGGTTATCAATCATCCTTTCATGTATCCTACCAAATATCTACAGGGTACACTATGATTCAACTCCTTAGAAAGCAGGCGCCTAAATGACCAGCTTCTAAATATCTGCCGTATTTTGCGTGGTAAAACTGATTGCTCTATTCTATTGGAAGGAAGCAGGCTGTGTCCCACAAAACCACGCCCGATTCCGATTCCGATTTACTGAGCATGTTTCGCCCTGTTGAGGTTGTCAGAGACATTGGATACAACTATGATGAGAAGCAATCTAAAAAAATATATTTTACAACGTCAATGTGATTTGCATTAATTTGGTCGATCATAGTTTCTGTTTTTGTTTGTTTTATGCGCCTATTTATTGTTTTCTGTTTGTTTCTTTTCTATTTCAATTTATGTGTTTTGTCAAAAAAATCTGTTATAGTATCACCTGTATCGCTTTTTTTAATAAAATTTCACTTAACACGTAGGTAATTTATGTTATTTGCCTGTATTGTACCTGTATTGTAAAGAGTGTGTTCATAGCCAGTGACGCGCTCTACGCTAAGGTGTCACGGAAGACCAGCGCTGCAGTTGCTCCCTGAGCTCCTGCAGCACACGTTGAGTGGTAGCTTTTTGGTCTCACATTGTATTTTTTTTCTCTATTTCACCCTTTTCATTATTGTATTTTTGTTTTGTGAACCAATAAAAATATTTCTTATCTTATCTTATCTAAGCTGTTATTTCGCATCTGTGCACTCGCTTCTTCAGTACGGCGTAGAGCTGTACGGCAGAGCCGCAGACTGGGAGCGAGTGTTCAAAATGCAAAAACGAGCAGTACGAGATATAGTGCGAGTTCCGTGGGACACACCCTCTCGTCTAATATTCCGCTCCCTAAACATTATGACGGTTCCTGGGTTAGTCATATTCCATGATGGCGGCATGGAATATGACTAACCCAGGAACCGTCCCATAACCGTCCGTATGCTCGTAATCACCTCGCCGAGTATTCCAGGTTTGGCGAATTTAATTATTTTAGCACGTATGTATATGTATTAATATTAATTTATTCAACGCTTTTGTTAATTTAATTAGAATTAAGAATATGACATGTTTCTATTATTATTTACTTTGACTATTTGGGATCGTACAATTATACACAAATTATATACTTAAAATTATAACAACTTCTTATCAGAAACATAAAAAAATATATGAAAAAAGGCAAATTTGGTAATTTCACCTGACATCAGTATAGTTTTCTTATAACATATTATTATTTTTAAATAACTGAAATAATTTTTCATTTTTTTTTTTATTTGGAATGGCAATCAATGACACTCGTATTAGTATTAGCTCTTTTTTATACCAAACAATAACATTTAGGTAAACAAAACAAAATCATTCCTTAAACATGTAATCGACCGCCTCCTCGGTCGCGTCGTGGTCAAAATTATCGTAAAATTTATATATCTCGATAATAACGTCTTGCCTTTTTGCTTGAAATTATAACGTCATACTTATCAAAAACATCAGACATGAGAGCCTTTTTTGACAATCATTTATGATTTGTTAGACGTTATTCCAAATAACGTCTTAATAACGTCGTAGCGTGATTTTATTGACTGATAACGAAACATTATCTATTAATTTAATTAATGTTATTTATCTGTCTACCGTAATAGTAGTATTTATAAAAAAACCGGAGTTTTTTTATGGGTTTTATTTATGTAAAATTAACTTTGTGTGATTTTAGTTGAGTTTTAGTATGTTTTTGATTGTAAATAAAAGCTGATTTTCAAATAATACTTCGATATAATTTACCTGTATACAATCCCAGGATGATCCCGGGATTATCCCGGGAACCCGGGATATCGTTTCAACAATCCCGAAATCCCGGGATTGAAAATAAAGACCGGGATCGAATCCTCTATCCGCAACTCAAATGCCTCCAAACTCCGGCACCACCACCTATTTTATTTTATTATTAAGTAGGGGCGTTTAACAAAGGAACACCAAAAATCAAAATTGGGCAGTTTTTGACACCCATCATAAGCTTTTTAATGCCTCAGTAATCGTTTTATTTTTTATGGTTTAGGAAGAGATGCAAAAACCTAGTTTGGTGACTAAAAAGTGCAACTTCGATCTCTTTCAAAACTATTAATTACGCCCCGCCTCTATTAATTACCCCTAAATTAAATAAATGATTAGTTACAAAATATTTATTTAATTTTTGCGGCTGCTAAGACCTACTTAAATTGTTTAGTTTTGTTGTTATTGTTTAGCTAGGATAGGTACTAGTTACTTAGGTAGGTAGGTACCTACGTAGAATACTACAGGCACTCGGTTGTAGAAATGTAGATATTTCTTGTAAACAATTTTAGTTCATAGATAATTTGTCTCCCCCTGTGTTACAAACAGGCAAAAAAATAGTTTGTTAATAAAGTATACGAAGTTCTATTGACGGTTGTTCGTCCGAAACGAACACTTTTTATTTAATACGTAACTTTTGCTTAAGTAAACCAAACGTAAACAGGACGTTGAAAAGAGATCACTCCAACATGCCAACCGTTATAAATTTGACTTCCTAGAATTTTATAAAAAAACTAAAATGGAGCTAATAAACTGATGGAAATATACTAAAAGTTAACGGGATATTTACCATGATTTGAGTTTTGAGTTCTCCAATATTTCGGCACAGTTAGATACATGCGCCATGATCACGGAACAACTAAAGTCACTGCAAGTTAGTTTTTATTGGCAGATAATTGTAACGTTGCACGTACATGTCTATTTATTTCTATATGTATTACAGTTATTATTATAGTTGTATTATTATTTTTTTTACAATATACGTACCTACCTAATTAGCTTCTTAATTTAATTAACCTACTACTATGTTGGCCGAATAGCAACAGTTAACTTTTTAACAACGACTGTACCGGTCCGACCGACGCTGCAATCTTTCGCCGCGCTGATTGGTCGTTGCAATTCTTTTGTTCCATTCCAGCCGCTCGGCGCGGTCGCACGGCAGAAGGAGCCGAAATCACTTTATCCGAGACGGACGTGTGTAAAGTGCGTTCACTAGCTACCTACGTTCGCTGAGTGTCTTCTTACGTGCTTGCTCAATCTCGATATCGAATTCCCGTGATACGTCTTATCACGTAGTATTTCGAAGTTTCTTTCTAAAATTTAATAAGTGTCGCTCTGCACCCCGATAGGGTTAGTGTTGAACATTGTTACAAGCTTTATGTAGGTAGGTAGACGTTAAGTTATAAAACTGGATAAAAACGTATCTAGTTATTCATTACGCTTAGATACTATTTTAGTTATTTGAATATTTTGTTATGTATACTTTGGGCTGGAAACATCCTGCTTATTAGAATAATTCTTTGCATTTCACAGTCATTTATGTATCATCTTTCACTTCATGATCAAGCCGCTAACTAAATAGATACTTGTCAACATTTCATCAAGGAATGCTTTCATTGGATACAGTGCATTTCATTACATTCCTCATTCTTGGCTTAATGCACTTAATTTGCCAATCTTGTATTTACTTTGTTCTATCCTCTCTGCTTTGTAACTCCGTTCTGATTGTGAACCACCTTTGCACCAACTACCTACTTTCTCGGCTTCTCCGCATAGGCACGTCAATACAGGGGGTTCACTATCAGCGGAAAGCGTTCAGAGCAAAATGTTTACTGTGTAAAGTGGAAAATACACCCTTTGATTGAAGTTGAAGGAAAACATCTGCCAATCGTGTAGAATCCACGTAAAAAAATATTAACGATATGTCTACTGGTACAAAACAAAAACAACTTATGGTTTACCTTTTATGCTGACTCTACCTTTTTTATTTTGGAGCGCTCTAAGGAAGCATTTTGATACTTATAATTTTTAAAATAATATTGGTAATAAATCCTTGGAGCCCGGAAGAACGCATTCTTGGAGCGCGCTAGAACTACCCACTCGAATGATGGGCGGGTTTGAACTTTCCGGCGGTTTGCACTTTTTTCGTTTCTCTCGATAAAAATACATAGAACATAAAATGTGTATTCTCTATGATCTACAACTTTTATGGCTAAATTTTTTCTCTTATATTAATATTTTATTGTGTAATGTTTATCTAGAAACTTTGTACTTTTCTTTCTTTTTTTATGTAAATACTGACTTAGAATCGAAGATATGAGTCTGTTTATCTGGAAACTCTGTACTTTTCTAACCTTTTCATGTAAATATTGAGCTGAAATCGAAGATAGTCTTTCATACTAATGTCCACCTTTGATTTGTGTACTTTTCTTTCGATATTCATGTAAATTCTTACTTGGAAACGAAGATATGAGGCCCTCCATTCTCTTACATATTTTATTTATACATGTTTTTCGTGATTTCGATAGAAAATACAACTTTTTCTTATTTTTTTTTGTAAAATGATTCATATACCCATCTATAGCGCGTAATTTTCTTATTGTAAAGCAAAAACACCGAAATTTATATTTTGATTCTAAGCTATGTTTTATTATAGAAAAACATTGATAATTTCTTTAACTGTCATTTTAATGTCTATCAAAACTCTATATTTATCGTCTAAAATGTGATAGGTTCCATAAAATTGACATGAAAACTCTACGCTAATAGGGTCTTGTAAAAGTTTTTATATGGAATCTAATTAAAACCTTTGTAAAAAACGCTGGCTGGTAATGTATTCAAACCATTCAATTGGAATTTCGGAGTTTAAAAACAAATTGATATAAATAGAGCACATTCACATCAATGGATGAGTTCACTCCTGGGTCTTGAAAAGACAATTACTACTTTGAAGAAGTACCTCACCTCCAATACCTACTGAAGAAAAGTCTACCCTGGCCTCTGAAGAAGAACTCCTCCTATCCTGAAGAAGAGCCGGCCCTGAGGAACCCTTGACTCCTTAATCTTCTAAACCCATCTCTCCTACCTCCCAGGTCCAGAGCTCACAGCATCCGCTGGCTTACTGACTTCGAGCTTCGAACAGATGTCCAGGCTCCAGCTTCCAGGACCCAACAATCACTGACCTTCGAACAGCGGTCCCAGCTCCAGAGCCTACCCTGTTTTCGTCTACGGACCTCTGAAGAAGACGTCCTCCTATCCTGAAGAAGAGCCAGCCCTGAGGAACCCTTGACTCCTTAATCTTCTAAACCCATCTCTCCTACCTCCCAGGTCTGGAGCTCATAGTATCCGCTGGCTTATTGACTTCGAGCTTCGATTTTTCGGGACCGAAATTCCACCACGAGTAGATGATTCGATCCCGGGATCCGGGATCCCGGGATCGAATCCTCTAGTAGTGGGGCCTTAAGGTGTTTACCCACCTGCTACCACAAATATTCAGTGAACAAGCCAAGTCACAAAAGATAATTATTTTCAGGTTTTTTTTATTTTATTTCAAACGATGCCTCCTTACTCCGTATTTTTTTAAGTGTTTTTCTCCAGTGATTTACAATAAAACTACACAAGTTTATCCTTTTTTTACAATATTAAAAAAAGAATAAACTTGTAAAGATCAATTATTTGTTTATTTAGATAAGTTTCATCACATAAAAATATTAGATACGCTTTAGAGAAATTAAAAAGCCGGTAAGAAAATGTAACTTCAACATCCTTGCCTGTTCTTAAAATATAGACCGACTTGCGGCGGCGGCGACGCGACGTACTCTACTTACGTCCCATGACGGTCGCAGTGGCTCTTTGACAGTGTTGCCAACACGGCGTCAGGTTTTGGGGCTAAATTGAGTTCTAAAAAGGGCTAGATTTAGCCATAAAAAATTAAATAGGAAAAGTTCGATTTTTTTATTGAACTCGAATAAAATAAGTACTTTTTAACAATCTACTTAACATGAACCAAAAATTTAAAAAATCAACTTTTTAAATTAAAAATGCACCTTAAAACTCAATCTCCTCATCGGAGGAGGATTCTTCACCGTACAATTCACTTGTACTTTGCGAAGTTGATGGTTGAAGAGATTGATTATCAGTTCCTTGTTCAGAATAAATTTATATTTTTCTTTAGATCCAATCTTTTTTAAGACATCGCGCATCGATTGGGATATTATATGTGTAGCAAGTTAAACCGAATTTTATAAGACCAACAAGGTAAAAAATACTTTGAAATTATTTTAGCCCTGGTTTTTGGCGCTGGTTTTGAACGAGGACGTTCTTGGAAGACCTGGTACTCGATTTAGAAGTACGTCTCATCGCTAGTGTTGCCCGCTTAGCTTACGTGCGTTTAGTTAATGCTTTGTGATGTTTAAATTTCTTTCTCATTGTATCGCATTTTTTAAATATTTGTACTGTGTGCCAGAATAAAGTTTTCTTACACGGTTTTGGGGCTAGAAATAGGGCTAGGGGCTAAATCATCACTTTAAGTGCTGAATAAGCCAAAAAAGGGCTAGATCTAGCCCCGACAGGGCTAAGTTGACATCAGTGCTCTTTGACTCCTCCAACTCACGATCAGCCTGAAGATGTCGTTGTCGTCGCCCGCTAGATGGCAAATTGCACTTTACAAAGTTTATGAATTTGTCTTAGCGCCTTCTGCCATCTAGCGGAATTTCTATGAAGTACATAGGTGGTGCTAAGCTTAATTCCTTGGGTTTTCGCTATCGATGTTTGCGCCTTTGTAGTTCAGGCGATGTTAGTAAGAGGTCGCTACATTGACTATTGCCAGGATACCTAGGGTGGTGAGGTAGCCATTGAACCACCAAAAAAGTCTTTATAATGAATTAGCATCTGCCCGCGTCTTCGCACGTATTTTATCGGGATAAAAAGTAGCCTATGTCCGTCCCTGGGATACCATCTACCTCCGCAATTTTATTAAAATCATTTCAGCTGTGAAAAGGTAACACACAGACAGATAGACAGACATAACTATTTTCGAATTTATAATATTAGTAAGGATTATCTTAAGTTAGTTCTAAAACAGCCTTATTACTTACTAGCTGATCCGGCAAACGTTGTTTTACCGTACAAATTATTTCTAGTGAATATGTTGGTAGTGAAATCAAATATAACTAAATTATTCTACCTAAGCTTGCGCGGAGTCTAAGGTCCTAAGTATGCGAAACGGAGTGTGGGAAGACCTCTCACTCGATGGACCGACGACATCGTAGCGGTCGCAGGGAGTCGTTGGATGGAGGCGGCTCAGGACCGCTATTCGTGGCGTCGTTTGGGGTAGGCCTATGTTCAGCAGTGGACGTGTACGGGCTGATGATGATGATGATGATGATGAAGTTTGCGGGGATGTGGTCTATGATTGAAAGAGAAATGGCCAAGCCAGGCCGAGAAATTTCACTTCCTTCCCCTCTCCCAAGGGAACCCTACTGAATCCCGGGATAAAAAGTATTCCGGGATTTTAATACATTAAGTAGTTTCAGCATGATGCGCAGCTAAGATGCAGACAGACAGACATGAAAGAAAAAAAAATAAGTCTTGGCTTCTGACATATATCTGTGACTGTCTCACAGGCAGTCACGTGTGCACGATGTTAAATCGTTGTTATTTTATTAAGTACTAATATCGCTTCTATATTCTCTCTTTGATAGTATCACTAAGTCAGAATGAGACACACCTAGTATTTTATACTTGGAAATTTGAAATGTATACCGCAATGTAACAAAGTTGTTACATTGCGTTATACACATACAGTTCAATGCAATAATAAAAAAATATATAGTTAAAAACTAAAACCCGACTACATAAAAGTCTTAAACAAGCGTTTGACGGATTTCAATGAATAAATCGAAGAATTTATCAATAGTAACATTTAAATACACTGCCACCTAGTGAAATCGGGTTGAACTGTTTGTTTACGGATAGTAGGTGGATAGGATAGGTGGTGAAGCGATGCAAACACTGTATCAAAATAGTACCTGAACAAGGTAACAGGTGTCGCTTTAAATACGTCTGTAAAGGTATCCTATTTTGTGTAAGGTTTAGCAACTAACTAATTAAATCTGTATCAATATTATATAGCAGACAATGTTCATAAATCATTATTTGAATTTAAGAGATGCTTCGTAAAGTTATAATTTCTTTAAATATAAGTTTGGTGTACGATTACATCAGTTGAATTGTAAATATGATGATAATTGACTGATTTTGTGATAGTTTAGCAACTAACGAATTAATTATGTAACAATATATGAAGCAGATAGTATTAATAAACCATTAGTTTAATTTAAGAAAAGATTTGTTAAGATATCATTTCTTTATATATCAGATTGGCATATTATAAATTATATTGCTTCAACAGCTGGCTCCTAAATATGACTATATTAACCTCAGGGATATAATATAGCGATTTTGATGAATCACAAGAGTCTTAGAATAAGTTTCAACATAGGTTTACCATGTTATTTGTTTCTAAAAGAGTTAGATTAAAAATATAAATACGACTTGATTCGGATTGGCTCTGGTGATTCAACAAACAACACGATATTTAGAGAGGAAAGATTTGGTATGGGCTCTGAGGAGCGATATAAAAGGAATATTATGAAAACGAGGGGTCAGTTTGTGTTGTGCAGCTTGGGTGACAAAGTTAAGTAAACCATTGTTATTATACTCCTTTACATTCCGTGTATTTACCTACAAATACATAGGAAATATTGTTTGTAATTTAGCTTCCGAGTGGAAACTAAATAATATCTGTACTCATTGTTAAACTGAGGTATGTGTACTGTTCTGAGTATTAAAGATAGTGCGCGCGAGCATTCGGCTCGGGGTGACGGGCTGAATGGATGTGCGTGTATGAACGAAATCTGTGTTTTATTGGCACTTGATAGCATAGCGATCCTAACCTGGTACAAGTGGCGATCCTGCCAGTGACTAAAACATTATGGGTAAGTGCCAATAATTCCAATAAATAGAAAAAAAGGTAAACTGACGGTCTAATCTGAGTTGCAAACAAGTTTTGGTAATAGACAATCGCATCGTAATATTGTAAGTACCTGCTAGAAAATCGCCTGTCCTGGTCACTACACAGTCGTAAAAAATACTGTTTAAATATGGGTACCTATGTTCTGTATCATATATACCTACCGACACAAATAAATGACTGCGCAATGAGCGTTATTTTAATACGGAAAATGTTTTGTAAAAAGTTTACCTACCCTCAAAATGGGTTTGTGAGATACAAATGAACTTGTTATCAAATCTATGTTGGTCTGGGGTTACAAGTAACTTAACAACTACCTACATAGTAAAAATTATAATTTTAGGTATATTATTGTCACTATATATTTGAAACTAAAAAAATTGTATTCAGCGACTTGCTTGAATTATTAACTTAGTATACCTTCTTAGGTCTGCCTACGTACGAGTAGGTATAAATATCTATTACTAATTTGTTTGCGACACAGTTGAGTGACAAAAGTCGGTTGGTACCTACAAAATCCATCATGATAAGAGGTAGTTCAAACGAACGGTACCTACAAAATCCATCATGATAAGAGGTAGTTCAAACGAACGGTACCTACAGAATCGATCATGATAAGAGGTAGTTCAAAGGAACGGTACCTACAAAATCCATCATGATAAGAGGTAGTTCAAACGAAACGGTACCTACAGAATAGATCATGATAAGAGGTAGTTCAAACGAACGGTTCCTACAAGATCTAATCATTAATTATTATTACTATATATTATAAAGCGGTTTAACGCATTCACTAACCGGCCGGGGCGCGCCGCCGCCGCCGCCGCCTCATACATCTCCAGATGTTTATGTGCGTCTTGGGCGATAAAAGTTTTAACGTATAAAATTAAACTTTTATAAATGCTTATTTTGTAAGCCTAAAGAAATAATAAAGTTATTGAAATCTGAAATCAAATAAGAGGTAGTCCAAACCGGACGGTACCTACAAAACTCCCAACATGATATCATCTACTGATAGTAGAGGACTTCAAACAAATTAGCGGTTCCTGCCTTCCAAAATAAAAACCATTGCACAATGTGCGTGAGTACGTGTTTTTCACCAAAATAAAACATAAAAGTACGTGTAACTCCACGGTACTATTTCTTTAGATTATGAATATAATGATGAACTATTTTTATAAAACTAGTATAAATATATTCTTTAAAAAAATCTAATCAAGATAACAATAAAGAAAAGTTCCAAAGCAGTTTAGTCTGGTTTGGCTGAGCACATACCAAATCATGAGGAGGAGGTATATAATATTATTTGGTTGGTTATTAAAATAGTTAACAGATGGTTATTATTATAGGTATCTACTTAATACTTTTATGACAAAGAAAATTAAAATTAAAGAATAGAGACAAATTATACCTAGTATTTATAATTGAGGCGGTTGAGCCAGCTGCAGATTGTTGTAAACAAGCGGCTCAACTGATTCAAATCTATACCAATCGGAAGCGTCCCACAGACGCTGGCTACCACAGAAGAATTTCTGTGCTGGCTGCAATATAATACAAACTGCATGCTGCATTGCCTTGCTGTTCAGATACTCACCAGTTCTCGGGTTAAGATTCAATAAATAAATAACAATTAAAAAACATACAACAAGAGGTAGTTTCGGTGAAAATCGGAACGATACCTACAAAAAAGAACTGTCCTTGGTACAGTTAGTCTCAAAAAATGGTATTATTACCTTAAGAGTTTTTGGGTGGCGGGTGCGATCCAGATTCAATGAGCATACGCTAGAAAAAAATGGAAGCGAGCTCTAGCTACATTTTGTTACAGTGCAACGTATATATGATATACAACACCTCTCGCAGAGGGTGACGCTTTTGAACAGGAGCGGGCTAACCCAGCCAGGTGCTCGCGTAGAGAAATCATCTCTATTGATGGTGGTGAAGTGTGATAAACAAGACATAGGTATTTTTCACCAATACAAAACAATTCTGTGCCTCCTGTGAAAGGTGATTTAACTCGAGTTGTACCCTTTTTGTGGTTTTTACATATAAATTTTCAGAAAAAAATTACGATTTTTTAGGTACAACTCACGTCCTTCTATCTTCTATAGTTTCGGAGATAATTTGGTGTCAAGTGATATAACTGGCAGGATTTTGGCAAAAATATCGTGAATTTAGATATATGTCAAGTCGTAACCCCTTTAGGTAGTAATTGCCTCACACTTTTTTCGTGCCTCGTGGTGTAAGAGCGATTATATTAATTTACACACTTTATTTTTCAGTATATTTATCGTGAATATTGATATATTTAGAGTTATATCACTTTGCACCAATTTTTTTCAATACTGATTAGGGTACAATTCAACATGTACCTACTAATCCGAATCTAAAGTTATGCCTGATTTGTGATAAGTGATGCATCTCGACTTACATCATTCGACACAAATATTTTTTTATGTGTAAATATAAATGAATATGAATATAAATTGAGTTGTATCTAAAACTAAAACCGGATCTGTTTTTTTTATGAATTACAAGATGTGATCTGTGATACAAGTGCGAACATGACGAGAGAGGCGGGGGTGCGCGGGGCGAAGTGAAGCTGAAGTGACACGTGGCCGGAGTGTGAAGGGAATAGAGGAGTGAACGACATAGCTTCATGTCTATACGATTCTATCATAAATCAACTGCCGCATTTAAACCCAAACGCCAAGAAGCTGATTATGTACTTTGATAGTGGCCCGGGTCAAAACAAGAATTCGATTATTACAACAATGTTGATGCTAGTGGCTAAACTAATCTATCTATGTAAAGGCGAGAGCTACACATAGCGGGTATCATCCTTGGTTGCACAATATGATACACCCGAAGATGATATCCGCCAGGTGTAGAGACTATAGCAAAGGAAAATCAAAACAACAAAAAAACGCCATGTTATTGTGGTGAATGGATGGATTGGGTAATTGGGCTATGGGGGAAACTATGGACGCCTGCCATAAACATACTCTCAATACTGTTACCAGCGGCAGACGGTGGCTTGCCGAATGCTGGATGGGTTCCTCTAAACATTGGCGTAAATGTCGGTAAATGAACAACATCGGTGCAAACGACTAAGGGGTGTCGAGAGGTGCGGCCCCGATTTCACCATCACGAAGACAGTGAGCGGGCTTCCTCGTTATTACGCCATTAGACACTTCCACCCCCGAGTCTACATTACCAATTTACTTGTTTTTGACTGTTTTTAATCCCTCACCTTTTTAAATTATTAGTTTTATTTATGCTTGTACTGTGTATCTACTCTATTTCATTGAAATGTTTGACATGTATATTTTCTTGTACCAATAAGTGAATCTGAATCTGAATCCCCGAATGCGTTGATTGAGCGTAAGAAGAAGCACACGAGTATGGATATTCACTTGCCAAGAGATTGGTACCAACTAGTGAGTACAGCTTCAAACAAAACAGCAAAGTTCACTGTTATCGAGATGACTTGATATGTTCTACGATTTCAACATTTTTTCAAAACAATGTTATACTCTCAGAAACCAATACTGACACTGAAAAGTTTCTGTGGTGCAACGTTCGATCTGTTTTGTATACCAAAGAAAACATGACCCGTTTTTCTTACAAAACAGAATTTAAGAATGTTGAGTACATGAACATGGATTGTTATAAACGGGGTAAAGCTTACGATATGATTACAATAAATACAGTACTGAAAGCCTACCACTCCAAGATTACTATTTCAACCGAAAAGAAGAAAGATCTATTAGATTTGCTGTGCTTTATTCATGAGAGCTCATGAGTTTTACAGAAGTCTGAGCTGCAAGAATCATGTCAAAGACACTGCTCCGGATAATGATGATGATTCTGATAATGAGTAATTTCTAGTTCATCTAACTCCCAAGACCTATTAAAGGTTTTATTTTGATTTAAGTAGGTACTTTTTTGTTCTCTTCATTCTTTTACGACGAACTGCCTCACTCATAGAGTCGAATTACTGCCTTAGGATAGGTTAACAGCTGTTAACTGTACTGTGTAAGTTTTAAAGTGTTAGCAAATTTTTTGTTTATTATTTTTCTAGGTTTTTTTTAAGGATTCACACAATGGCTATGCTGTTATGTTTTGTACTGAGAAGGTTCACTTTGATTATTGTGATAGCTGCGTAAGATTGATCTGTGCCAATTCTTAGTATTTAAAGTTAAGAATACTTGCATTTAAAAAGATCCCTATTTACTTCTCCTTATAATTTTTATAAAACTGTGCCTTATTTGTAAGTAAATTCATAATTTTGAAGACTTCAATAAACATTAATTATTTTTCTAAAACTTGTATTCATTTCCACCATACAAAGGTATTTTAATGCAGGATATAATTGGACTTGTATCATTTAACACATTTTTATAAAGACTAGAATTTTAGCAAACTGATACAATTCAGATAAAATATGAAAATAGAGGACTGATAAGTAAAAAAGTCGAATCTTTGGAGTATTATTTCTATGATTTGTTTGAGCAACATTGTGTTTTGATCATATTATTATAAGTTATTGGATTTTTTCACTTCTTGTATATCAGTTGACACAAAGACAACATAAATGTGTAACATGATTTAACTGTACTTGTATCATTTATCACGTCATTTTATCACATAATAGAAATTAAAAAGGGTACAACTGCGAGTTTTTCATGAATTACTTCAAAACTATAATATTTATAACAAAAATATAAAAACACAATGAAAGTGGATGTTTTGATCTACAAAATAAGGTACTTAAATGTAACCTAACCCACTTCGTTCACAAACTAGAATTTTTTAAATCTTGTTTTTGCTGTCCTGTAAAGTAGTGATTTTTCAGTTGTATCACCGGTCACAGGAGGCACAGAATTTATCTTCTTATTGAGGATAAATGCACTTACAGGGTTAAGAAAAAACTTATATAATTCTAATAGCAAAAAACCACACTACATATATCAAAAGATTGAAATACAGAATGTAAATTTATTTATATCCAAATTATGCCAAATTTCTAAAATACGTTGCTGCGAATCTATTTTTGATTGCTTTGTCAGTGATCAGGTCAATGATTACTGACATGATATCAAGAAATTTATGCATTATACTAACGTAACCATGATATATATGAATGATCATAGACAATGGTCTATGTAGATCCTCTAAAATGTGGTCCTCTTATGTAGATGGTATAGTAATTGGCCCTTATTGTTGGGAGACCAGACGAGGTTTCTCTCAACGCAGATTTTCAGTTGTATGTAATCTGGGAGGTACCAAATGAACTACAAAAACAATAACCAACTGGTTATACAGTCTTATGTCTTTTGATAAGAGTAAAATAAAATATATTTACGGATGGTACTTTAAATAAGTATTTAGTAAGTCGTATTGCATAACAAATTAACGAATTAGAAAAGTTTCGATAATCAAAAAACACACTTTCACAATACATCAACTAGTGGATATAAACTTAATAACCTTTTGAACTATCGAATAGTCTGAACTGAAATTCTAAAAGTTTTAAATAGCTTACAGTAATTATATTACGAGTAAAGAAATAAATTATTATTGATTATTCCAGGGTATTTATCGCGTTTATTTACCTATTTTTCCCGACGTTACCCGTGAATAATTAATAATAATGTGTTCAGATCGCGTAAGTTTAAAATCCTTTAAAGAAACAAATTAAACATAAATAAATTATGCAATTGATCAAATAAATTATATATTTAATAGCCAATTCATTGCCGTGGTTGGGTATTGAATGGGTAAAAAAGTTATAATTGTTTATGGTAATGTTTGGGATTGACTTGTAAAAATTGTACTGGTCTTCACACCAAACCCATCTAATTCAATGAGTAGGCGAACATTGGCTCTCCCTGTTCACTGCCTCATCACAGTTTGCTCATCATTGAAGACTATTGAGGAAGCGATAAAGAGTTTTAAAATTACTGAATTAATTTAAGCTTCCCATATAACTTGCTAAAGAAATATATCCTTAGTCTAACTGCTTATAATGGTCAACAGATCAAATACGCAGGTAGTTTATACTATTTTGCAAAGCATTTGGATTTAAGATATTTGTCGTAGCTTTACGATGTCTGTGGATATTTAGTAGTTAGTATTACCTTACTGGCTTCAGCAGAAGGGCAAAGAGACGAGACAAAACCGTGAAGTTATAAAAATCGTCTATGCAGTCCGGAAAATCCTACTGGAGAACCGAACTATAAAAATATTTGACTATGTAAAATAGTACTCCCCACTCTGTCACAGATATAACTATCTGCCAGAACTACTAAGAATAAACATACTAAGATGTTAATTAAGAGATAAAGAGGCCGTATGTGTTAGAATATTTGCTAGTTTTATCTCGAAACTAAAAACAAAGGTACTGATATGAAACAGAAGGGAATATATGCAGATAGAAAGATTGAAGTCATAGCATTTATCAATGTTGTTGGAGAGAAAGAAGATGAAACGTACAGTCTGCTCCATTCAATGATATACTATACGAGTCGTCTACAAGGTTTGAAGCTAAGATCAAGCAGCCTATGTTCTGGTTGGAAGTGATATAGAATAGAAGTTGAAAATGATACTAACACGCCAACGACTTCGTCAAAACGTTAGTTCATCTAAAACGCATCGATGGTCAATGGGAAGGTTGTGAAAATAAACATCAGTGCTAAAAGCGATAACAAAGAAATGCTTAACAACTGATATACCTAAATAGTCTGAAATCAATTTCTGTTGTGATTTAGGTATAAAGAGTCTTATAATAAATCCTAATATTATGGTAGTGATAATAAGGTATATTATTCAAATGTAATAAATCATGTGCCATTTTGCTAAGATTCGATTGAGATGTGTGTAGTATCACAGTAATCAAAAAAGATCAACAAAGCAAATAACAATTAATAATAGATGAAGGTATCTATTAAGTAAATTAATAATTATCGTACCTAATAGTGTAAGTGTTATTGTAACCGACTTGCCTAAAAAAGTTGCTATTGTTATGTAAATCACTACGATGGTGTAACAACTTCCAGATGATATTTATGTGTCTGTAATCATCTTAGTTTTAAGAATAATGTTTGTAGAAAGGTTGCAAACACTTTGTTTTGTTTATTGTAAAAGGTAGATGTACTGTTCTGAGTTTTAAAGATAGTGCGCGCGAGCATTCGGCTCGGGGTGACGGGCTGAGTGGACGTGCGTGTATGAACGAAATCTGTGTTTTATTGGCACTTGATAGCATAGCGATCCTAACCTGGTACAGTATGTAATTTGGTACCTTGTAATTTGTTCATATTTATATTTTGTCCTTATTTGTTATTATGTGATTTGGCTTCGAAGCTTCAAAGTAATTTTACAAGTACCTTCATTTGTATTTCTTTTTTATATAATGTAAATTAATAAAGGTAATTATTACTACTAGGACTATGTTCTATGTTTTTGAGTGATGCTGTGCTTTTGTATACAATATAGCCAAGGTACTTAAATGTTTTATAATGTTTCATTATTTCATACATAGGTTACCCCCTTGTAGGAAAACAGTAAGTAGGTACCCTCCGTACCTACTCTTAAATTCTAGGACGGAAGATGTTTGTTCTGTTTAGTTTTCAGAAGCTTCTTGTCATATCCAGCCAGCAAATTAGTGATCAATGATTGACTGATAACTACAGTAGTATTTTCTTCAATGTATTTACGTAGGAATCTTAAGAATTATCTCTGATACTTCGCAGTTGTGTAGTATATAGCAATAGGGAACTCTCCAAATTCTAACACGTGTATGACAGGTAAGGCAACACGGCTACCATTTAAATCGTTAGAGCGACCTAGGTCACGTCAAGTCTTAGAACTGTTACATAGTGATATAGCGGGCCCGTCCAACATTCCGACAATACAGGGTGAAATCTATTTTCAAACCATTATATACGACTTTTCACACTTTTGTGTAGTTTTCTTGTTAAAAAGAAAATCGGAAGCTGTTGAAAATATTATCAACTATATTCATCGATACGCGAACGAATTCGAGACAATGGTTAAGAGGATAAGATATGATAATGGAGGTGAATACACTTGCAATAAACTGCGTCAATTTTGTGATCAGAAAGGAATAGCTTTGGAATATAGTTTACCATATTCACCTGCCAGCAATGGCGTTGCAGAGCGAATGAATCGCAGTTTATATAACAAAGCAAGGACTATGCTTATTGAAACTAAGCTATCAAAAAATTTGTGAGGTGAAGCTGTAAAATGTGCAGCCTATCAGTTAAACCGTTGTACCTCTATGGCCATTAATTTCAAAACCCCATGTGAAGTTTTGGAACTAGAGACTTAAGCAAACTTCGTGCTTTTGGTGCAAAAGCGTGGGCATACATTTTACCTAAGCCTGATAAATTTTCTGAAAGAGCACATGAATGCAGAATGGTAGGATATTGCAGGACAGGGTATAGCTTGTGGGATACTAAAAATAACAAAATAATTGTGTCACGAGATGTGAGATTCGATGAAAATAATATTGTTTATAACGAAAGTAATCAAACTAATAACGAATGCGAATGGCCAAGGGTAAGTATTTAAGAAAGGAATTCAGAGGATGAAAATGGGAACACTGAATCTGAACAAGATTATGAAGATAGAGTAGAGGTTATCAATGATAATAGGAATGTTGACGAAGAAATTCTGGAACCAGAAGAATTGTTTGAGAATTGTACTGAAGAGAACACAAATGAGAGAAAGGACGCATCAAATGAACATCTGATAAAAACAAGAAGTGGTAGAATCATTAAGCCTCCGAAAAGATTAGAAGATTATAAATCACATGTAGCCTACTGTCTGTGTACGGGTGATCCAGTTTCATACAAAGAAGCTGTCGAAAGAGGTCGAGAATGGCAAGATGCTATAGACAAAGAATTGAATTCTCTAAAATGTTTGGGCATCTGGGAAGAATCGGAATTGCCTTAAGAAAAAAGAGCTATTGATACAAAATGGGTATTTACTACTAAAAAGGATGGTACAAAAAAGGCCAGATTAGTGGCAAAAGGATTTCAAGAAGAAACATTATTTAATGTTTATTCACCAGTAGCTCGTATGCCCACAATTCGAATGATGCTGAACCAAGCAATACAAAATGATATGTATATGAAACAATTAGATGTTCCAACTGATTTTTTAAACGGTTTCTTAAAGGAAGACGTTTATATAAAACCACCTTTAGGAGTAAAAGTTGAAAAAGGCATAGTTTTGAAACTAAAAAGATGGTTGTATGGGTTAAAACAAGCACCTAAATGCTGGAATGAAAGACTTCATGGATTTTTAGTTGAAAAAGGATTTATACAATCAAAACATGATTTTTGTTTATACATTTTGGAGGGTACATTTTTGCTAGTTTATGTTGATGATATCATTTTAGTGTCAAAAAGTGAAATAAACCTAAACAAAGCACATCATTTGTTAAAAAATTAATTTAATGTGAAGGATTTTGGAGAGGTAAGTTCTTACTTAGGATTGGATATTGTAAGAACACCAGAATCAATATCTATTTCTCAAGAATCAGCAATAAATAGATTGCTTGATAAATTTAACATATGTAACAGATTGCAAAGGTACGGAGACGCCAATGGAAGTAAACTTCACAACGGATGATGATGAATCCCACACCTTGGATATGCCATATCGTGAACTCATTGGTTGTCTTTTATACTTAGCTACTTCAAGTAGACCTGATATTTGCTTCGCAGTATCTTTCTTGACTAGATTTTTGGATAAGCCCACTATATCACTGTGGAAAGCAGCGAAGCGTGTTTTGCGGTATCTTAAGGAAACGAACACAAAATCTCTTATACCAAATCAACATCGTCTAGGGATATTTTGTATAAAGTTCTTGAACTCTAAAAATACTGGCCGGTTTTAAAATCTTTTGAAGAAACCTTATTTTTTAGGCCTTTTTGAATGATTCCAAATTTGAATTTGAACAAATGAATAAAAAACAAAAGATTTGCACGGCATTGCTATAGCGAAGGTCGAAAGTTACAATTTATCTTCCATAGTTGCGCCATTTAACTAGAGATAAAATGTTAAGGGCAGTAGGTATGCTCCAAGCTGGGGCTACTCAGCTGAGTGTTGCTGAGGAGATTGAACGTGATCTCAAGGTTATGGTCACGTTATCGTGCTACCGGTGAAGTGGCTGAAAGACACCCAGGCGGGAAGCGCATAACCACCCAGCAACAAGACCGATTTTTGCAAGTTTCCGCTAGAAGACAACCAAATATTACGGCAATGCAGTTGGTTCAAAGGCTCCAGTCATAGCACCAGTTGTTGGTGAGTGACCAAACTGTGAGGAGAAGACTGCATGAAGCCAACCTTCATGCTCGCAGACCGCTTCGTACTCCAGCACTACGCCGAGGAAATCGTGGACGAAGATTAGAGTGGGATCGTGAACATTTGCTCTGGGAAGAGAACCAGTAGTCTGCGGTGCTGTTTACCGATGAGTCCCGATTCGGTTTCCATCCCGATTCAAGAGTACGTGTATGGCGAGTTCCTGGTCGTGAGAGCCGTCTGCAACACCCTCAGGAAGTCCATCCATACCGCGGTGGGACAGTTATGGTTTGGGCGGGAATACGTATTGGTGGAAGAACAGATCTCGTTTGGATCAGAAACACCATGACCGCTGAAAAATACCGTAACCAGGTGCTAGTACCAATAGTCTACCCCCATCGACTACAAATGGGCCAAGAATTCACGCTCATGCACGACAATGCCCGTCCGCACACAGCGCGAGTGGTGACCAGCTGGCTGCAGGAGCACGACGTGTCGGTCTTAAACTGACCTGCGCAATCGCCAGACCTATACTCCATAGAGCATGCATGGAACATGCTCCAAAGAAGGGCTATGAACCATTTTCCTGCAAACATCGCGACTGAAGAGCAACTTTTTTTGCATCTTAGCAGGACCTGGGACAATATCCCGCAGCAAGACTTTGATAACTTGATTCAAAGCATGAAAACCCGTTGCAGGACCGTTTGTAACGTCATGGGTGGTTTTACTGACTACTGATTTTTCGTATAATTGCAAAAAACAGGAAATATCGCATAATTTTGCATTTTTTTTTAAAAACACAACATCCAAAGCAAGGAGGAATGCAACATTCTACACAAATCCTGTCGGGTTTAGAGAATGTTAAAATGTAAAATCTAGAATAAGTTTTTATAAATAAATAAATACATACAAATACAATCCTAAATATAAATTTTTTCATATTTTGTTTTTTATTGAATAAAATTTTATTTACACAATAAAAATATTTCTATTGTATTCGAAGGTCTAGTCTACTAAACAGGCTTTTCAAAAATATATACATGTTGCATGTTATTTGAGTAAATGGAGAAAATATGAAATATCCCTAGACGATGTTGATGTGATATAAACGGCGTAGCTGTTGTTCCTTGGTTGCCTATACTGACGCTGACTGGGCTGGCGATAAAACAGATAGGAAAAGTGTGAGTGGTTCTGTAGTGTTCTTTGGCAATAATTTGTTGGCCTGGTTTTGTAAAAAACAAAACGTTGTTGCCCTATCAACAGCCGAAGCTGAATATATAGCTGCGGCTCTAGCTTGTACAGAGTTAGTTTATTTAAAGGGATTGTTACAAGATTTTAATTGCTTTACAGACTCAATGTTGTTTGTAGATAATCAAAGTGCGATTAAATTGATGGAGTCTAATGAAAATAGTAAGAGGTCCAAACATATTGATATTGAATACCACTTTATCAAAGATTTAATTGTTAAACGAAAAGTAATTGTGAAATATGTGAGACCGAATGAAAATGTAGCCGATATTTTAACAAAAGCATTGGGAAAACAGAACCACAACTATTTTGTACAAAACTAGGTTTGAATTGAACACGGTCTTTGTATGCGGTACTATATATAATATGGTCTGGTATATTTATACAGGTAGTTCTATATATAATGAGTTATTTTATTAGGATACTCTAAGGTTATTAGTAGGTAATCTAATACAAATAAGGTTATATTGTTTGTCCATTGAAAGGGAAAAAATAGTCTAAATGAAGATATTTTATTTTGAACCGATAGGTTTTAATTTTTGTTAAAAATGTTCTATAATGATTAGAAATGAAATTTTGCAATGCACCAGAATCTCTTATAAAAGAAATTGATTGATCTACTGGTGCCTTACAAGACAAATTGAATTCCTCAACCATACAGCCCACTCCTTCCGTAGTTTCTTTTTGGGCTATTGCTTCACTTTCTCTTGATGTGCTTGGTCTGTTTGTCCCTCGAAAGCGTTCTTGAGTTCTGCCACGACCTCGTCTATATAATTCACTGCCACGGATATGAGCACCTCCAGAATGTAATATTTTCTATTATGAATATTTTTGTGACAATATTTTGCTTTGTGCCCTGTTTCATTACAATTCCAGCAGTTTATATTAAATGCATTATCCGGATCTGGTGAGTTCTTGTTATCCAGTCTGATTTCTGCGTCAAGTAGAGTCCTTTTTGTCTTTTCTAAGGTTAGAACTTCATTCATCGCTTCTAAGGCTGTCTTAACATTATTGTATTTAGTTCTTCCGTAGTTTCTTCTTGGGCTATTGCTTCAATATCTCTTGATGTGCTTGGTCTTGAGAAAAAAAGTAGCCTATGTTTAAAGATAAAAGATAAAATTTATTTACTTACCCACAAATTACGACAATACGACAGAACGATATATGAAAACTCTAAAATTAACATAAGAGATAAACTATTTCTACTTTACTAATTATTAAAAATGGGATAAAAAGGGTCCCTATCTCACCGTTATACAATATTAGGCAATTAATTGGCCAACACTGCGCTGATTTTCAGTAGGGTCATGTTGTTACTCTCCATCTATCCATCTTTGCAATTAACTCTATGCCAAACATCAAGTCGGTTGGTTGCTTAGTTAGGGCGTGAAGGAAGGACAAACAAACAAACAAACACACTTTCGCATTTATAATTTTAGTTTAACTTACAACTTTAACTTATTCTTTTATGGCGCTCAGGATTGATTACTTTATCTTTAGAAGGTGACATTTTTGGCATCTTGTGTTGGGAATTGTGTTTGGTCATAGACTTAGGATTTTATGGTTTCATAGATTTATTAAAAAATATATGTAGGTCTATGGCTATCGTAGAATGACCTACTTCGCTTTACGGCCACGATATGCTAAGAAGGCCCGAGCAGCAGTTTCATAGAATAAAAAAAAATCCTTTTGGTACAGAACCACGCGGAAGCGACGGTAGATATATTATGTAGCTGGCGTTATAGGAACGGACTATGGGGAAAATAGTAATAAGTATCTGTTAACCAAGGAATTTTTATACTAACGTAACTGGAAAGTTCCCTCGAAATTTTGTGCAAAAAGAATTTTGTCGTACTAGTTCCATTTCGTTTCTATACTATGATTGTAATTAACTGAATAAATAGTAATATGATTGATTGTTTATAAAACAATGTTTGCTATGTGTTGTTTGAATTGCCATTTCAGTATTTTTAGTGGCAAAAGAAACGCAATTTCAAAAAGCATGACAGTGGATTGTGACTTCACCCGGTGACAAACATTTTCTGTCATATCAAAAAAAGGTTCATACTCAGAGCTATTTTCTCATACAAAAGAAACAGCCTATTTACGTCACACTTGATAGTTCCAATATGGGGACGTTTTTAATTGTTTCTGACTAAACGAATTTTTAATATCTAACTTTATAATAATAATAACATACGTACGTATGCTATTTAAAAAAAAATCTTGTTTAATAGGATACTTAAAAAGAATGAATAAAAACAATACAAAATAATAATGATTATTCCCTGTCTTGTCCTGTTTCATTCATAAATTATGGTCGTCCTTATAGAAAGAAGACAAACCTCCTTAGTATTCAGTTTCTTTCAGACCGCGGTTTTTGTATCAGTGAGCCTTCCAGTTACGTTAGTATAAAAATTCCTTGCTGTTAACTGCTTTTGTATAATTATGTTTCTTTCGTTGGTGGCTTTATCTTACTATCCTATCCTACTATATCTTATCTTATATCTTTAAATCTTATATCTTCAAACGAGCAATTCTTGTATTTATATAATCTGAATCTCAAAAACGGCTCCAACGATTTTCATTAAATTTAGTATATAGGGGGTTTCGGGAGCAATAAATCGAACTAGCTAAGATGCATTTTTAGAAAATGTCGTTTATTTTGTGTTTTCATTAAACAACTTTATCGATAGGGCACTCCCATGGACCGACCCATTGACCCATTGCCGCCTAACAAATGACTGTGTCCGGCTTGCTTGGCCAACCGCCCGACCGCGCTGTCAATCAGTTAAGGGCTAAAGAATGTCACTTGGCAGAGTTTGCAGATCAGTGTCATTCAATGAGTTCGGCATTGGCAGTCTTAACGAAAAGCAAGCGATGCCATAAAAGAAGAAGTTGAAGTTGAGTTCTGTGCAAGGAATTTTTATACTAACATAAAAATTCCTTGGTTCTGTGCTCGTCAGTATTGTATTCTCTTTGGTTAGTATTGTATTCTCTTTGGTTCTGTGCAAGTTCTGTGTCCGACTACAATAACAAAAAGAATATGTGCGAATAGGTAAATAATAAGAGGAATTTTGCACAATACTAATTATAAATTGATGGGCAACTCGTTTTATTTTACAAAAAAGTAAGTAAATCAAATAATATTATAGTCGTCAGTGGTGAATATTAATGGTTTGTATATGAGCTGCATTCCAGGCAAGAAACATTTTATATTCCTGCTCGATAGGTAGTTAAAGGTCGCACAAATCTTTATATACTGCACATGGCTAAGATGAAGATGAAAAAGGGAAGATGGGTAACGTTGTCCCAGCTCTTACTCAACAACTGACATGTGTTACAAAAGCTGATAAAATAATACAATATATCTAATAAAATTCCTAATCCTAAATCTAAAGCAAAAGATTTTGAGATATGAGCATTGAAAAAAGTGACCCGAGCACCCTACCGAAGACTGAAGTGCGACGTAGACAATAATATATATAATTCGCTTGTACGACGTCACTACACCTAATACCTACTTAAATGAAAATAAAAACGATTTTCCCAGCGCTTACTCAACAAATGGCATGTCGTTACAACTACAAGCAAACACACACGCTCACAGTTACATTTTCCAATCTCGTGCAATGTAATGAACAAACGAGATGGAAAGACGTACCTACCTACCTAAGACTGAAGTGCTTCGATCAGATAGATCTAGATTTTGGGTCAGTGCACCAAAAACGTCTACGTTAAATAAGAGCGCAGCTAAACGTGAGATCTTATTTTGTTTAGTTCGCTTGAGACACAGCTATTGTAAACACGTATCACACAGTGCCGCAATTGTTTTCAAAAGTTGCAAAAATAGTGCCCGAAAAAGCAATTTAACGGTCGGAGTGTCTTACTTTCGGTAAGTAAAGGACATTTACATAGAATAAGTTATATTTTAAGCGTTAAACTAACAAATAATATCATGTGTAAAATTACCGATTTCAAAACATCGCTACAGTTCATAGTAAAATTCGAACCAGCAAAGCACAAACCAATAACCTTGGATCATGAAAGAAACAAAACGATGTAACTCGCGAGACAATAACGGAAAAAAGTACTTTATCTTTGCTTGTTAAGGTTGATTTCACACTAAATGCTATCAAAACCTCTGTCGCTCTGCTTGTTGTTTGTGACGAATGGTCATAAGTACAAATAACACTTTTAAGATTTCTGACTTTATTACACGGTTGGAATTAGGTTGAACTTAAAACTTTTCTCAGTTGGTTAGTAACAAATGTAACGTATAATGCCTGTATATTCACGATGACGGCTTTCTATCTTTGATTTGTACCAAAAATCGAAATAAAGATTTATTTATAAAGCCGGTTTACACGTCAATAACTTATTTTAGATTAGTATACAAGGCGTATACAAGTTTTTAAATAATTCGAATTATAAATAGAGTCAATACAGAAATTGTAATTAAATAAAAATGGTTAAATTATTAAAAGTCAAACAATTTACATAGAAAATAATAGAAAATTAGTTATCATTAGCCTCATTTTTTTCTAGTAGTTCACTTACAGAGTAGAAGTTCTGCTCGACAAGCCAACGTTTCAGACGGAACTTGAAGCCAGATAGACTGCCAGGAGCTATGGAGGATTCTATATATGGAGGATAGACACAGTCTGGCAGTTTATTGTATACTGACGGACCCATAACGTGGGTCAACTTTGAGGACTTGGTGAGGGAGCGGGCGATAGTCGAGAGTTTATCTGCATTCCGCGTACCGTACGAATGAGTGTCGCCGTTCTTCATATACTTATTAAGGACATAGCTCTGCACCATACTGTAGCACCGAGTGAACTGTTGCAAAGTAACAGCTTCGTGCCACCTCCGCCGGAACCACACGAGCCACCCGTCGGAGCGCAAAGCATGCGCTACCTACCTTCCCGCATATCCTATCAATGTGGCCCTCCCAGGTAAGGGCTTTGTCCATTTCGAAGCCAAGAAACGTCGTGGCTTCGGATTGACTAATTGCCGTTCCATTCACATTGACTACAAGTCGTCTCGTCGCTTTACCAGATAAGCAGACATGCAAGTAGTGGGTCTTACTTAGGTTCAGAGCCAACCCATTCACCCTGAACCATCCCGACAGTTGGCCAGCCGTCTCATTCAGCTTCTCCTCCAGCGCATCTACAGACTTTGCGGTGACGATCGCGGCCACATTATCTGCGTACATCAAGGTCTCCGCGGAGGACAACGCCCCTGGCAGATCGTTCAGAAGGAGGGAGAACATTATGTAGGAGATGGATGACCCCTGTGCAACTCCCATGGTGTGGGAGATGGGCTCCAATCGCTCAGTATCACCGACAAAAATTTGTGATCGCTCACGCATCATCTCCGTGAGTACGGCGAACGATGCTCCCTCGATCCCATAGTGGCTCATTTTGGCAGCAAGTACTGCGTGGCTGGCCACATTGAAGGCTTTAGACAGGTGACAACACAGCACGGCGACCTGCAGCTTCTACTCGCGCGCCGCCAGCACACGCCGCACCACTTCTCGCGTCAATGACGTCGTGCAGTAGCCGGCCTGGTACGCGTACTGCCGGGGTGACAAGGCGTCCGTCGCCAGCAAGTACTCCACCAGCCGACTGCTCAGTCCGTTCCCGAGAACTTTCGAAATAGCTGGTATGATCGAGACAGGCCTGTAGCTATCCATGTTCTTTCACCGACCTTTACCTTTATAGATGGGAGACGCCTTGCTCACTTTTAGCGTCTGCGGGTAAGCACCTTCTTCGAGGCAAGTATTAAATACGTGAGCCACTATCGGGGCCAGCGGCACTATGACCATCCTAAGGAGGTCCATAGAGATACCATATATATCTTTGGACCGCTTAGGCGTTATGCGCTTAGTCACAATGCTGGCCACCTCATCTGCACTGAACTCGCGCAGCACAAGCGTGCGGCCGCGCCGCCGCCGTCAGCGCACGGGTGGCACTCACTACGTCGGCGATGGGCGTGCCGCACGCCGCCGCTGCATTCAGGAACCTGTAATTGATCGCGTCTACAACATGCTTTGGCGTAAGAAACCTGGCACCCGTATCATCCCTCAGAATGGAAGAGTAATCTAGCAGAATGGAGTTGTCTTTACCCCTTTTCTTGTTCACAATGTTCCACGTAGCCTTGGACTTATTTTTACTGTTTCTAATTAATTGAGAATAATGGTAAACCTTAGTATTTTTAATCAGCATGTCTAGTTTATAATTTAACTTTGAAATAAATAAAGAAATTGTGTCATCAAATGAAATTAAATAATTATCCATCTAGTTAGTATCTGATCGAAGCCTAAGTGCGACCGAGACAACAATAAAAGTCGCTTGTACGACCTCAATACCTCAATAATATGAATCAATTCGGGAGTTCTCCGAGATGTAGGTATCCTATGTAGAGATTATGCGACTCAAGCTCACACGCCGGTTTTTCTTTGCTTAGAAATCGCGCGTTCTACGACAAAATAACTCCCCCTCGTTGTAATATTTTGTCGAAGGGAGGGGGCTCCCTCCCTTTTGAGCCTCACGTCATTAATACCTAGACGACCCCTTATCTCGAACCAATTTCAATAATTATTTTTCATCATTCTTGTTTTATTTACCCTTTTCATTAAATAACCACAGTCAGTTCTTTTGTTAATATGTATAAGATTATTATTTTCCTGCTTTTGCTATGAAGAAACGTCAGCTAATACCCATTTCGACCTACCTATGTCTACAGATTCGTACACTTACGCCCTTATTCATAATGGTCCGCTAACTTAAAACAGCTGCTAAGCAGTGTTATTTCTCACTCTGACTTATGTCAATAGAAGAGGACAGTGTGAGACTTAGCAATGCTTTAAGTTAGCAGGCTATTATGAATAAGGGGGGTACCTACACACACACATTGTTACATCTTAACTTTTAGTCTATGAAGAATGACGCAACCTGGCGTCCGCTAACTGTATTGCTCGAATTAAGTTTGAAAATTATTATCTCGTTGCTTACCGATGGACAATAATTGTCCAAGTGCAAAGGAATAACTATTATTCCTTTGCACTTTGATGTACCTATTACTGGAATTATTAATGCAATATCGTAACACACACGAGGGCATAATAACTGAATTTTAACGTTATTTCGCTATAAAACGAACAAACCTGTCGCGCTCAAGAACTAACAAGCAACTGAGTGAAGTATGGCCAGCCGACTGCACTTGAACGGAAGCACATATTACATTACATAGTGGTGACCCTTCTATACACTAGTAATAGAGTTCAATGATAGCAGAAAGAAAAATGTATCCACGCCGACCTTGGGGGCCGGCAAATATATAAGGTCGGCGCGCAACTCTACGACCAACATGAGGTGTATTGCTATCTCCTTTTAAGCACTAATGTATCGTATAGTTCTATCCTTCGCAAATGGCAAAATAATGCAGTAGAATAATCAGAAAAAATGAGTTATTCTTTATTCTTTAATTCTTTATTGTACACAATAATACATTTTATCAACTTATCTAAAAAGATTATGTACATAGGCGAGCTTAACCCTGAAAAGAGTTTTCTTCCAGCAAACCTTAGAGTTATAGGAGAGGCGATCGAACAGGTAGAGGAAGTGTACAAAAATAAAATAAATCGAAGAATAGATAAACTAACAATAACTAATAGTAGCTTAGCTACATACAATACATATAATTATAATAAACATACATACACAGTTATGGTGTACTTACGAGTGAAAAGTGATGCCTTGGGCTTTGTTTTTTATTTTGGAGCTATTTGTACACATAGCGAACGCACACGAAGGCATTCCTACAGGAATGCCTTCGTGTCTTTTAGTCAATAAATCACACAAAAGTACGTCGTAGCAAGCACGCGCAATACGAACGCCGCCGATTCGACTATGAATGATTGTTAGTTGGAGGACCTAGTGGAACCTAGTTTTAGCCTTTCACTTTCAAGAAGCTAATGGCCCATCGTCCCTTTTTAATTTTCATCTACGACGGCCGCCTAACCGATGGCTCATATTACCTATCCGAAACACATCCACTGCTGGACGTGTTTTGGATAATATGATGCCACAAATAGCGATACTGAGCTACCTCCATCCATCGACTCCCTGCGACCGCTACGTTATCGTCGATTGGATGGTCTCCCAATAGTCAGTTTTGTGCTGCATCGTGGCCGCCACTCGAGAACCTTACTCCCCAGCGGTTATCAGTTCTGCGAGCAATATGACCGGCCCACTGCCACTTCAGCTTAGATACTAATTCTGAGAACTATGTCGTGACTTGGGTTATTCTACGGTGTTCCGTTTTTTCTTACGGATTCCCGACCGGATAGGTAATAAATAGGACGTATTACTGAGCTGCATCGCTCAAGTAGCTGAACTTGAACACACCGAATGGTATCTTACCTATGTCAAGCATACAATCGCATATTAGGTATCACTACAAGTCTTGGAACAGAGTGTTCCAACGTCGGGTACCTGTTAATGCGGCTGACTCACGTGACGTCAAGACATCACAGCCCAACACATAGCTGCAACTTAACGTCAATCATGTCTTCGGCAGTGCACGCCACGGCACCGAGCCGCATTCATTCAAATCATTCTGACTATGCTATCAATAAAGCCTCTGCGCATTGCGCAAGTCAATTCAATTTTTATATAGGTACTAGCTGACCCGTACCCACTTCGTGGGCGGTAAACATATTTAGTTGTTAATATATGTATATAGCATATAACACTCTCAAATAACGTGGTTTTCAACATGTAAAAGAATGTTCAAAATCGGCTCATTACATTCAGAGATTACCCCCTACAACCTTACTTATTTTTATTGATGTAGTATGGTATAGATTTAATGGTGGCCCCCAACAGAGGTGCCCCCCACTACCAGGAGCCCCCACTTCGGGGATTCCCATTGTCGGGGGCCCCAATACCGGGGGACCCACTGCTGGTACCCCCCACTGCAGGGGCTACTGGGGGTCCCACCGTGGGGTAATGTGGGGGCCCACTGCCGGAATCCCCACTGCTGGGAACCCCACTGCTGGGGCCCCACTGCCGGGAGCTCCACTGCTGGAGCCCCACTGCTAGTGCCCCCACTATGGGGGGCTACTGAATGGGTTCCACTGCGGGGAAATGTGGGGGCCCCACTGCCAGGGCCCCACTGCCGGGGGCTACTGAGCGCGTCCCACTGCGGGGTAATGTGGGGCCCCCACTGCCAGTGCCCCCGACTCTGAGTGCGACCCACTTGAGGCTATGGGGGCTACTGAGTGGGCCCCCACTTACGGGGTCCCCATTGCCGGCGGCCCCAATACCAGGGGACCCACATGATCGTTGATTGAGTGGGCCCCACTGCGGGGAATTGGGGGGGTCAACTGCCGGAGGCCCCCGAAAAGAGACCCTGGTACCAAGCTTCATTTGAACTCATTGAGGATTTTCGGCGCTATGCGCAGCCAAGATATTTTACTTTCATCCCCTCTCCCAAAGGAACCCTATTGAAATCCGGGATAAAAAGTATCCTATGTAAGTGTCCTATGTAAACATTTTTGGTTGTTAATATATATATAGCCTAGAACACTCAAAAATAACGTGGTTTTCAAAAATCGGCTCAGTAGATTCAGAGATATACCCCCTACAACATCATAAACCTTACTTATTTTTATTAATGTAGTATAACATATGTATATACCTAGATATATGTACATAGGTACCTAGATTTTATGGACTGGACGTCACGCAGCTCCACATTTACCTAGGTATATTATGCGTTTCAAAAGCTTTTTATAGTAGGTAACTACTGGAGAATATGGCACTACACATTTATTGTCCAGTTCTAAAATGGACTCGTATTTTGTCCTTCCTCGTAGTATGAACTCAAATCATGCTAAGTTTCATTCGAATCCATTCAGTAGTTTTTGTGCAATTTGAGGCCGAGAAATGTCACTTCCATCCCCACTCCCATGGGAACCCTAATGAATTCCAGGATAAAAAGTATTACATGACCTTCCTCGTAGTATGAACTTATGTATATCATGCCAAATTTCATTTGAATACATACAGTAGTTTTAGCCAAATTAGCGCTGTACGCAGCCAAGAAATTTTACCCTACTGCGGGGAGCCACTACGGGGGCGCTACTGGGGGTCCCACTGCGGGGCAATGTGGGGGCCCACTGCGGGGTAAAACTGCCGAGAGCCCCACTGCCGGTGGCCCCACTGCCGGTGCCCCCACTGCCGGTGCCCCCACTGTGGCGGGCTACTGAGTGGATACCACTGCGGGGTAATGTGGGGGCCCACTGCGGGAGGCCATCTGCTGGCGGCCCCCACTTCCGGGGCCCCCACTGTGGAGGCTACTGAGGTCCCACTGTGGGGCAATGTAAGGGCCCCCCTGCGGGGGCTACTGGGAGGGTCCGGTGGCATGAAGGGCCCCACTGCTGGGGGTCCCCACTTCCGGGCCCCCGCTGCCTGGGGCTCCATTGCCGGTGTCCCACAGTGGGGGGCTCTAGTTCTCTACCGCCCTTGCCCGCGCGCGTTAAATTAACCTGTACCGAAATCCATTTGCGCTGATTAACCGTTACAATGGTAGCCGAAAAGAGTCCCTGGTACCAAGTTTCATTTGAACTCACTGAGGATTTTCGGCGCTATTTGCAGTTAAGAAATTTCACTTCCATCCCCTCTCCCAAGAGAACCCTACTGAATTTCGGTATAAAAAGTATTCTTTAACCTGCTGTTTAGTATGAATTTGTGCCAAGTTTCATTTCAATACATTCATTAGTTTCGGCGCCATGCGCTGCCCAAAATTTCACTTCCATCCTCTCTCCCAAGGGAACCCTTCTGAATTCCGGGATAAAAAGTATTTTATGCCCTTTCTTGTAATATGAACTTAAATCATGCTAAGTTTCATCCAACAAATTTTACTTTCATCCCCTCCCCCAAGGGAACCCTATTGAAATCCGGAATAAAAAGTATATTATGTCCTTCATCGTAGTATGAATTCAAATCATGCTAAGTTTTATTTGAATACCTTCAGTAGTTTCGGCGCTATGCGCGGCCAAGAAATTTTACTTTCATCCCCTCTCCCAAGAGAACCCTATTGAAATCCGAGATAAAAAGTATCCTATGTCCTTTCTCGTAGTATGAACTCAAATCCTGCCAAGTTTCATTTCAATACGTTCAGTAGTTTCGGAGTTATGCGCGGCCAAGATACAGACAGACAGACAGACATGATGGAAATAAAAATCATTTTTGGCATCAGTATCGACAATAGAGTGCCCTCCAAAAAAAAAAATTCAAAATATCTTCAATGTACACAATTGGACCTGTCACAGTTTTATTATAAGTATAGATAGATTTCTTATTATTGTAAAGGTCTACAAAACTTCAAAAGACCGACTTCCATTCGTATTTCCACGTTCTTAGTTCCACGGCCACGACGCTGTGTCTCATACTATCATAGCGTCGTGGCCGCCGTGTGTATGTACTATCGGCGTAAGATCTACCTTACCACCACAAGGTGATTTTTCTGTGAAGTGACCGACCGGTTGCCACCCCCGGCTTGCTCGATTTCTTTTGTTTTTAAAGACCAATAGGACCGTCGTATTTCTTAGGTCTGGTCAGGTACGTAAGTCAGTGCTATTGAAAATAGGTAATTATTATTTTACTACAAACTATTTAAGATTCAGATTAAGACATCATGAAAATTTGAATAATTATTTTGTTTTTATTTTATTATCCATAGATGACTACACTATTTATTGTAAACACTACAATTTGGGAGCGTTCATGTTGCGATAAATTGCGAAAGGAACTCATAGTGCTAGGGCTAATTAAATTCTCGATCTCGACTACCGTAACTGCAACTGCACACAACTGACTACCTGGTTGACCAGATAACTTTGCAATGGAAATAAGTCATTAAAAAGAACCATTACAAAAATATGTTGAACAGATGTTGACTGCCCGGACTCTCTATTGGTCAAACTAGACAACAAAGAAAAGATGGTGTGATCTGTAACCCAAAACCAACGCAAGGCAAAATTGTTTCAAACTGGTAAGGCAGATCTTACGCCCATGGTACGGTGACGGATTCAGGAACGGAATTGTCATTGAAATGTGATTTTTCAGGTTGAATTCTGGAAGTAAGGTCCAAAGCTTTGCACCGCGGACGATAGTGCCCGAATTTTGACGGATTCAGGAACGGAATTGTCATTGAAATGTGATTTTTCAGGTTGAATTCTGGAAGTAAGGTCCAAAGCCTTGCACCGCGAACGATAATGCCCGAATATGAAGTCAAAGAAGTGATTCAGTCTATACTTGGCCTCATTATTTTTGTAGTTATAGCTTATTTTTTCATTTCCGGTGTAATGAACCCCCCAAAAGGAAACTATAGATACATTATTCTTCCTATTAAAGGATGACTTTTAAGACACCTAAATAAAATGAATAAATTAAATAAAAAGCCATTTACTTCTCGACCATCGATCAATGTATCCACCTCCGGCTCCCCACGATCACTTGCCTGGCAATGTTTTCGCACTAGTTTTTGTAGATTAATTTGCTTCTATTTTTCCCTAAATGTCACAGAGATTAAGGCTAATGAAGGAATGGATAAAGGACCCACCTGGCTGTCCAAAAGTCCAGTCTTGCAGCGCTGCATATGCTTCTTTCACTCCCGTACGCACAAATTGCTATTTGGCACCTGTTTGAACCTTAATTGATTTTATATCGATTTTCACAAACACTCGCACAGAGACGTTCTTGCTGTTGCTTTTGACTGATTACGCCATCTTGGAATTTTTTGCCGGCAGGTAAGGAAGGTGAGTGGGAAAGAGAAATAAACAAAGGATTCACCACTGGAGTGAAAGGGATAGGAAATCTCTGTGACATAATTATGCTTAATTAACTACTTTTGGCCGAAACAGGCAACTTGCCTTAGCTGGCCCCGCGCTCAATCTTCCAGCAAACTGTGTTTGTGCAATCGTGGATGCACAAATGTTTGAGCGTGTAGCCGGGCTATTAGATTCCCACGAGAACTTCGATACCTGATTGAAGTTCTCGACAAATTAAATTCCCTATCTCCGTACCTATATCATCATCCGTAACCTGAGTTCATCGACTAATGGGTTTAAGTCTTCATCCACACGGTCCTGAATGAGATCATCCAGGTTCTCCCCGCAATGTTAGTGATAATCCTTCAAACCCGAGGCTAAGTATCATGAGAAGAGACTAAAACAAGTGGAAAAAAATATTACCGTACAAGTAGTTTTGATGGATTTTCATAATTCATTTCTGCGGTATCTTACGTTATCTCATGGACACCTCAGCCGCCTCGCGCCGCCACCCCGGCGCGCGGCGGCGACGGGCTTATACTTACTGGCAAAGATGTAAATCGTTAGATATGCCCTGACACCAAAAACTGTGGCATTGTCTTTGAAGTATGTAGACGTGCGCACCGCGCCGGCACGCGCCGCTGTTTTCTCACGCCGCCGTCGCCCTCTCTATCAGTCGCGTCGGTGCGACGACCAGCAACCAGACCGGAGAATCTGTTCACAACTCTCCAAATTTATCCCTCCAGTATTTAAGAATGTAGTCTCCTTCAAGGTTTTCTGTGATTGCGGTTGCTAGAAGAAGTAGAAATCTTCAGCGCACCACTGCTATGTTTCTTAGAGAGTTTTGATAAAACAGATTATCTATATAGTCTGGTCGCTGGTCGGCGCGCTGACTGATCAACTACACATGGGGCAGCGGCGGCGCGGCAGTGGATAGTCTCGAAAAAACTCGCTCCTTTCACTGTTATTCTAGAGATGAGTCCGGTATTCAATAACTAACTCAGTACCTATTAGCATGGTCCTAAAATATCTAACGCTATTGTAAAATCCGCATACCGCTAAGAAATAACTGTGCAAAGCGAGCATCGCGCCTAACCGACCGTGAGCCATAACTACCCAACGCTTCAGTACCTATACTTACCTAACCTATCATCTACGCATAGATACTAGCGGACCGTTCACCCGTAAAGTTATGTAGCTGCAACAAGTATTTGGTATTTCTAACCAAATCGGTTAGAAATATATTGGGTAGAAATCAGGACAGGTATAGAGTATTGTAACGTTATTGGGTACCAGTTGGTACTACGGAATTGAAACAAAATACCCAACTAATAATCGGTAGCCAAAATATCCAATAACTCCTATCCTTAGTTATTACTGTATACCTTAAACTAAATACCGACCTATCAAATGAAAGCTCTTGTAGCCTAGATCGAGCTGTATTTTTTTTTTGTTTTGAAATATGTATTCGTACATCGCTTTCTACAACAAACTTAGCGAACCTCTTTGACCGTTCATCCAGGAGAAAGCAAAAAACAATAAGAAACCCATTTTTAAATGGTTTATTGATTTTTTATTATTTTTGCGCCTTACGTCTTGCGATGGCAATTTCAAACCGTCATATATGTAGCTCCGGAACAGTAAATTTATTGTAAACTATGAGGGTGACATGATTACTCTGATCAAACCCACTTTAATGAATAAAGATATAAAAAAAAACTCGAAACAGACGATCCAAACTAAAACAGTCACGACGTTACGGTTAGGGGCTAACTACTATTTAATTTTAAATACCTACATAAGAGACAAAAACTCAAACCACGCCGGCGCGGCGGCGCCGCCACGCTGACCGTGGAGGTCGGCGCGCCGCCGCCGGCAAATTTAAGGTCGGGTCGCACGTCTAAGTCTGTGTACCATAGATTGGCTGGTAGTTTTGCTTGTTTATAGTCCGGTCGCAACTCTACAGCAGCGGAAGGAAAAATAATAGTTATTTAATTATATCGCAATCCTAAGAGTGAAATGCCTTTGGATTTATTTGTGTTTTAACAATTTATTGTTGCATTTGCGAAATGCACGCGATGGCATTTTGAGATACTTTTCAAGAAAAAATACCACAGTTAAACAGGTCCAGCTAGCACAATTGTTAGTAAAAAATACTATTTGACTCGAGGTAATTATTACCTATCTAATTTGACATTGGAAGTTATTCCAAGTCATTTAAATTAGAAATAACGACAATAGAGGAAGTCTCTAGCCCCAAACAGTCAGATATTATTAATCACAAGAAAAAACTAAGAAAACCAGATTGTAAAATAAATGCAAAGTTTACTAACTTGGTGCACCAGAATATTCAAGGATTGAAAAGTAAATTATTAGAATTGGAATTGTACATGAACTCATTTGATATTGACATCATCTGCTTAACAGAACACTGGCTGAAAAGCTATGAGCTCATGTTTAACTTCAGTAACCACCAGGTTGGTAGTTCTTTTTGCAGATCACATGCTATTCGTGGAGGCTCTTTAATAATACTAAATAAATTCATAAAATTTATAGAACGTAAGGACATAATATGCTTATCCGTTGAAGGCCACATTGAATTAGCATGTGTAGAGTTGGAGCAAAGTATTGTAGTAAGCGTATACAGCCCACCATCAGCTTCTTTTGAAATATTTGAAAAAAATATGGATGATATCTTATTTAAAATATCAAAATCAAATAAAAACCTCATGGTATGTGGAGACTTTAATATTGATCTCTTAGAAATGTACTCCCTTAGTAGTAGATTAACTAATTTATTTAATTCTTATAATTTAAGGCCATTATTTATGGAACCTACTAGAATAACTGAAACCTCAGCAAAATGTATAGATAATATATTTGTTTGCCAAAATAATAAAATTGTTAGTAAAAATGTAATAAGCAATTTAAAATCAGATCACTTAGGTCAACTAATTAAATTAGAAATTCAAGTAAAAAATAATAACTGGAAAAAGAGAATAACATAAATACCTGTGACCACAAGTCGATTTGAACGGTTTAAATTGGATTGGGATTGTAAACCATCACCAAATTACTCTCATAACCCAAATGACTCCTATTGCAGTTTTTTTACCAAATTCACCAATGCATTCAATTCTATATTCACATCCAAATCGACCATGGTCTCAGAAAAACTTAACTTTAGTGAGGGGGCAACAGTGGGTATACATAAGAGTAGACAAAAATTGTATGAACTGTATAGTGAAAAACAATACAATTTTAGCCTGGAGTTCAAAGACAAAGTAAAAAATTACTCAAAAATATTTAGAAAAGTTTTTCAAGTAGCAAAATCAAATTATATTCGCTCAAAAATTAGAAACAGTGAAAATGTAATAAAATCAACGTGGAAAATAATAAACAGTGAGACTGGAAAGGTCAGTACCTACATTAATGATTACAATTTAAAGATTAATGATTGCTCCGTCAAAAATGACGTTGAAGTAGCCCAAGCATTTGAAAACTTTTTTACTGACATTCCAATCTCTACTACAAAGTGTCTGAACTCTTCTCAATTAATCGCTGAGTCTTTACTAAAAGAAAATGTACCTGCATGCGAAAATAAATTTAACTTCCATCATGTCGATGATAAAGATATTAAAAAAGCATTTAAACTTTTAAATATAAAGAAAACTGCAGATCTCTGGGGCATTTCCGTTAGAATTATTAAACCATTGATTGATACTATTGCACCAGATCTAGCTTTTATTTTCAATGAATCTATTGATTGTGGCGTTTTTCCTGATCTGATGAAACATAGTAAGATAATCCCACTATTTAAATCGGGTAGTAGGTCTGACCCCACTAACTTTAGACCGATATCAGTACTGCCTACATTCAGCAAAGTTTTTGAAAAACTTATTTTACATCAATTGCTTAGGCATTTCAATGGCAATGACCTGCTACATCGTAAGCAATTCGGGTTTACTCACGGCAGGTCAACTACTGATGCCGGTGTAGAGTTGGTATCGCATATTTTTGATGCTTGGGAGAAGTCGCAAGATGCTTTAGGTGTTTTTTGCGACTTGTCAAAAGCATTCGACTGTGTACACCATGCAACATTAATCAGGAAAATACATCACTATGGAATAAATGACACCTCTTTGGATCTTCTTACTTCTTACTTGAGTGACAGGATACAAAGAGTTGACATTAATGGGAAACGGTCTTCGGGATCTGTAGTTACAATGGGTGTACCGCAGGGATCTATCCTTGGTCCTTTCCTATTTTTGGTTTATATTAACGACCTACCTGATCTCGTTAAAAATAATCACGAGATTGTATTGTTTGCTGATGATACTTCTTTAATTTTCAAGATTATTAGACAAAACACAAATTATGACGATGTAAACAATGCAATATCAAAAATAGTCCATTGGTTTAGTGTCAATAATCTTTTACTTAACGAAAACAAAACTAAATGTATTAGATTTACTCTACCAAATGTAAAACAAGTAAAGGCTGATATAAACGTAAAAGGAGAAACTTTAGACATTGTAGACAGTACCGTATTCTTAGGAATAACTTTAGACAGTAAACTTCAATGGGGCCCACACATAGATAAACTATCGAAGAGACTTAGTTCTGCAGCATATGCAGTCAAAAAAATCCGTCATCTTACAGACGTTGATACTTCTAGACTTGTCTATTTCAGCTACTTCCATAGTATTATGTCTTATGGCATATTACTATGGGGGAACGCTGCAGATATTAATACCGTATTTGTGCTGCAGAAGAGGGCTGTTTGTGCTATCTATAACATGGGTCCTAGAGAATCCCTGCGTGATAAATTCAAAGAAATAAATATAATGACTGTACCATGTGTTAGGATTTGTTCAATAATAAGTCGAAATCATTGCTGTTTTAGAAATTTAGAGATTTGTTTACGACTAAATAGAATTTGTATGAGCTTTGTTTATTTAAAATAATATATTTAACAGTAACTTTCCATGAATAACAACAGCAGCTGTCCTGAGACACAGCTCAACCCAAGCACGGGTAATTAGCGAAGCGCTCCGAGCCGAACCGACGTTTGTTTACGTAGGAAAAGTTGTAACCCGAGTCCGATGCCTATAAAAAGTGAGGGCAAACGGAACGGGCATGCAGTCGGTTCTAAGATTTAGAAGTTGTAACATTAAGTTCTCTAAAGTGGGTTCGTAGTATGTGTGTGTGTGTAAAATTTAGAAGTAATAACAATGTGATCTCTAAAGTGTGTCCATGAACAGAACATAAATTGCTGTTCTAGTATCGAGAAGTGTTTCCTTTATTTCCTTACCTCTGTAGGCGATAAGTCTTATAAATCAGAAGTGCGCAGAAACCCACTTCAAATACACGATGGATAAATCAGAACGTCGCAGCCGAGATCGAGATCGGCGAGGCAGTCAGAGGCGTGAAGTCGTTCCAGATCCTGAGAATAGAGTTCTTCGAACTGTTTCACGAAGTCCGAGCAGCTCTCGAGCTCGCAGCCGGGAGCAAGAAGCTCCCGGTGTCGTGAGCGCATCAAGATGTTGGAGGAAGAACTCTTACGGGCACAACTTCTTGCATCAAGAGGGCGTCGCCCCACGTCATCGAGACCCACCAGCAAGCATAGAGAGGCGTGTCATCGTGCGCCATCGAGGCAAACGAGCACACATCGCCGTTCGCCATCGAGGCACACGAGCACACATCGCCGTTCGCCATCGAGGCACGGTCACGAGCTACACCATGCACCTTCGAGGTATAACAGTGAATATCATCACGCGCCATCGAGACCCACCAGCGAGCATCGAGTAGAGCGCCCTCGTGTGCTATCGAGGCACACGAGCATACGCTGCCGTTCACCATCGAGGCACGGTAGCGAACCACATTATGCAGCTTCCAGACATCGCAGCGGACAACATCGCGCGCCATCGAGACCCACCATCGAGCATCGAGTGGAGCGCCCTCGTGTGCCATCGAGGCTCACGAGCACACACCGACGGTTGCAATCGAGGTCCTCTAGGAAGCGTCTTCATTCACCATCGAGCGAGCATCGTGATTGTGATGAACTCTGCTTCAACCAAGCTCAGCATGAACCAGTGCGACGTGCCGACGCACGCCAACCAAGGTCACGTACTTCTTTATCTAAGAAAGATGTTGTAGACATTCTTACATTTATGAAAGAGGGTCTTTTGTCTCATTCCCATACTACTGCACATCCTGCTCAGAAAGTAGATTATAAAAACATTTTACCAAATTTTGACCCTTCCACAAAAACACAACGTGTTGATGTTTCGTTAAAGAAAGTTAACGAATGTGCCTCCGTGTATGGATGGGACGAAAGAACCACGACTCATTTTGCTATGCAGAAACTCCAGGGTCTGGCCAAGACCTGGTATGAAGGTTTAAATTCCATTCTTCACTCATGGAAAGAATGGCAAGAAAAATTAATGACTGCTTTCCCCTTCGAGCAGAACTATGGCCAGGCCTTGGAGGACATGCTGAATAGGAGAAGTAAGTTTAACGAGCCAATAGAGGTATATTACTATGAAAAGCTATCGTTACTCAATCAATGTGACATTGTAGGAAAACGGGCAGTAGATTGTATTATCCATGGCCTTGGAGATAAGACTTCACGATCAGGTGCCCTATCGTTGCGGTGTACTGACCCTGATCAGATGCTTCAATATTTAGTGAGCAATAGGGAGATTAGTCAAGCTGCCGCCGATCGTTCACATTTTAAAAACAAAAATACTCCCGCTACCAGTCTCGAGGATAACTCGAAAATTAAGTCAACCGTCCACAAGGTTAAATCTAAAAACCAATCTGGGTGTTTTAATTGTAAAGAAATAGGTCACAGCTTCATGTATTGTCCAAAAACACTCCTAAAATGTACAACGTGCCATAAGATAGGACACACATCAGATAGTTGTTTTGCCAATAAGGCAACTGACAAAACTAACGTACCAAAGGCAATGCGTATTGATACGATCAGAGATAAGAGCCTATTTAGTCCGGGTATGAAATTTACTAAAGACGTCAGAGTAAAAGATACCATCTTAAAAGCTTTTGTAGACTTTGGTAGCGACGTGACTTTACTACAAGTTTCTGTTGCTCGTAGTTTAGGTTTAGAACACAACAATGTACTTTCAACAATGCGAGGTTTCGGAAACAACGTCGTGCAGGCATTAGGAGAGCTGACTCTCGATTTGGAAATGGACGATGTCACCGCTACGGTTTTATGCAAGGTAGTCAACGACGAGTATTTAGATAAACCGCTACTGATTGGACAATCTTTTACAGAACAACCGCACATAATAGCTTATAAGAATGCACGTAGATTACAGTTTCTCGACATCGGTAAAGAAGTTCCACAGCCAGATTTTGAATGTGATATAGGTCGATTATTGAAAGTCAAAACTGTAGGTACCCTAGAACTGTATGGGTTGGTAACTGTGCGATCACGTATTGATCCTTCGATTAGTGGTAGCGTTCTGGTAAAAAACAGTATAGCAGGTGAACCAAATAACCAATATTTTGTCGTTGGAGGTATTTACTGTGCAAATCGAGGTTTGATAGATATTGAGGTTATGCCTTGTACAAGTTTTTGTCAAATCCCTACCAACACTGTGATATGCCGCGCGCAAAGAATAGCTCTGGTGAATAGCGTCGTCGTTGAATCCTTTTCAAAAATATTGGAAGCTGGAAATGGTTTGGATGTAGATAAGGTTCAAGTAGGAGAACAGATTTCTGACAATGATAAGCAGTGTCTTTTTGACCTTCTTAATAAATACAAGCACTGTTTTGCTACCTCTCTTAAGGATTTAGGTTGCACCAAAACTGCTGAAATGACAATCGAATTGAATAGCGATCGCCCAGTAGTATATCGTCCGTATAGGCTGTCCCACCATGAGCGGGGAAAGGTCCGGGATATGGTAGGTGAAATGAAGGATGCTGGGATAGTAAGAGACTCGACTTCAGATTATGCAAGTCCACTATTGTTGGTCAAAAAGAAAGACGGCTCGTTAAGGATGTGTATTGATTATCGGATGCTAAATTCTGTTACTGTAAAGGAGATACCCGTACCCTATGCCAATTATTGAAGATGAGATAGCTCGTTTGTCTGGTCAAGCGTGTTTTATCACTCTCGACCTTGCGTCAGGGTACTACCAAGTACCAATTGCTGAACAAAGTAAACGCCTCACCTCATTTGTAACGCCAGACGGACAATTTGAGTTTAATAGAATGCCATTTGGTCTGGCAAACGCGCCGGCTGTGTTCCAGCGCATGATGAACACTCTTCTAGGATCAGCTCGTTTCAAAGAGGTGTCAGCGTACATAGACGACATTCTCATATTTGGTTCAGATCCTAAAGACTGTTTAGTGCGTCTTGAGGAGGTTTTACAGGTACTGAAAGGAGCTAATCTTACCTTGAATCTAGGAAAATGTAATTTTCTTCGTGACTGGATAAGCTACTTAGGATACGAAATTAGCTCTGCTGGCATAAGACCAGGTGAAGGGCAAATCGTTAGCGTACAGGAGTTCCCTATACCGAAAAATATTCACCACGTTCGACAATTTCTTGGATTAGCAAGTTATTTTCGTAAGTTCATCAAAGACTTTGCTGTCATTGCTTACCCGTTAAGTAAACTATTAAAAAAAGAAACAGTTTGGCAATGGCAAGACGATCAAATAAAAGCTTTTAATGACCTTAAATCCAGACTAATAGAAAGACCAGTTGCACACGGATGCAAGTAGGTTAGGTATTGGTGGTATATTGTTACAACGCAAGGCGGCGAATGAATCTTTTCGCCCTGTAGCTTATTTTAGTAGGCAGACCACTCCTGAAGAAAAAAACTTTCATTCATATGAGCTAGAGACCCTAGCAGTCGTCTACTCATTGACAAAGTTTAGAGTATATTTGTTAGGTAAGGTATTTAAAATAGCTACAGATTGCAGCGCCTTACGCTCGACGTTCCTGAAACGTGACCTCATCCTTAGAGTCGCTCGTTGGTGGTTAACTTGGCAAGAGTTTGATTGCTCTATTGAATATAGGCCAGGTATTAAAATGAGTCACGTAGACGCTTTATCTCGCAATCCTTTACCTACAAACGGTGTGGTTGAAACAGATCTCTTCCCAACTGTTATGTCAATCAACAGTGACGACTGGTTACATACTCTTCAGTTAGGTGACTCCGAGCTGGACAAAATACGGAATGTGTTGAGCAGCGAAATTGATGAGAAGGGCCTTGCTTATATAAAAGATAATTTTCTTCTTAAAGACAGTAAGTTATATCGGTATCTTAATGGTAACAAAGATGACGTTCGTTGGGTGGTACCAAAAGGGGCGAGATGGCAGCTATGTCGCATGAATCATGTCGATATAGGACATTTTGGTGCTGAAAAGACACTGGATAGGATAAAGAAGCATTATTGGTTTGGTAAAATGGCTAAATTTGTTAAAAAATACGTTAACTCCTGCATTGAATGTGCCTACGCTAAGAATACTTCAAGTTCTCGAGAGGGTTTGCTGCATCCTATCCCCAAGGTGGCGGTGCCTTTTCACACCTTACATATCGACCACTTAGGGCCGTTCGTTAAGTCCAACAGGGGTATGACACATTTGTTGATCGTTGTAGATTCCTTTACAAAGTTTTGTTTCGTAAAACCGGTGAGGAACATGAACACACAAAATGTTGTCAGGGTTTTAGAAGATATATTTTTCACATTTAGAGTCCCTGATCGGCTTATAAGTGACTGTGGCAGTTGTTACACCTCACATGCGTTCAAACGTTTCGCACTCGACAAAGGATTCAAGCATATACTGAACGCTGTTGCTAGTCCTAGGTCTAACGGTCAAGTAGAACGATATAATCGTACTGTTTTAGATTCTCTAAAAGCATTTAACGTAAACCATGGAGAGAAAGAATGGGATACACACCTAGGCAAAATCCAATGGGGACTTAACAACACTGTCCAAAAAACAACAGGTCGAACTCCTTCAGAAATATTATATGGTACTTGTATGAATACAGAAATTAACCCCATGCTTAATGAAATTAGCTTAGAAACTCGTGAGTGTACTCGATCAATTATACGAGAAGAGATAAAAGATAGAATAGATAGAGAACAAAGTAAACAAAAGGAAAGATATGATAGGGGTAGACATCCAGCAAAACAGTATAATAGGGGTGATCTTATTAAAGTAACAAAGACTTGTTTTAGTAATGATGGGAAAAGTAAGAAGCTCTTGCCTACGTATATAGGACCCTATAAAGTTGCTAAGGTATTAGGAAACGACCGTTATAAGGTAGTTCCTATCCCAGGTTTGGGAAGCACAAAGAATAAAAGATCGAGTATTGTTTCAGCGGACCGAATGAGACCCTGGATACATATAGCCGCTCTAGAAGTACAATTACAGGATTGAATTTTGAAACGTAAGTTGTCCATGAATCGATTACAGATCACTATGTTTTGTTCCAGATCAAACTCGATAAGGACGAGATATCAGTGTTCCGATCTGTAGGTGAGACCTACCAACTAGAGCAAGCAAGTGGGTATCGATCGAATACACCTCCAGTTTAGGCTTCGAGCCAACCAAATTTCGAATTAGCTAATTCATGATCGAGCGAAATTAGCTAATCTCCTCGATCGAATCAACCTACTTTGACTTCGATTCAAATATTAGGTATAATCGATACTTTAAAGGACCAAATACGATTGAACTTATTAATGATAAGAGCTCGTAGATGATACTGTACTAAATAATTTAATCTTGTATAACAATCAAATTGTTTCTATTACGAAATGTTAAAATTGTTGATATCCTTGTCATAATAATACTTATGTAATTCTGATTTTACTTATAAATCTTTTCTATGATTCTAGATTTAGATCAATAAGATTATTTTTATCAATAGTTCTAAGGTTGATAAGATAATTTATTATTCATGATTCCTTAAAATTTAAAACAGACAATTAATGCGATTGTTAGGATTTCCACCTGGATCGTGTACGGGGACGCACACGTTGTCAGGACGGACGATTGTTAGGATTTGTTCAATAATAAGTCGAAATCATTGCTGTTTTAGAAATTTAGAGATTTGTTTACGACTAAATAGAATTTGTATGAGCTTTGTTTATTTAAAATAATATATTTAACAGTAACTTTCCATGAATAACAACAGCAGCTGTCCTGAGTCACAGCACAACCCAAGCACGGGTAATTAGCGAAGCGCTCCGAGCCGAACCGACGTTTGTTTACGTAGGAAAAGTTGTAAACCGAGTCCGATGCCTATAAAAAGTGAGGGCAAACGGAACGGGCATGCAGTCGGTTCTAAGATTTAGAAGTTGTAACATTACGTTCTCTAAAGTGGGTTCGTAGTATGTGTGTGTGTAAAATTTAGAAGTAATAACAATGTGATCTCTAAAGTGTGTCCATGAACAGAACATAAATTGCTGTTCTAGTATCGAGAAGTGTTTCCTTTATTTCCTTACCTCTGTAGGCGATAAGTCTTATACATGTCAATATGTTTATGAAAACTTATTGTACACTCATAGAAATATCGATCGATTCCCTAAAAATTGCGACATACATAATGTAAATACTAGAAATAAGAACAAACTCGCTTTGCCCAAAACTCGGCTGCACAAGATTAGTGTATCTTTTAAAGGGCAATGTATACGCTTCTACAACAAAACTCCGAGTGAGTTGCAAAAATTATCAATAAATAAATTCAAACAAACTATCAAACATATCCTTTGTAAAAAGGCTTATTACAAAATATCAGATTATCTAGAGGATAAAAAAGCATGGGACGACTTTTGCTCCAACTCGCAAACTAACAACCTAACAAGGTAAAGGTTTCTCGTTCGCTTCTTTACTTTACCTTAAAAAGATTGAAGTGAACAAAAAATCAAAGTGATCACTTTATTTCCCTGTTTTACTTGTGTAATTTTAATTATGTGACGTGTCCAAGAGTCCTGTAAGGTCTAAAGGAAAAAAAGCACTTTGATATTTGATATTTGATGCTGTGTTTAGATGTACACTGATTCCAAATGAGTGAGCGATCTCATTTCGCGTGGCACACAAAACGGCGCGGTCTCACTACGGTAAGGGCCTATCTAACGATTTACTTACATCTTTGCTTACTGGCACTACTACGAACTTTTGTCTCTTCGTTTAACCTGTAACCCGTTATACCTGTACTTTTTCAAATAAACGAATTTTGTATTTTGTATATATATCTAAATCACTCGAATCTTGTGATGGAACTGTTTCTGGCTTAGGATAGGCTAAAATAGCTACTGTAACACATTTGCCAGTCAAGAAAAAAGTTAAATTTACAGTTTGATTCATTCACTTACCTACTGCCACGCAAGCCTCCTCACTCCGCACGATTATTACTTATTACGCACTTGATAAACAAACACAAATTGTTCATTTCTCACCTCTCCTTAACGCCTCAAAACGACTTTTTAATAGTCTGACTCTGATATTGCGAAACCGAGTGGCGTAGAATCGGCGCAAGACATTAATCTGCCCACAAATAAAAATCCAAGAGCGTGAGATCAGGTGAACGAGCTGGCCTCGTGACTGGTCCTCCACGACACGACCGATCCATCATAGCCCAGGAAACGACATCTTCACTTCTACAAGTACTGGAATCAATAATTAACGCGCAAATCGGGTTATCAACAATTAACGCGCAAAACGCGAGTGACACGTGCTCACTATCATGTAGGCGCGCTTTGACTGAAGGATGTGCCCATGATCAAAAAAACAGGTCTGCTCTTCCGAGAGTGTCTCAAGGTGACGTCTATGTCCAGTTGGCACTTTATTTCAACGAAATGTAGAAGCTGGGAAACAAATGTGATAGGGGGGGACAATTGAAAAATCAATAAAAAAATGTGTATCGGTGTATCGTCAATTTTGTTTGTTAGATCTGTCAAAACAGCGTTAGTTAAACAGGAGTGAATGTGATAAATAATTGGTAAATAACATGTAAATACAAACCCACATAGTTTTATCAGATTTATGCAGGTTCAAGGTAACAAGGAGTTCGGGGAGTTACGATTTTATGCTACTGGTAACACCAGGAAACAGATTAGTTTTCTCATTCGCCGATGGCGATGATGACGTAAGCTGGACACCCACGTGACCATCATGGCTCGGAAGAGCATACCTTTTTTTCTTATACCACAACCCAAATAATCGCATGCTCGTCTGACAGAGCCGAGACAGACAGAGAGAAATATCTTCCGCCAATCTTGCCGCTGGACCTCCGACGCTTCAACGTCCAGTTCTTGGACACCATCCAGTTAGCGCCATACTCCACTTGTCATCTTGTGTGGTCAAGGTGTCCTGTCCAGCTTCATTTTAGTTTCATACACCTACAGGGCGTCCTTGCAAGGCCGTGTTGCCAAATGGAGAGGAAGTATCTTAAATATTGTAGATAGATAATTTTACTAAAAGAAGACTTCATTAGTATTTTCAAAACAATTTAAACAGCATTAAAAGATTTTTATAACCGCCTGTCTGAACCCGGAATCGAACCCGCCAAATAGTAAATAAAAAAACCGTGATTTTACGATACCGATCAAAAGGCACAATCATAAGGATTATTTTTCTCCAGATGACATAGTATCAAATAAAAGGAAGAGCATAAAAATTTGCAATCATAATTTCCGCCGCGGCTTCGCACGGGTCCAATGCTGATATTACTTCCTACTAATATTATAAATCCGAAAGTTTGTATGGATGGATGTACGGATATTAGTTACTCTTTCACGCAAAAACTACTGAACCGATTAGCCTGAAATTTGGTATGGTTTTTATCCCGATAAAACGTGAGCGAAGGCGCGGGCAGCAGCTAGGCTTAAATAAAAGACTCATAAAATTTTACATTATTTGCGCCTTTTGAGATCCTCGGCCTAATTTGCCGCCGAACTAGCCCTCACCGATGTCCTCGAAAGTAGGGAAGGTGCACGATTCTTAAATTTAAAATACACTTTATTCAAAATATATAATAAAATCATATTATAAATTTCTGACTGTTCGATATTATCCAACTAATATATAATCCAATAATTTAAGCCAAAAATGAGTCAACTGAGTTTGTGATTAAGGACAGCTTATGAAAATTATAAACAGTATTTCAGTATTTTTATTTCTTGCATTCATACAGCCGTCAGGTCTTAAAAGTCTTGGTCTTACAGGTCTTGTTAGTGATTAGGTGAGTTTATATGTATAATATTCACAGTATGTACCAATATAGGCCGTGTGGTCGCGGCGTACGAATATCGACCCCTCCAACTCAACCCGTGGATGTCGTAAGAGCCTACCAGAAGAAGGGCAGCAGCTTACTTAAGTATTTTTCAACACCAACCCTGCGATCACCAATCCGCCTGCCAAGCGTGGTGATTATGGCAAAACCCCCCTACATTGGGAGACCATCCACTCGATGGACCGACGACGACGCGGTCGCAGGGAGTCGATGGATGGAGGCGGTTTAGGACTGCTATTTGTGGCGTCGTATATCGCGGTGTAAGAGCCATAACAACGGATGTCACTTTTTTCAACTTTACAGGAGAGCGAAAAAACCGTGCTAAACGCACATCATCGAACTTTGAATTTATATTTGAGGAATGTTAGTTGTTCAAATATAAAAATAAAAATGCAGAAATATGTATAAAATATTAGGCAAGGTATAAAGTGAAAAAAAATTTTTTTCATGGGACTAAATTTACGAAAAATTATGTATTTTACAAAAATTGGTTGACCTACGTTGTTTTGGCTCTAATACTTTTCCATCTAGCTTGTTTCACTGGTATAACAGTACGTTATTCTGGAAGTTAATAAATGAAAAACTGGGAGTTAAAATCTTAATTATAACTTAAATCTTTAATGCAAAGTAACTTATCATGACTAACATAAAATATTATGACTTATTATATAATTATATTATTAATTATAAATAATATATCATTAATCATAATATATATTATATATTATGCATTAATGATGACATTGAATAGGGCTTTATTCTAATACACATGTGGTATCAGCCCTATTCAATGTCATCATCATTAATGGTGTTTCCAATCTTAAAACTTTCATAAAAAGTGTGATATTGCGTGGGAATGATACCATGTCTACACAAATCTTGTAGATCGTCGTATTTTTCAGTAGAAATAGGCAAAGGTCCATCATATGCCTGCTTCAAATTAATTTTATCAACCGCAATTCTACTGCCTCTTCTTATAACTCTTATTTTCCTGAAACTTTCGTCATCCAGATTGTATTTAAAATATATGTGTTTGTTGCCATCCTTACGGTATTGTAGCCACCTTATTTTGAGCCAATTCACAGCTTCTCCGTCACAATCTACTTTGGCATTCTTCACCAATATTGCTTTTAAGTTTTTAATGTCTATAAAGTCTTCTGTACCCATTTCATATACATCATATGGATTTTTGCGAGAAGCTTTTCTTATAATGGTATAAAAACCAGATGGGTGAAATATCGGTATATTTTTTTTAGCCTGTTCAATGGTTGCGTGAATGTTATCAGCTTCCATTTGGCTGTGACCAGACTCAAAATACTTTTGATTTATCTCTGGTATGTCAAAAGCTTCTATACAGTACAGTAACAGAGCGGAAATATACATGTTACGACACTGACTAGCGCATGTATCTGACATAAATGTTACTGGTTTTCCATCAGCTTTACTTTTTAAGTATTTCAGAAGACAAGGTCCTATTTCAATTGCCCCTTTCTTTCTAACACCCTCATGCCAACAATAACAGTAGACATTACGCTTATCTTTTTGAAAATCCAGCATTGTAAAATTATATATTGGAATTCGGCGCTTATAATAAATCATCTTAGATGATGAAGATGGACAATTGCATATGGCTTCTAAGTCATATTCAACGAAATGTATTTCCCCAGACTGAGCTAAATGTTTTGCTTCATCACGATGTTGTCGCGCTGTTATTTTTCTATTCAAATGTTCTTCATACTCTACTCTTTTCAATTCTTTCTCTTCTGGATTCAAATTTTGGAAAGCGAAACATTTGTCGCACAAATCTTTCCTGGGTTGATGGAAGCCTATGTTGAATTCCGTAGTAAAAATCATACGATAGTATGATAAATTAACTGGTTCTATTTGCGCTTCTTCACATCTAATTTTGTAAACGTCGTACATCTTGACAACGTTTAGATCTTGATCTAAATATTCTTTTTTTGTGTCTTTCCTAACGTAATGAGCTGGTGTGCGTGGAAATGATTTTATATGGTTCATTATGAACTGCTTTGTTTCATCGGTCTTTTTGTTTGATGGACAATGCTTACCACGCTTATCAGGTTCAACGACATCTGATTCATTGCGCTTTTTCATGCAAATTCTCACATATGTTTCAGAAACATTCAAAGTTGCCAAAAAAAACTTTTGACACACTTGTATTTTCTCCTCGTTACCTTTTTTTAAGAAATATAGGTTAGTCATTTTTCCTGGTCGGTTCAAATTAGCAGTTTTTCTTGTTTTTGTAGGTACTTGATCTATCAAACTCACAATATACTGTCTTTTCTGGTCAGCATTATTAATATTCCAGAAGGAGGAAAATATAGTTAGTCTTTGGTCCTCAGTAAAATTCTTTGTGCATTTTTGTCGACACATTCCCATACATTTGCTTTGCAACAATGTTTTTCCCGGCTTCATAATACCCTTAGTTGAAAGATATGCCTCACCTTTTTATTTTTGAGTCTTCCTCACATTCTTTTTCCATTTACTAGGATCAGCTTTACCTTTTCTACAGCGCTTTCGGTTTTGATGTCCAGGAATAATCGATTCAACTCCGGGATTGTTTGTCGTATTCACTTGAATGCTTTCTTCGAGAGAAATCACGTTTTCGGCATTGATGAGACTGATAGACATTCTGCTCTCATCAGTTTCTGTCAAACCAGAACAGTCCGTTGACGATATAATGCATTCATCAGGTGGGGGTACATAATCGTCGCTTGAGTCAGATAGATGTAAATCATCATTCAAGTTGAAAAAAGATACATTATCCAAAGTTTCCAGCATTGATGGGCCTGGTTGAAGTACCATGTCGAGAATGTCGTCTTCGAAAATGTTGTCACTTCTCTGTAAACGTGTGTACTTACCAAAATCTTATCATCGAAGTCGACGCAGGTGTTTTCTGCGAAATCCATGGATACCTGAAAAAAAGAACTCATTAGAAGTTGTTTCGGAAATGTAAATGTGATGAATCAATAAGGAAATGTATCTAATAAAAAGTTAGCTGGACTTTTGATTTATTTTTGATCCGAATTTACACTGCAAGCGGAACGAACCCATTAATGACGCCTTTTACCTTGAAATATGTTTTTTAGGGCGTACTGAAGGCATACTTTACATTGAAAACACAAATAGGGAACAGCTCGCATGTTGTCAACGTAATATCTACAGATGACGCCCTACAGCTTACGTTCCGACATAAAATGAGGAATTAATAGGTTCGCTATACGTATTGTAAACGCGGCTTTAAATTGCTTTAAGAAGTACTTACCACATTATTATTATCCATAATGTTTGCAGTTGATTGTGGACAAATAATTGCAGAGCCAGTTGCTCCGTTAGATACGTTGGATTCAATTGTATCTATAGAATCCTGAAAAGATAATAAAAATATTTTTTACTATTTTCAAATTGAATTCAAAATAACGGTCTCTAAAGTGCAAATAAAAAACCCACAGTTGTTAGCAAGAAGTCATGTTGAAGATAAATTATATCCATCGCGTATTTACTGCGTATTATGTATCTATTAGTCTAAATTATAAGGAACAATAACTTCTAAGAATGTATAGATAAATTGTCAAACATGAAGTTAGTTTCAAATAAATAAGTAAGATAAAAAAACTCACCTGGTCCAACACATTAAAAATTTCTCGTAAATTTATTGGCGACTCTTCTGATTTCACCGCTTCTATCATTTTCCAGTTGCGATTGTTTTTCTTCATTTCGGTAACTTTTCATGACATCAACACACAAAAACACAACAAAAAACAGAAAAAAATCGCCTCCGAAACTTAAATTTGGCGGTTCCCCCGCACTCCGAGTTGCTTGGAGCCTAGGGCCTACCAAGATTTTTAAGAGCCCTTTCAACGTAACTCAATAAAATACCAGAAAAAATACAAAATATTACGGCCAAAAGAACGTTTAAGCTTTAACGTCGTATTTGTACATCACCATTGACATAAGAGTAATTAAAAGTTAGTGCCAAAATAACGTTTATTGATATTACGTTATTTTTGAACTTAGGTAAAACTTCAAAACGAAATAAAAATTAGAACCAGAACAACGCAAAACTTTATACTTGGTTTTGGCTCCTATAAAATTGACATTCAGGAAAATTTGTTAGAGGCAGAACGACGCTAATGCTTATACGTTGTTTTGGCTGGTACAGAATAGGTGTTCCAGATTTTTTTAAGGATTCAAGTAAAGGTTTTGGTGATGCGTTATTGTGGCACTTACTATTATTAATAAATCTAGAGCTGTTTTGACCGTGGTCAAGTGGCGTTTTTTTTGTTCTAATTACAATTTCTATTTTGGTAGATACGTTATATTGGAACTAGTAAACTATTGACTTTACACATTCGTTCTTTTGGCACAACGTGTATGATCACTTTTGGAACCCATTTATCAAAAAAAAACGATTTTCGATTTTTTCGGACGTACGTCGTTTTGGCTCTTACCCCGCGATATGGGGGAGGCCTATGTCCAGCAGTGGATGTGTACGGGCTGACATGATGACCCATTTAGGGTGTTGCAATGGAAGACTGGACAGGTATCATGCCTTTCTATGATATATTATACCTAGAGCTCCCTACAAAACTTTAAGATATTTTTTTTTAATAACGCACCTTCGTCCCACCCGGAAGGCACTTCATAGATCCGCCATTTTTTAAAATGGCCGCCCCACAGTTTAGGGTTTAAGATTCGCTTACTTCATATTTATCTAATTAGTTACACTAATTATGACTAGTCGCTAAAAGTAGGCATCGTTGAAAAAGTCAGTGCTGTTGATTTGATTATTTTTTGTAAAATATAAAGATAATAGTTTTTATTCTTTTATTTTACGGGCCTTTCCGACGGTGACATAAATAATAATATTGCAAATTCTAAGCCGGCACCACATGGCATCTATCAAAATACACACAAATAATATTACTTTATTATATATAATCATAAAAGTGAATAATTAATTTAAAAAAGATATAATACGGTCCACAAACAACAATTATTACAGCAAGTACGGCGAGAGCTATATAAATAGCGCCCTCTAGAAAATCTGGATTTTTAATAGAACATGTGAATTTGTGAGTCCGGCCCTCTTCCATAATATAATCAATCTGAAAAATCACATAAGTTATAAATAAGAAATTTTAATATATATATTTTTTTATTTTTACCCGACTACCGACGGACGATGGTTATGAGTTTGACACCCTATGTATGTATGTAGCTGATTTTTATGTTCCCACGTAGCGCTGAAACTACTGGTCCGATTTCATTAAATGAGGTGTCGTATGATTTGTCTTTATAGCTCGATGGTTATAGGCTATGTGACCTCAGATAAAAATGGGGGTCTAACGAGATAGCGGGGTCTAAGTCGGGGTCAAAAATCCGAATGTTAGAAAATGCTCGTATCGTTGCAAAGGTCTTTATTAAGTTCTCTTTTTAACCGACTTCAAAAGGAGGAGGTTCTCAATTCGTCTGTATGTTTTTTTGTATGTATGTTACGCGATATCTCCGCCACTTATGGACCGATTATGAAAAATTATTTTACTACTCTATAGAAAATGATCCCGAAGGGGTTCCATAAAATTTTATCCCCAGGAGATTAGTATTTATCCCGCAAAACTTAAAATAAGTGTAAAAGTAATGGAATTTGAAAGTAATGGAGACGGTTTATCGTACTTTAAAACACGCCATATTATTTTAAAAGGACCAAATTCTTTGGGAAGATAAATCCAACGAACCCAAAAACGAAGTGGTTTAATCTTTCCGTTTAGGAGTTCCTATGGCCACCTTCGGTCTCCATCATCAGACCAGCTCGATGGTACCATTACATTACATTGTCATCGAACTAACATAATTAGGTAGTGCTAAATTTCAGCTCGACCGATTGATGAGTCGTGTAAGGATTACAATAATACTAAAATCTAAAATTCATTTGCAAGATTTGTCCTACACAAACTAACAGGGCAAGTAGAATAGCCATACATCTATCCTTACAAACTTTGACAAGTTTGACATTAATAATATTAGTAGAAGTAGAATTACATGGATTATATGCATAAAAATATCGTCGAAAAATCAAGGAGGATAAAAAAGGAGGTTCTCTATTCGACTGAAAAACACCACAGACATTGTAGAGCAGCGTTTTTATTTGAAAGGTTGAAATAATCGCACACTATGAACGAATGTATCGAAAGAGTCTAGTGACTAACCTATATGCTGACAAAGGGGCGGTGATATTAGCTTTCTTCTCCGGGTTGGAGTGGAGTTTACGGGACGCAGGAGATTTTTCGACGATATTTTTATGCATATAATCCAACGAATTCTACTTCTACTAATATTATTAATGTCAAAGTTTGTAAGTGTATGGATATTTGTTACCCTTTCACGCAAAAACTACTGAACCGATTAGGCTGAGATTTAGTATGGGTATAGTTTGGGACCTAGAATATACATATAGGCTATTTTTTATCCCGATAAAACGCGGGCGAAGGCGCGGGCAGCTGCTAGTTAACATATGTTTTTGTCTTGCGGTATCGTGGAGGGGGCAACTCATGTTCAAGTCATTAAAAAAAAAATCAAAACTCAAAGTGCTTTATTTCCTTTAGACCTTACAGGACTCTTGGACACGTCACAAAATTAAAATTAAGTAAAACAGGGAAATAAAGTGATAGCTTTGATTTTTTGTTCACTGCAATCTATTTATCATAGAGTAAAAACTCGCTGCCTATTTATGGTAAAGAAGCGAACAAGAAACCTTTACCTTGTTAGGTTGTTAGTTTTCGAGTTGGAGCAAAACTCGTCCCATGCTTTTTTATCCTAATCTGATATTTTACAAAGGAATATGTTTGGCAATTTGTTTGAATTTATTTATGTATTGATAATTTTTGCAACTCACTTGGATTTTTGTTGTAGAAGCTTTAAAATATACACTAATCTTGTGCAGCCTAGTTTCCGCCAAAAGCGAGTTTATTCTTATTTCCAGTATTTACATTATGTATGTCGCAATTTTTAGGGAATCGATCGATATTTCTATGAGTGTAGATACAACAAGTTTTCATAAATATATTGACATGTTACTGTTATAATATTTATTTCTTTGAATTTATCACGCAGGGTTTCTCTAATGACCCCAAAGGAAACACCTCTACTGCTGAGGTCACAAAAACGCAGTCAATGTTGTTTGTTCCACCCTCGTTTGGGTAGGGAAGGCACTTTCAACAGTGTGTGCTGATGGGGAAGGGTGTTATTTTCAGAACATATTTGCCAGAAGTCTCGCCAGGATCCACTTACGGTTGGTGATCCACTCGAGTAGTAGGTAGGTACTTACACTAGTCACCAAAGGAACAAAAAGGTGGCGAAAAGGTGGCGCTACACTTTCATGATAATTGTCCATTCCTTAGAACAACCTGAACCTTTATGAAATGTATATTTTCGAGAATATACACAATTTCCTGTAGGTAAACTAGGTAAGTTTGATGTGTTTATTTACCTATCCATACAATAGGTAAGTATTACATTTTTTTTTTTAATGGCAATTTTATTCCTCTTTGGGTTTTGAGGAAACTTTTGCCAACTTCGCGTACTAGTTAGTTCACGGAACACATTTTAAAAGGAAAAAACCTAACAATGTACAAATTGTCAGGCTTTTATCAGTAAATACAATTACAAACAAAACTAAAACTATTTATAGACAAATGTACAAAAATTATCACGAAAATACATTAAATATGTAGTATACACTAATTAACAAACACGCTACAGCTTAATATCATGAATAGTCAAATACTTTATCAATGCACGAGTATTTTCTTTAATAGTAAGAGAAAGCAGAGCTGATAAATTAGAAGGAAGTGGAGCTTTATAATGAACTAAGAGATCATACAAAGACGGAGAAGAGTATATAGGGCAACAGAACAACAGATGGACAATCGTTCCTTCATCCAAACCGCATTCACAGATGGATGAGTCCCTGACTCTTATTATACGTAAATGGACAGGAGAAGAACAATGACCGATTCTCATTCTAGATAATGTTGATGATAATTGTTTCGAAGTTTTTATCCTTGCATACCAAGGCCGAAAAGCTATTAACGGTTGAATCAGATATAAGTGATTACCTTTAACTCTACTAGAATTGGACCAATACGAATTCCATGCCATTTCTAAATCCTGTTTGGCAATAGAAACTATATCATGAGGGTAACTTGAAAATTGACTCATATCACCATGCAAAATAGCTGATCTAGCCAAAAGGTCAACTCGTTCATTCCCTTCAATTCCCCTGTGCCCAGGGATCCAAGCCAGGGTGACCTTTAAATTGTCATCATGACAAAGCCTGAGCAAGTGTTTAGTGAGCAAAGATATAGGACAAGTTATAGCTGCTTTACCAAAAGGATTAGCAAGCAATAAATGCAGACTACTTTTAGAATCTGTAAAAACTACAGAATTAGGCAGTTTATTATCTCTTATAAATTTTATACATTCTAGAATTGCTAAGCTTTCGCCCGAAAAGTTAGAACTATAGTAAGGGTATTTAAATAGGCGAAAAATGTTAGAATCCATATGTAGAAATGCTGCTCCTACAGAACTATTTAAATCTAATTTAGAAGCATCCGTAAAGAAAATTTCAGAATTATGCCAGGCATCATCAACTATTTCATTAAATTTCACATTAGGATATAAAGTATTTTTGTCAATTCCCACAGAAATCCTAACATCAGGTTGAAAAATTTTAGATGAATAATCATACAAAAATAATGGATGAATTGAAAATCTCTCCACTTTGAACCTAATCGAGACAAATTTCCTATAGCTTTTAATTATAGGTGGTAAATCCTTATGCTTCCAATAAGCATTGGTTCGCGTGTAAGAATTTAATAATTGTAATTTGGGGAACAGTGGATGATTTGCAAACATGCTTATTTTGAAAATAAACCTATCAGCAAGATACTGACGTCTCAGTCTAAGCGGAGGGTCAGCACTTTCAACTTGAAGAGCATTCGTAGGAAAAGATTTCATAGCACCTACTACAACTCTAAGAGCTTTCATTTGGCATACATCCAATTTCTTTAACTCCTTTTTACTACCAGGGACAAGCAGGAATGAACCAAAATCAAAATGACTTCTGACAACTGCATTATATAAAATTCTTAAGGAATAGGGATGCGCACCCCACCAAACGCCAGCTAGACAACGCATAACGTGGATCCCTTGTTCACTTTTTCCTAAAATCAGTTTTGTGTGAGATATACCATTTAATTTTGAATCAAATATTTTCCCGAGGAATCTTACTTCTTTTAGAACCGGAATAACAATATCATTACAGGATATGTTAACATTAGGAATTAGCCTACGTCGAGAAAAAGTACAAATAGAGCTTTTAGAAGCCGAAAGTGCAAGGTTATGAGCCTCCAACCACTCAGACAGAATGGAAATACCTTGTTCTACTTTGTTGGCAGCTAGGATCACAGATGGGTCAGCAGAATAAATAAGTAAATCATCTGCATACTGAAGAATTCTACAAACTGAAGTAACAGGACCCTCAATACCGGCAGTGTAAACATCATACAAAAGCGGGCTAAGAACTGATCCTTGAGGGAGACCTTTCCAAATTATCCTATCACTATCATTCACACCTTTGAGACGAATTGAAATATGCCTACCTTCTGGTAGGCATAGGCGAAGATTAAAAATAAAATTCGTTATCTTATGAGGAATTCGAAGATTCTGAAGTTTTTCTCTAAGAATTCAAAGATCAACGTTATCATATGCCGCAGAAATATCCAGAAAGCCAGCAACGACTGACTCCTTTCTAGAAAGGGATAGATGAATGTCTGTAGTAAAGATGGCCTGACTATCAGAAATACTTTTTCCTTTTCTAAAGCCATACTGAGAACCCGATAAAAGAGAATGGTGTTCTAAAACCACTCTAGACGATTTTTTATTAAATGCTCTATTATTTTAGGAATAGTAGATGATAAAGCAATCGGACGATATGATGAAGCAGATTGATTATCCTTGCCTGGTTTACAAATTGGGATTATTATCTGATGCTTCCATGCCTCTGGAATAACACCAGAATCCACAACCATATTAATAAGAATAAGAAAGTATTTTAAGGTAGCTTCATTGGAGTTTGATAGAAATGAGTATGGAATACCATCTGCACCTGGAGAAGAGTCCTTGCAACGGTTTAAGACTAATTTTAATTCAGAAAAAAGAAAAGGAGAATCCTGCGCAAAACTAGAATTACTTAATACGTCAGAAGAGGAATTAACATTGCTGAGATAATAAGGTTTAGGAAGCTGATTATAGTTTGGAACAAAAGGAGGGGCCAATTTATTCATAAATTCATTAACCCATGATGTAGAATAAGAAGTGATCGACTGTTGACTTCTCTGGGATGACCTAAAACGCCAAATTTTCTCCCAAACCATAGAAGAAGGCGTCTGTGGTGAAATTGAGGAACAGAAATTACGCCAACCCGTAAACTTCTTTTTTTTTAATAATCTCCTAGTAGCAGCATTGACATTTTTAAGATATAGGAAGTTTCCTAAAGTGACTACTTGATCGCAGGCAAGCTCAGCGGCTTTCCTACATTTGATAGCAGTGCAATCTGCATCCCACCAGGGAGGGGATGGAATTTTGCCTACGGATGAGTTCTTTTTTTAGAAGTTAGCCTCTGCAGCTTCAATAATGGATTTAGAAAAATATTTAGAACAGTCGACTAGATTAGAAAAATTGGGCAAGGAAAGAGATTCTATTTTCTCATCAACTAAAAGAGAAAAAGAATCCCACTTGTCTTTATTTATAATGAACGGAAGTAGAGGGGGTGGATTAGGATTTATTGAATTTTGAGAAGGAAATGAAACAATTATAGGATAATGATCCGAACCATATGAATAAGATGACCTAGACCAAGATAAAAGACTCGCTAATGAAGATGAACAGAAGGATAGATCAACAAAGCTATGATTCGTTCCAGGACCAGTTCTGCGTGTAGGAGAACCATCATTCAATACACAGAGATAAAAATCATCCAAGATATTTAAGAGGTGAAAACTAAAAGGATGATCAGAAGGAGCACCCCATAATTGATTATGGCAATTAAAGTCACCCAATAATACTAACGGAGGAGGAATGGCTGCAAGGAAAGATGAAAGAATGGGAATAACAGCCCTTTTTCTTTCTGGGATGTAAACAGAAACATAAGAAAAACCTGAGGGCGACTATATTAAGTAAGTCACTAGAGTTATGAATAGGAATTTGCGAAAAAGAAAGATTGTTTTTAATAAAAAGGGCGCTACCGCCCCAGCCATCACCTCTGTCATCTCGAAGGATAGTATAATCCGGGACACCAAAAAAGGAACCCGGTTTCAACCACGTCTCCGAGATGGCAGAGATGAATGGCTTATGAAAATTAAAAAGATAATGTAGTTCAGCCTTATGCTGAACCACACTTCTACTATTCCATTGGAGGACTGTATCCTCCATTTTTAACAATATTTACAAGCGTTATAGAAATGGTATTAATTAAGTTAACGGCAACGTGGTTCGGTAGATCAGCTTTGAGAATGATGCTTGTCAGAGAGGAAATAAGATATTAGAGATAGACTCAGGAGCCATAATACAATCATTTTCTTTGTTGGGACTAGCAGATAAAGTTAAGCAAACATTAGATTGTACAGCACAACCTTTAGCAGGTGCAAGAATGGTAAATGAGTTGATTAAATCCTCATGAGACTTCCTATTATATCCTTGCACCAATGGTGGACGATGAGGGGAGGGACGAGCAATTGTCTTTCTGTATGAAAAGGTTTGAGTGGACTGTTGCGAGTTAAGCAGATTCTCTGATTTGTCCAGCTGTGATGGAACAGGAGTTGCAACAACATCCGCAAATGATTTTTTTGACTGGGGCACAGCTTTTGATGCCTCAACATATGATACATTACGGTTAGCCATATGATGTTTAATGTTAAGTTGTCTTACATACTCAGGGCATGACTTATTTGTCGCAAAATGATGACCAGTAGAGTACATGCAAACTGCAGCTGATTCCAAAATATTGCAGGAGTCCCCAGAGTGGAGACCAGAGCATCTGAAGCATTTTGATTTTGAACGGCATTGCATCCTTGTATGACCAAATTTGCAGCAATTATAGCACTGGATAGTCAGGAATATATACTGCTCCACATGTAACAATGTGAAGCAACAGGTTACTTCCTTTGGAAAGTCTGACCATCAAAAGTGACAACAACAGTCTGAGTAGGAACCCAGCTAGTACCCTCGTTAGTCACCATTTTTTTATTTAATCTCCTTGTTTTAATAATACGTCCAATGCCAGATGGGCACTTGATGGACTCAAAAATTTCCTCATGATTCCACTCTGCAGGAATACCTTTTATGATACCCGTTCGGGATTTATTATGCGACGGAATATAGGCCCTATACTTATTCACCAGAATTTCATTTTTCATGAAGGAATTAGCCTCTTCAGCAGAGTTTAGTGTGATTTCAAGCCTATTACGGCCAATTTTCTTTATTCCATTATCAAGAACTGATGTACACTTGTTTTTATAAAGGAATGCTCCAAACTTAAGTGGGTGAAGGGTAGTACCCAGGTTACCCATCTCCCCTGATGTAATCTCCCCAGATGAGTGGTTCACTAGCTCAACATAGACTATGAATGGACCGCAGTCACTAGCCTGGTAAAAGTCCCTAGTTATAGGAGTAAAATTTTTAGTCGTAGGATCCTGGGTCATGGGCACAGGGGACTGAGAATCAGACTGGACCATAGTTGAAGACACGGAACCCGACGGAATCGGGTCGTCCTTTGCTAACTCATTTATGAAAATATTAGATCCTAATTTCATACATGCAGTGGAGGATTTCGTAGCAGGTTTCAAAGAAACTTTTGAAACCTTCTGTAATCTTTTCTCCTTCTTCTTGTTAGGAACGACTGCCCATCCACGTTCTTTCGTAGATTTTAAAAAGTCACCTCGTTTATTACTTGTATCCACAACATTCTCAAGGATATCGGACGAAGCTTCAAAATATTCCGGTGTCGACGTCGGAGAGGCCAAAATAATTCCAGGAGGAAGATCCAACTCGAACTCCAGTTCCCCGGAGTCCAAAGGATCCTCCATCTTGGTCCATCAAAAAACAAAAGAACTCACCATGCAACGAAAATTTTCCACCCACTCACAAAATGAAATATATACACAACCAGTAAATAAAAACCGAATATTTACTAATACTAATTTACATGAACAATTACTATCTACAAATCTACATCAATATTATTACAGATAAATCCCAAAATTATTTAAAATTCCCGCACAAAGAAAAATCGCGTGAACGTCGCACGAGTCGAAGGCCAAGTATTACATCCATAGAATATATTTATATATAAACCGGAAGAATTACTTCACTTCTTTAATAATGGCAACAACCCGGTAGAGGTTTTCTAAAGATATCTGACTTAAAGATAAAGATAAAATGCATTTATTTTACCCAAAAAACATAAGAAGAATAAGAAAGTAAGTAGGAAAAAAGTCAAAGTACATTAGAAATGAAATTTAATTTATTGCATGGAAAACACAGACAAAACAATTCCAAAAACAATACATTTTCTTTAGATTTAGTAATTTTAATCTATGTTAGCCTGTGTTATATGCATCTATGCCATCCCTCATTACAATGACCTATGAAATAAATCTAAAAACACAAGATAACATAGGTATACTTTATTGACAAAGAGAATAACAATCAAATAATATAAACAAATTAAACTAGTATTTACAATTGAAACAATAGAGCTAACTGCAGACTGTTGCAAACAATCTACAGATAGCTCAACTGGGCCATATCAATACCAGTCGGAGTAGGTAGTTCAGTTTTATTTGTTTTGTGAAGATCAAATACTAAAGGTTCAAATATTACATTTACAATTTTGTACTAAAATAAAAAAAGAATGAACACTTTATCATTGTTAGAATAAACGAAAAAGCGTGAAAACGTGACATTGCGTTCATTCAAATCTTAAGGTTTTTATAGTTAGTGACTGAATAAAAGTCATTATTTTCCCGTAACAACCAAATAAAAGCAGTAAAGAGAATAAATAACATAAAAAGAAAAGGGTATAATTTAAACGATCAGCAAAATAAAGATGTTTTGCTCAGATGAAAAATGGATTTTGCCAGCATAAAAAATGAATTGAGCTGCATAGTAGCTGAATGAATGCATGAATTGAGAATGTATTGAAATGCATGAATTGATGCAAAGCATGAATTGAGCTGCATAGTATTAGTGATAGGCTAAAATTATTAAATTGGTCGGCAAGCAATGTGACATTGATCAGCCTTTTAAATATTTCCGCAGCAATATTTAATAAAGCAGCAGCAAATCGTGATTCGTATGTTATAAAATTTATTGTGATTTGCTAGTTTTAAAAGAACCTACCTGCCTAGGCATACTCTATAATCTTCTGTACCTACATGTGGCACTGAACTCCTCCTTAACGGCTGAATCAAATTTATTCACATTTATTGTGTGTGTTTCGATGGGTCTCTGTCCTTCAGGTCCCTCCGCCGAAATTCAGACTTAGTCACACCCCGGGGGGTGAATAATCCCCGGGATCTGAAGATCTCAAACTAAGTTACTAGGATGACAGACAAGGCCAAAAAACAATCCTTCTCTTAGTTTTACAACTCAATATTTTTTCTACTTAACGGAAGTAAAATCCTGCTGATATTTAATCTGCTGACCAAAATATGAATTTTGCTATTTATTTGCCGATCAAAAATAATTAAGTTGCCGACCAAGTACCTACTGCTGATCTATTATGGTTTGTAGTCGACCAAAATAAGATATTTCCGGCTGACCAAATATTTAAAATAGATACCAATAAATTAACTCCCAAAGAAAAATGTTATAAGAATATAAATAACATTTCGGTGGCTGATCCCCAAATAGACGTTACATTATCTTAGACGTAAAAAACTGTAAAAGTATGGAAAAAAACTAAGTGCAAGCATTCATAGTTCATAGTTTTCTATTTATAACGATTATGTTACAAGTCATATTCTAGGTGTCAATTAAAATTATCACATAATGATAAATAAATTAAATCAATAATTAATAACATAAAAAATTTAATATTATTAACCTTAAATTACATATTTAGGTACATTTTAAAGTCATTAATTCGTTATATCATAAATTGTCAGACATTTTAGCCACTTTTTCAATTTTGTCTTAAAATATTACATACGTATTTAGGTAGGTACTATAACGAATTTATGACTTTAAAATGTACATTTAAAAGTCATAAATTCATTATATCATAAATTGGCAGACTTTTTAGCCACTTTTTCAATTTTTTCAAAAAATCTTCCTCCGGCGACGGTAGCGAACACTTCATTCGCTGTAGGTATGGGATCCGATTCGGTCCGTCCTGTTGAATAAAGAAGGTTGATGAAAAAGTTTCGATACCAGCAATAAAAAAAGTACGAAAAAAAAGTTAAATAACAACCTTGGAGATATATGGTGAGATAATCTGGACTGTCTACATTTTTTTTACTCTATGCTCAGTCTAGGGTTTTGGTAATCTATGAATTCGAGTTGTTATCAATGAAAGACATGAAAGAGAATAAAACCACTCCGTCATAGAGTAAAAACTCGCTGCTATTCTCAGCAGAGGGATAGTGTCATTATGCAACAATTTGACAATATGTGTAGCCAAAAACCAAGGAATTTATATACTAACGTACATAAATTCCTTGACAAAAACCAAAAACAGATCTATGTGTGATTTGACAGCATTCAAATAACAGTGCTTTCACTCACACATTCGTATGATTGAATGTTGCAAGTGAATGGCATTTTCCCTAAAAAGTTGGGTAATTTTCTTATTTTAACTAACAGGTGTGTGATATGATAAGTGGTAATTCTAATGTTATTAAAAGATTCAATTAGAGAAAAGCGCTCTTGCGGCCACAAATTATGTCATAGTATTTATTGATGCCAATTTTCAATATGATTTTACAATTTGAATATTCTCAGAATATCGTTGAGTGATTTTGAAGATTAACTTAAACGACAATTTTTCCTTGTAGATGTAAATAAAGCACTAAGCACATGTATCATAAGGACGAAAGTTCGCCCCAACATGTAAGTTCATATCCAATGTGGATTTATTTCTCTTCTAATTTCATAAACTAAGTAACAAAATCGGGGTATTTTTTCCCGCGTGCATATCAACATTTTCACGAAAATGGCGGACAAAAATTTTGAATTTATTTATGAGTTTTGATGACTGTTTAATGCAAAATTACAAATTTCATATTTGTACTTACCAGTGAAATGAAACTTTAATAGTGTTATTATTCTTCTCAGTAGTGTTTTAGCACCCTTTTACCGCACAATACACTATTGTAATATTTTTATGTGAACGCTGCATTCCGCGCCATTTGATGTATTGTACTAATAACGGTTCGAGTTTCAAAATTCGCCGGTACCGGCCTATTTTGTTGGATGCACCTTGTTTGTGTCAACTGCTATTCTGAGCTTTATAATTCTGCACTCCATTTTATGAATGAGTAATGAGTATACAATAACTACCGCAAAGAGAATACAATACCAAAGAGAAAACTTTACGAGAACTACCGTAAGAGTTGTTATAATGAACTATTATTTATTATGTAAATAATAAGGAAATAAAAATCGATGATTCTATCAGTTGAAGTTGTTTAAAGTACCTATGTGAAATTATAATTGTCTAGTTTAGTAAAGCAAAGTACCGATTTACCTACTGCTGTGTGTGGTTCAGCGACCAATAGTGGATCTAAGCGAGATTTCTCCAGAAATATTTATTGTGAAAGTATTTACCTCCCTCCTCATCAAAATAACGTTCACTATTGAACAAGCCTCCCCCTAAACGAGGTTGTTTTTTTCATAATCATCAGGCACAACAAACCGCCTTGCAAGGGTTTGTTGATTTCAATACAAGCGTAACATGTAGAAGGAAGTTCTTGCCCTTCCTCTGGTAGGCCCAGCCCGGTGTAAAAGCCAACTAATATCTTTTACGACACGGACTGGGTAGGTCAACCCTTTCTTACGCGACCGCCACTGCTCCAACCAAGTGCAAATATCAAGTATCAAATATCAAAGTGCTTTATTTCCTTTAGACCTTACAGAACTTTTGGACACGTCACAAAATTAAAATTACATAAGTTAAACAGGAAAATAAAGTTTTCACTTTGATATTTTGTTCACTTCAATCTTTTTACGGTAAAGTAAAGAAGCGAACAAGAAACTTTTACATGGTTAGGTTGTTAGTTTTCGAGTTGGAGCAAAAGTCATCCCATGCTTTTCTATCCTCTAGTAGATAATCTGATATTTTGTAATAAGCCTTTTTACAAAGGATATGTTTGATAATTTGTTTGAATTTATTTATTGATAATTTTTGCAACTCACTCGGAGTATTGTTGTAGAATTGCCCTTTAAAAGATACACTAATCTGGTATTTTGGGCTAAGTGAGTTTGTTCTTATTTCTAGTATTTACATTATGTATGTCGCAATTTTTAGCCATCTACTCAGCCCGTGAGCACCCACTACCATCATCATCAGCCCGAAACGGAGTGTGGGAAGACTTCCCACTCGATGGACCGACGACATTGTAGCGGTCGCAGGGTTTCTATAGATGGAGGCGGCTCAGGACCGCTATTTGTGGCGTCGTCGTATGGGGGAGGCCTATGTCCAGCAGGTATAAATCCTATCCTAACTAATATTATAAATGCGAAAGTGTGTTTTGTTTGTTTGTTTGTCCTTCCTTCACGCCCTAACTAACAATAAGCTAGAAATGTGAAGTTCGAATTTAACGCGGGTGAAACTGCGGGGAACAGCTAGTAATAAACAAACAAAAAAATATTTTATTTAGGACTAATAATAATCCATAATATTCTGTTTGGTCTTGGCGACCACGGCGTAGAATATCGACCCCTCCAACTCAACCCGTGGATGTGGTAAGAGCCTACTAAGGGAACCTACCAGAGGGCAGCAGCTTCCATCTGAGTATTTTTAAACACCAACACTGCGATCACCAATCCGCCTGCCAAGCGTGGTGATTATGGCAAATCCCCCCCTACATGGGAGACCAACCACTCGATGGACCGACGACATCGTAGCGGTCGCAGGGAGTCGATGGATGCAGGCGGCTCAGGACCGCTATTTGTGGCGTCGTACGGGGGAGGCCTATGTCCAGCTGTGGACGTGTATGGGCTGATGATGATGATGAATATTATGTTAGTAATTTTGTAAATTAAGGCAGTTCCCAGACCCAAACCAGCGCCGCCTATTTTATCATATTATCACGTTAAACAATGGAATTTTCAAAAATCACTTGGCTAGTTTGTTAGACCTATCATAGGAAGAGTGTGAATTGTACTTTTTGGTCACCAAACTTGGATTTCGCATCTCCTCCTGAGCTTATACAATATAAAACTATTACAGAGGCATTAAAAATAAGCTTATGACAGGTACCTATTATAAACCGGGCCAAGGGATTTTTGAAAATTCCTTTACTGTAGATTATTTTTATATTTTATTGTATTTTCTATAGTAAAAGATGTATTTTAGCGAGATGTAAAATAAATGAAGTGGAATAATACTGGAAAATTCACACAGCATTATCTAGCCCCAAGCTAAGCAGAGCTGGTGTTATGGGTACTAGGTAACTGATAAGATAACTAATAAGCTAAAATAACACTGATAACGCGTTACGTTATGTGTTACGTTATATGTTATAATCCATGGTAAGCCTGCTGGTGATCTGCCTCTTTGTCTTAGATCGTCTCAGAGGAAACATTCCGTTAGAGGCTGTATTAGTTAATCTTCCGTCTTTCCAATTAATCTGCCTTACCTACCTACTGAAAATAGAAATATAGATTACTAGCTATATACTGCTCGCGCCTTCGTCCGCGTTTTATCGGGATAAAAAATTGCCTATATGTTATTCCGGGTTCACACTATACCCATACCAAATTTCAGCCTAATCAGTTCAGTAGTTTTTGCGTGAAAGAGGAACAAACATTGACATTTATGATAAACTAGCAGCTGGCCGCGCCTTCGCTTGCGTTTCATCGGGATAAAAAATTGCCCATATGTTATTCTAGGTCCCAAAATATACCCATACCAAAAAACAGCCCAATCAGTTCAGTAGTTTTTGCGTGAAAGAGGAACAAACATCCATACTCACAAACTATGAGATAATAATTATTATATTATATTTTATTTTTATTTATTTATTTATTCACAAAAAGTAGGTAGCCGTGGGGCGTACGAATATCGATCCCTCCAACTCAACCCGTGGATGTCGTCAAAGCCGACTAAGGGAACCTACCAGAGGAAGGGCAGTAGCTTCCTTCTGAGTATTTTTCAACACCAACACTGCGATCACCGATTGGTGATGCTGGCGGATTCGCCTGCCAAGCGTGGTGATTATGGCAAAACCCCCCTACATGGGAGACCATCCACTCGATGGACCGACGACATCGTAGCGGTCGCAGGGAGTCGATGGATGGAGGCGGCTCAGGACCGCTATTTGTGACGTCGTCGTATGGGGGAGGCCTGTGTCCAGCAGTGAACGTGTATGGGCTGATATGATGATGAGAAATAGATGTTTGATATTATAAAATACATATTTATTTATTTCAGATCTTTCATTTGTATTGAAATGTGATTTTTCAGATTGTATTCTGCAAGAAGTTGCGGCCCTCCACCGCGGACGAAAATGCCCAAAATAGGAGCTCGTAGATGGTTCTTGTATGCATCGTCCGCCATTGTTTGTTTAATAATAATTATTCTGATAGTTCTTGCTTTAAGAAAACCTGATAATCAGCCTCGAAACTCGACTCGGCCACGATTTTATTTCGGTAAAGGTTGATAAGGCCGCCCATTGTACATTAAGTAATCTCTATTTTTAATGTTTTCTTCGTGGTGTACATTAAAGAATTTTTGTAATTGTAATTTTAAGATTTCGAAAAAATTAAGAGGTTATGTGTTCGGCTGTATGTATGGTACTTTTAATATGTACCTAAGTCCATAGATTTCCGTCATATAAGAGCCGATTTAGATGATTCTCTTATAGTTTTATCCTTTATACAACTATAAGAGTACTACTACAACTATAAGAGACTATATACAACTATAGATACAACTATAAGAGATCTAAATCGGCTGATCACGAGACAGTTCCATTAAATGACACAAATATTTTATTCTTAAGCGATTAGTATTTATCCCATAAAACTTAAAAAACAGTTCATAATTAAGTGATTTGAAGTTTATATCTAAAGAATTTGTTATTATTGTATTTCCGAAATGGATAAAATAGTTGATACTTACTTATTTATTTAATTTTGAGACCTTCATGTTCACCCAATCTTTATATATTTAAAAATCTCGTGTCAGAGTATTTGTAACCTAACTGCTTCGAAAGGCCTTGATCGATTTGTATATTCGGTAGGTCTGATCGTAAACTATTTTTTATATGATTTTTTATATCCCTAAGTTTTAAGGGCAGCCCACGTATTTTTTTTTGACAATACATATTGTATACATATTTTATATGATTTTTCATTAAAAATACATACATACTTATAACTCTCAATTTTCACCATTCTAACATCAACCCCATTTTTAACCGACTTCAAAAGGAGGAGGTTCTCAATTCGTCTGTATGTTTTTTTATTTATGTTACGCGATATCTCCGTTAATTATGGACCGATTTTGAAATTTCGTTCAATATTGTATAGAAAATGAGGGTCTTTTAAAATTTTTATCCTCTAGGGATTAGTATTTGTCCCGCAAACCTTAAAATATGTGTAAAAGTAAGAGAACCTAAAGACGGTTTATCGTTTTTTAAAACACGACATATTATTTATTAACGATATTAGTTAGTAGGTAGGTAGGTACCTACTGTAATAGTCTTCAACCCTCAGTGGTCGGTAACAAGAAATAATTTATATGGGAAAAAAACGCTTGCCGGGTCAGCTAGTTTTACAATAAAAAATAATATTCTATTCTAATCTACGAAGTGTAGGCATTTCGTAGAATATTAGTAAGACCTTTACGTCGCAGTAGAACCAATACATCTGCTATCTATCCTATACCTAATGTAAGCACGTAACATAGGTAAATGAAGTACATATTTGGGAAAATGTCAAAAAAAAACTATGTCAAAGTAGGACTAACCGGGCCATGGGGCCGCGGCGTACGAATATCGACCACTCCAACTCAACCCGTGGATGTCGTAAGAGCCGACTAAGGGAACTTACCAGAGGATGGGCAGCAGCTTCCTTCTGAGTATTTTTAAACACCAACACTGCGATCACCAATCCGCCTGCCAAGCGTGGTGATTATGGCAAATCCCCCCCTACATGGGAGACCATCCTGATCCTGATGATGATGATGACATATCTAACGTCCACTACACTGCCTACACAGACGCTGTGGAAGACTTCCTGATGAAGAAGACCGAGTTATGTCCCGGATGATCGATGAGAGATACAGCAGTTGATGGGTGCTCATGGGGAAGGTTACTAAGTACTTTCAGAACAGATCTGCCAGGAGAAGTTTCGCCGAGATCCACTTTGGCTGGCCGCCGTGGTCGAAATTCACCTTAGTTAGAGGACTTCATCATCAGTTGGGGTCGAGGAACTACCAGTCTTCGCAATAATATGGCGTGTTTTAAAAAAACTATAAACCGACTTTAAATTCCCTTACTTTTACACTTATTTTAAGTTTTGCTGGATAAATACTAATCCCCTGGGGATAACAACGTTATGCGGCCCCTTCGGGATTATTTTCTATACAATCTATACTTATAATAAAACTGTAACAGGTCCAATTCTGTACATTGAAGATATTTTGAAATTTTTTTTTGGGGGGCACTCTTTGGTCGATACTGATGCCAAAAATTTAATTTTTTTCCATCATGTCTGTCTGTCTGTCTTTCTGTCTGTCTGTCTGTCTTTCTGTCTGTCTGTCTGTCTGTCTGTATCTTGGCCACGCATAGCTCCGAAACTACTGAACGTATTGAAATGAAACTTGGCAGGATTTGAGTTCATACTACGAGGAAGGACATAGGATACTTTTTATCCCGGGTCTCAATAGGGTTCCCTTGGGAAAGGGGATGAAAGTAAAATTTGTTGGCTGCGCATAGCGCCGAAACTACTGAATATATTCACATGAAACTTGGCAGGATTTGTGATCATACTATGATGAAGGACCTAGGATACTTTTTATCCCAGATTTTAATAGGGTTTCCTTGGGACAGGGGATGAAAGTAAAATTTCTTGGCTGCGCGTGGCGCCGAAACTACTAAATGTATTCAAATGAAACTTGGTATGATTTGAGTTCATACTATGAGGAAGGATATAAGGTACTTTTTATCCCGAATATCAATAGGGTTCCCTTGGGAGAGGGGATGAAAGTAAAATTTCTTGGCTGCGCTTAGCGCCGAAACTACTGAAGGTATTCATATTATGTTCATATTACGAAAAAGGGCATGGAATACTTTTTATCCCGGATTTTAATAGGGTTCCGTTGGGAGAGGGGATGATAATATTTTTTTTTGGCTGCGCTTAGCGCCGTTACTACTGAAGGTATTCAAATGAAATTTAGCATGATTTAAGTTCATATTACAAAAAAGGGCATAAAATACTTTTTATCCCGGAACTCAGAAGAGTTCCCTCATGAGAGAGGATGGAAGTGAAATTTTGCGCGTTGCAGGATGGCGCGCGGGGCAAGGGCGGTAGAGAGCGATAGCCCCCCGCTGTGGGGAGCACTGGCAGTGGGGCCCCAGGCAGTGGGGCCCCAGGCAGTGGGGGCCCCAGAAATGGGGACCCCAGCAGTGGGGCCCCTCACGCAACCGGACCCTCCCAGTAGCCCTCCCGCAGTGGGACCTCAGTAGCCCCCACAGTAGGAGGCACCGGCAGTGCGAGTTTTAATATTACAGCCAAAAATTTGGCTAAACAAGATGCTTCTTTTGAGCATTGTAATAAACTTACAACGCAGACCTTGGAAGTTCTTCCAAGCCATTTAAATTACTTAAAAAGACAATAGAGGACGTCTCTAGCCCTAAAAAGTCAAATAATATTAGTCACATAAAAAGTCAAATAAACCAAAAGTGTAAAACAAATGCAAAGTTTACTAACTTGGTGCATCAAAATATTCAAGGATTAAAAAGTAAATTATTAGAGTTGGAATTGTACATGAACTCTTTCAATATTAACATCATCTGCTTAAGGCGTATACAAAGGCAAATGACCTTGGGCATTTGGCAGCCTAGCGGAGATACCACGCGCCATCTATGGAGCAAGCAAAACGCGCGCGCGGTGTCCTCCACTGCAGTTAGATGGCGCGCACTAGTGTAGTACATACGTACACACAGTACACAGAGTAATGATGATCAGAGATACCCCTTGAGAGAAACTGACCAAAGGAATAATAATTGTCTAAAAATATTATATGATGTATATGAATATAGGTAGGCTTAGGATTAAAACATTACTACACAAAATATCTTTTTAGTAAAACACATATTATTAAATTTATTTTTGTTGAAGTTTTTATTAATATTTATGAGAACACTCGGCATGATAATATAAATTCACTATCTTGTGTAAAAAATTATATTCGTCCTTGTTTTCAGTGCTAGGTAAGTGGTTGGTATGGTAACTAGTTATGATGTGGTAAGTTGATCTGGAAAGAAGTAATTTAACGGAACCCTTAATCTTCTTTTACTGAAAAATAAAGAAATTAATATATTTAATGGCCCGCAAGAAAAAATATTCTCTAAGTGAGAGGTAGGCAATTGATACCATTTGATAGAATATGGTTGGTAAACTATGTAATAATAAGAAAAATACATAACATGGTATCCAAATATAGGAAAAAAGGTATATATGAAAAAAAGGTCAAAATTAGACCAAATTTCAGTTTTTTATTAAAAAGGGGGGTCAAAGGGCCAGGGGGGAGACATTTTGTTTTCGAAATTATTTTGATCCTCTACAAGACCCAACTAAATATTTTCTTTCAAGTCACTTCGCTTGGGAGATACAAAAAGAGGGGAGTTTTTTTTTGGGGAAAGTGGGGTGATTTTTTTCCAATTTGAGTAGTAGAAACCCTCTATACGGTCCCGCAATCGATACTCCTCTATCACATCGGCATCTGGGAGCAATCTCAAAAGGAGGGATTTTTTGTTGGCAAGGGGGCAAAAATTTTATCGCATTCCAAATTACTTGTCCTCTTCTATAAAATCCCCATAAAAAAATAATAATATGGCTCTGCTTGGGAACCGCACTAGAGGGGGGAAGAAGGGGGGGCAAATCTCGAAAAGTCGGAATTTTCCCTAGGTCCCATAAAATCCCTTTATACATTTTCGCAAATAAAAAAATACTTACCTACCCCTCCACCATCAAATATCAAAGTGCTTTATTTCCTTTAGACCTTATAGGACACTTGGACTGTTGGACACGTCACAAAATTAAAATTACATAAGTAAAACAGGGAAATAAAGTGATCACTTTGATTTTTTGTTCACTTCAATCTTTTTAAGGTAAAGTAAAGAAGCGAACCAGAAACCTTTACCTTGTTAGGTTTTTAGATTTCGAGTTGGAGCAAAAGTCGTCCCATGCTTTTTATCCTCAAGATAATCTGATATTTTGTAATAAGCCTTTTTACAAAGGATATGTTTGATAGTTTGTTTGAATTTATTTATTGATAATTTTTGCAACTCAGTCACTCAGAGATTTGTTTTAGAAACGTATACTTTGCCCTTTAAAAAATACACTAATCTTGTGCAGCCTAGTTTTGGGCAAAGCGAGTTTATTCTTATTTCTAGTATTTACATTATGTATGTCGCAATTTTTAGGGAATCGATCGATATTTCTATGAGTGTACAATAAGTTTTCATAAATATATTGATATGGTACGGTCATTATATTTATTTCTTTGAATTTATTACGCAGGGATTCTCTAGTTCCCCCACAGTAATATGCCATAAGACATAATACTATGGAAGTAGCTGAAATAGACAAGTCTAGAAGTATCAACGTCTGTAAGATGACGGATTTTTTTGACTGCATATGCTGCAGAACTAAGTCTCTTCGATAGTTTATCTATGTGTGGGCCATTGAAGTTTACTGTCTAAAGTTATTCCTAAGAATACGGTACTGTCTACAATGTCTAAAGTTTCTCCTTTTACGTTTATATCAGCCTTTATTTGTTTTACATTTGGTAGAATAAATCGAATGCATTTAGTTTTGGTTAAAGATTATTGACATTAAACCAATGGACTACTTTTGATATTGCATTGTTTACACCGTCATAATTTGTGTTTTGTCTAATCATCTTGAAAATTAAAGAAGTATCATCAGCAAACGATACAATCTCGTGATTATTTTTAACGAGATGAGGCAGGTCGTTAATATAAACCAAAAATAGGAAAGGACCGAGGATAGATCCCTGCGGTACACCCATTGTAACTACAGATCCCAATGACCGTTTCCCATTTACGTCAACTCTTTGTATCCTGTCACTCAAATAAGTAGCAAGAAGAGGTGTCAATTTTCCATAGTGATGTAGTTTCCTGATTAATGTTGCATGGTGTACTCAGTTGAATGCTTTTGACAAGTCGCAAAAAACACCTAAAGCATCTTGCGACTTCTCCCAAGCATCAAAAATATGCGATACCAACTCTACACCGGCATCAGTAGTTGACCTGCCGTGAGTAAACCCGAATTGCTTACGATGTAGCAGGTCATTGCCATTGAAATGCCTAAGCAATTGATGTAAAATAAGTTTTTCAAAAACTTTGCTGAATGTAGGCAGTACTGATATCGGTCTAAAGTTAGTGGGGTCAGACCTACTACCCGATTTAAATAGTGGGATTATCTTACTATGTTTCATCAAATCAGGAAAAACGTCACAATCAATAGATTCATTGAACATAAAAGCTAGATCTGGTGCAATACGTTCGTTATTTTATTACATTTTCACTGTTTTTAATTTTTGAGCTAATATAATTTGATTTTGCCATTTGACAAACTTTTCTAAATATTTTTGAGCGATTTTTTACTTTGTCTTTGAACTCCAGGCTAAAATTGTGTTGTTTTTCAATATACAGTTCATACAATTTTTGTCTACTCTTATAAATATATATATATATATATCATCATCATCAGCCCGTACACGTCCACAGCTGAACATAGGCCTCCACCAAACGACGTCACGAATAGCGGTCCTGAGCCGCCTCCATCCAACGACTCCCTGTGACCGCTACGATATCGTCGGTCCATCGAGTGTGAGGTTTTCCCACGCTCCGTTTTGCATTGCATCGCGGTCGCCACTCGAGAACCTTTACTTCCCAACGGTTATCGGTTCTACGAGCTATATGGCCTGCCCATCGCCGCCACTTCAGCCATATATATTATAATAATTATAACAATTACGTCAATAATTAGTAGGTACCTAACCCCCGAATACTCAAACGAATATCAGATTTAAGCACGACTCAAGTGACGATTTTTTGACAGATTTTCATTGAAAACTGTCAAAATATTGCGACATAAGACGTGCTTACATCTGAGTTGCGTTTGAGTATTCGGCCGTAAGATACATAACTATTAGGTACTTAGGTAAAAGTTGCGCCACAGATTAGGTAATGTTACTTCGGTTGCGTGTGTAAAAAGTTGGTATTGAAACACGATGCTAATAAATCTCTGTAACAGCACTACTCTATGCATCGATGCATCGATATTAGACTATGCCTGAGAACTTGACTAGGGGACTAAGCAATTATTATTTATAAGGGCCACCATACCAACCATACTACACGGACTGCTTGGAGCAGTCATTCATACACACATACACGGAACCACTCGAGCAGTTGAACTGCTTCGGAAGCAGTCCGTGTATGTTGATCAATGGCTAACTGCCCGAGTAGTCCGTGTTTGGCGGCCCTCAGATATAGGTAGCATGGTAGGTACAGGTGTTTCAGCCCTTTTTTATTTCCCATATTCTTATTGTTTCACTAAAACCCAACTCGAGAAGAAATACTAAAGACAAATCACAACACAGAATTTTAGAAAATCAATTAGGTAGGTACTTCATTATTTTTGAAACTGCTTCAGATGATATTATGTAGGCATGATAATGCAAAAAGAAAAACGCGTGACGGCTGCGACAACGACGAAGACGACGGCACGATTGTTTTGTTTGGTCTGGCAACCTCGCACTCGAGCCGGCCGCTATCGAGCTTGCAACGTCGCGTCTTCGCCTAGCGCGCGCCCTCGGTCGGTCACTACTAAAATTGCCTAATTAAATTTTGCGAGCAATCGTTCGTGGGAGAGAGACGTTTTAGTAGGCGCAAATAGTTTTTTCATTAAAACTTCTTATTTTGAGTTTATTTCAAAACAAATGGACCGGCAATTGAAGCATACGAGCTACATAAATAACTATACTGAGTTTGGTAGTAAACGAATAAGACACACCGCCAAAAAGTGTGCTCATTCACCTGAAGATATTGTTTCTCTAAACTTTTTCTGAGTGCTTACTATAACTACTGGCAAGCATTTGAAACCGGCACATAATACTTTAAGATATGTGTTACCGGATATATAAATTTCAAAGGTCCACGATCTATATTTTCGTCAAATACATGTTCGAAAAAGACGTCGTTTTCGTCTTTTCCCCTTATAATTCGCCTTAACAGAACACTGGCTGAAAAGCTATGAGCTCATGTTCAATTTCAGTAACCACCAAGTTGGTAGCTCCTATTGCAGATCACATGCTATTCGTGGAGGCTCATTAATACTATTTAATAAATTCATAAAATTCAAAGAACGTAAGGACATAATATGCTTATCCGTTGAAGGCCACATTGAAGTAGCATGTGTTGAGTTGGAGCAAAGTATTGTAGTAAGCGTATACAGCCCACCATCAGCTTCTTTGGAAATATTTGAAAAAAATATGGATGATATCTTATTCAAAATATCAAAATCAAATAAAAACCTCATGGTATGTGGAGACTTTAATATTGATCTTTTAGAAGTCTACTCCCTTAGTAGTAGATTAACTAATTTATTTAATTCTTACAATTTAAAGCCATAATAAGCTTTTTATTGAACCTACTAGAATAACGGAAACCTCAGCAAAATGTATAGATAATATATTTGTTTGCCTAAATAATAAAATTATTAATAAAAATGTAATAAGCAATTTTTTTTTTTTTTTTTTATTCTTATTTATTATTAAGGACTTTTATTTAACAAACATGTCAGTCCTGTTTTATACACGGTAAAATACATTTTAAATATAAGTTTAACAAATGAAAATATACAACAAAAAATTTAAATACATCTAACAAACAAAACTAATCTCAAGCTAACTTATCTATAGGTACACTGAAGGTGTACCTATAATATATACATATATATATATATATATATATTATACCTACTTGTGATGGCTAACGGCCTTAAACAGCTGTATAGCTGAATCAGTTGTCGGATGCGATAAGACTGTATGAAAAATACCTGTATCCAGTCTGTTCAAGCCACCGCAAGCGATTGTCTTTCTCGCTGAAAGTGGACACACTCCTCTAATAAATGGTGAACATCTTCCACAACAGCACATGTATCACAATTCGGTGAGTCGGCTTTACGCATTAAATACGCAAACTTCTTTAGGGGCATATGGCCCGTACGTAACCTGTGTGCTGTAATTATAAGATTACGAGGTATCTTAGTCATACTGAACCAAGGGACATGAGGAGGCTCACTCTGGATGGATTTGTACCAAATACCTTTTTCTATAGACCGTTCATTAAAGTGTTCTTTCCAAAATTTAGAGCAGCTTTTTCGATATTTAGGTAAAATTTCAGAATAATTAGGTGCAATACTATACTCAGATCCCTCAAGTGTCGCTTTTTTCGCCAGTGTATCAGCCTCCTCATTTCCCCTGAGCCCAATGTGCGATGGAACCCATTGCAACCGGACCTCACATCCGCGCTCGCGTAACTCAATAAGCTGCGATAGTATCACATAAGCTATGGACACCCCCCTCCTGCCAGAGGCACACCCACAAATATGCTGAAGTGCACTTTTGCTATCACTAAAAATCACTATTTTCATTCGAGTGAGAATACTGATGTAATATGCTAGTGCCTCACTTATCGCAATGAGTTCCACAGACATTATGGATATATTACTAACTATTCTAAAACAATTCGACCTATTATAACAATGATTGACCGCCGGGTCATAAAAAGCCGCCCCTCGCCCATCTTCACTTTTTGAACCATCCGTGTATAATACATACCAATCAAAGTATTTTTCACGCAATTCTTTTATGGTTTCAGCTTTAAGTAAATTGATTTCATGATCTTTTTTAGCCCTGTCCATACATTCTAAACTTGTTATAACAATATCATCTGTGTTTATTTTAGTTACCCATATATTTAGACTAAAACAATCCAATAAGAGAGATGAACAAATCTCATCATATTTAGTCAAATCGAAACATAAAACCAACAATGGTTTTTTTTTATTATACCAGTAACTGTTGGCTTCGCACAAACTACTTAATTCTGTCAGCAAGTTAATTGTTTCGTTATTAGTGACCGCTCTAATTTTAAGACAGTATTTCAAAGCTAAGTATTTCCGTCTGATGTGCAGTGGATGTACACAGAGCTCGCTTTCCATAGTATGTATCGCAGTACTTCTAATAAAACCACCAACTATCCTCATAGCTTGGTTTTGTATCTTTTCTAGTTTATAAATATGAGTTTTCGCACTATTGTCGAACAAAAAGGAACCATAATCTAGTCGACTTCTTATCAGTGAAATATATAGCCTTCGTAAATGTAGTGGATGCGAACCCCAGTTAGATCCAGCTAAAACTTTCAAAATATTATTAAATTTCTGTGTTCTAATAACTATTTCATTGACATGTCTTCCCCAGCGTAGTGAACAATCCAACCATATACCTAAGTATTTGTACACGTACACCTGCTCGATAGCACAATTATTTATTCTAATATCCAACTGTTGAGACTTTCGACCTCTGCTAAAAACACATATTTTAGATTTAGGAATAGACAGATCGAGACCTAACTCATTAATTATATGATTAAATGCATATAAAGCCCTCTGTATTCTCTCAGAACTTTCGGTTAATTTTCTACAGTTTTGGAATAAAACAAAATCATCCGCATATTGACATATGTACACAAAATTAATTTCTTTGCATATTTTTGATGTTGTAATGTTGAATAAAAGCGGAGAAATCGGGTCGCCTTGGGCCAAGCCCCTCCCTACATTTCTAGTACAAGTATCTAATAAAGTATTAGAGTCATTCCTTATTTGGAGACTTCTTTGACTCAAAAAATTCCACAAATACGTACAAATTGGTCTACCTACTCCCAAGTTATCTAGGATAGTTGTAGTTTGTTCTATCAAAACATTGTTATAAGCATTTTCGATATCGAGGAAACATGCAACAGTAGGTGTATTATTCGTAAAACCTGTTTGTATCTGTGTTACTAGGCGCGATAAGGAGTTCATGCAGGACTGTCCGCTTCGGAATCCCGTAATTTGTGGCGATAACAGGTTATTCTTTTCAACGTACCACTCTATTCGCTTATTAATCATATTATGTAGGATTTTGCAGAGACAACACATGAGAGATATCGGTCTTAGTTTGGTTACGGAGCTCGATGACTCACCCTGCTTTGGAATAGGTACTACAGTAATGTTTCTCCATTGTGTAGGAACGACGCCGGTTTTTAGTATGCGATTATATAAGAAAGTAAGGTATTGTTTTGCTATTTTAGGTAAATGATAGATCATAGAATAGGTAACCCCGTCACACCCTGGAGCTGTGTCCTTCTTTTTTATACATCTACACATCTCATCTATAGTAAAATCGACTTCCAAGCTTACATTTGACGAAGTAAAAGTAGGTATAGCCGGAACAACATAATCTGGGGCTAGTTTGCGCAATAACTGGTCTTTATTTTCTGTAGGAATATAACATTTTTGTGATCTGTTTCCCTTCATCCACCTTAGCCTTCGCCACATCTCATGAGCCGAGGTCGACTCGTCAATACTGTTACACATTTCCTGCCATCCAAGTGATTTAGCTCGACGAATTTCTAATTTAGATTTAGAAGTTTTTTCATCTAAAATCTGTAAATTTGTAGGCGTTGGATTTTTCCTAAAGTTAACTAAAGCTAATCTTCGTTCCGCGACTAATTTTGAGAGTGTGGGATTCCAGAAAGGTTTCGGTTTAAAATTACTAGTAGGGTTACCGGTTATTTTTTTAATAGGGATAGATTTATCAGAAGCTTTAAAAATAATATCCATCAAAGAGTCGTGCAATATTTGGACATCTGGTTCTTGTGTGGGGTAATAGATTGAATTTTGAATAATTTTTGAATATTCATCCCAATTAGCTAATTTAAAGTTTCTACTGCTTCCTACAGTTCTATTGTTTTCTTTATAATTTAATTTAATTTTTATCACACAATGATCACTTCCTAATTGTTCATTCATAACAGACCAAGTAAAATCCAGAGCAATATCTGGAGAAGCAAAGGTAATATCCGGAGATGAACTTTGTAGTAAGTTATTAACCAATTTAATTCTCGTAGGCTGTCCGTTATTAAGTAAAATATAATTTGATTCTATTGCTGAATCGTAAATTTGTACCCCTCTAGTATCATTGCGGCAAGACCAGTCGGTATGGTGTGCGTTAAAATCACCACCGATTAAACAATTCCTAGAAAACATGGAGAATAACAAATCCCAATCACATTGAGTTACGGAAACTGAAGGTGGACAATAAACGGAAACAATATTTTGTAAAGCTCCACAATTCAATAGTTTAATAGTTAACATTTCTATATCTGAGTTTCGATGAGTGACACTTGTTTGTTGTACCTTAATAGTTTTGTGGATAACTATAGCCACGCCCCCGTATCCATCATTTCTATCCTTGCGGTAAATGTTGTATCCAGTTAGCCGAAACTGGGACTCGGGATCTAACCAAGTTTCACTAATCAAAGCAATATGGATTTTTTCTTGTGTGAGTAATAGGTCAAGATCAATAACTTTAGGTTTTAAGCTCCGTGTATTCCACTGCACTATGTTCAAAGAGTGAAGTTTTTGGGCGTTATCCATCATCACTTACGAAAGTGATGAGTGTGCTCAAAAGCTTCTCTTTTTTAAATAAACTAAGTAAATATTGGACGATTTCCTCAAACATAAATTTACATACCCTTTTTAATTTGTCCTCTAAACTTCCTGTCGATAGAATAATGTTTTGTATCACTTTGATTACACGTACTAAACTAAAGGCTTTACCATTTTCACTCTTATCATTACTTTCCTTATTTCTCATGCCCTCCTGTTCTTGGTCTTGTTGAACATCCATTTCATTTTCGGAAGAATCATGGCTTACCTGACCATCTTGTGTACCTACTTTTGATTTTCTATTTCGTCTTTTTCTTCCCGTTTTTTTGTATTCCACTTCTAATCCTAACTTTTCTTCTTTCTTTTTATTTATGTCACTATCCTCTTCTGACTCTAACTCTTCTCTGTGTACAATAGCCTGTTTCATCAGTACATTGCTATAAGAGCGGGAGGGTATAAAATCTTGTGTGATTTGTGTCTCATCTGTAGCTCTCTGGTTTATATCATACTTCTTTCTCATATTTCTGTCCAAATAAGTGGATAATGCTTTTCTGTATGTACAGTTTTCAGCACTCATTATTCTTCTTATTTCCTTTTCTTTGAGAAAAACTGGACACTCCCTGAACATGGCCATGTGTGATCCTCTGCAGTTTGCACATCTGAGCTTAGTGGTTTCGCATTCTTTATGTTCGCCAGCACACTTCGGACACGTTGGCCGTTTGGCAGGACAGGCACGGGCCAAGTGGCCAAACTTCCAGCAGCCAGAGCATTGACTCACCGGGAATGTATAAGGCTCGACCTTAAACCGACACCCATATCCATAAATATACGGGGGCAAAGTAGAACCCTTTATACTCAGTCGAATAGTTTCACTGTCCACCCATTTACCGTCTTCAGCTAGTCGTTTCAATCTTCTGACAGAAATAATATCATAATCACACGTTAGGTTCTCCAATACTTCTTTCTCCTCAATATCTAGGTCAACTTGTCGCACTAGGCCAAAGGACAAATCCATCTCATCGAGCATTTGACATTTAAAGCCTAAATCTGTCAGATTTTTACACTTTATAATACTATCACAATCCGATCTGCTCTTCAGCTCAATGAGAACTCTGTAGGGACTTTTGTACATAATTTTCAAAATATTTTTTATATTTTCAGCTCTAAGTAACTTAGCCAAACCGAATTGTTTAGGTAGTATTTCTCGCGATACTATTGATACAGTGCAGTTTATTGCGTCATCTTCAGCGACCAAGTCGCGAGTAATATCATTTCGTTCAGTTCTGATAATTTGCTCCACTTTCCGTATCTTCTCTTTTTTCTTGTATGGTACCCGAGTAAATCCATCCTCTATAATTTCCTCACAAGTACTTTCTTGTCTTTCTATATCTTTTTTCCTTTTTTCTCCCAATACTGGCGAAACTTGTTGTTCACTAACTTGTTGTTCACTAATTGTATTTTCCTCATCACCTGGTAAGGCGACATCTACTTGTAAAACACTCCAGCTCGTTCCACCATAGGGAGGATCCCCATCCATGGTGAGTACGGAGACTCACCACTCGAGCGAGGAATGAGTAGGTAGTTAAAGGTTTAAAGGCCGCAAAGATAAGCCCCGGACGCGTGCGCTCACAAAAACGACTGGTGCGCCACTCTAATAAGCAATTTAAAATCAGACCACTTAGGTCAAATAATAAAATTAGAAATTCAAGTAAAAAATAATAACTGTAAAAAGAGAATAACATACAAACCTGTGACCACAAGTCGATTTGAACGGTTGAAATTGGATTGGGATTGTAAACCTCCACCTAATTACTCTCTTAACAACCCAAATGAGTCCTATTGCAGTTTTTTTTAACAAATTCTCCAATGCATTTAATTCTATATTCACACCCAAATCGACCATGGTCTCAGATAAACTTAACTTTAGTGAATGGGCAACAGTGGGTATACATAAGAGTAGAAATAAATTGTATGAACTGTATAGTGAAAAACAATACAATTTTAGCCTGGAGTTCAAAGACAAAGTAAAAAATTATTCAAAAATATTTAGAAAAGTTTGTCAAATAGCAAAATCAAATTATATTAGCTCTAAAATTAGAAACAGTGAAAATGTAATAAAATCAACATGGAAAATAATAAACAGCGAGACTGGAAAGGTCAGTACCTACATTAATGATTACAATTTAAAGATTAACGATTGCTCAGTTAAAATTGATGTTGAAGTAGCCCAAGCATTTGAAAACTTTTTTACTGACATTCCAATCTCTACTACAAAGTGTCTGAACTCTTCTCAATTAATCGCTGAGTCATTACTGAAAGAAAATGTACCTGCATGCAAAAATAAATTTAATTTCCAACATGTCGATGAAAACGATATTAAAAAAGCCTTTAAACTTTTAAATATAAAGAAATCTGCAGATCTCTGGGGCATTTCCGTTAGAATCATTAAACCATTGATTGATACTATTGCACCAGATCTAGCTTTTATATTTAATGAATCTATTGATTGTGGCGTTTTTCCTGATCTGATGAAACATAGTAAAATAATACCACTGTTTAAATCGGGTAGTAGGTAGGCCCCACTAACTTTAGACCGATATCAGTACTGCCTACATTCAGCAAAGTTTTTGAAAAACTTATATTACATCAATTGCTTAGGCATTTCAATGGCAATGACCTGCTACATTGTAAGCAATTCGGGTTTACTCGCGGCAGGTCAACTACTGATGCCGGTGTAGAGTTGGTATCGCATATTTTCGATGCTTGGGAGAAGTCGCAAGATGCTTCAGGTGTTTTTTACGACATGTCAAAAGCATTCGCTTGTGTACACCATGGAACATTAATCAGGAAACTACATCACTATGGAAAATTGACACCTCTTCTTGCTACTTATTTGAGTGACAGGATACAAAGAGTTGACGTAAATGGGAAACGGTCATTGGGATCTGTAGTTACAATGGGTGTACCGCAGGGATCTATCCTCGGTCCTTTCCTATTTTTGGTTTATATTAACGACCTGCCTCATCTCGTTAAAAATAATCACGAGATTGTATTGTATGCTGATGATACTTCTTAAATTTTTAAGATGATTAGACAAAACACAAATTTTGACGAGGTAAACAATGCAATATCAAAAGTAGTCCACTGGTTTGGTGTTAATAATCTTTTGCTTAACGAAACTAAAACTAAATGTCTTAGATTTATTCTACCAAATGTAAAACAAGTTAAGGCTGATGTAAACGTAAAAGGAGAAACTTTGGAAATTGTAGACACTACCGTATTCTTAGGAATAACCTTAGATAGTAAACTTCAATGGGGCCCACACATAGATAAGCTATCGAAGAGACTTAGTTCTGCAGCGTATGCAGTAAAAAAAATCCGTCATCTTACAGACGTTGATACTTCCAGACTGGTCTATTTCAGCTACTTCCATAGTATTATGTCGTATGGTATATTGCTGTGGGGGAACGCTGCAGATATTAACACCGTATTTGTGCTGCAGAAGAGGGCTGTTCGTGCAATCTATAACATGGGTCCTAGAGAATCCCTACGTGATAAATTCAAAGAAATAAATATAATGACAGTACCATGTCAATATATTTATGAAAACTTATTGTACACTCATAAAAATATCGATCGGTTCCCTAAAAATTGCGACATACATAATGTAAATACTAGAAATAAGAATAAACTCGCTGTGCCCAAAACTAGGTTAGACAAGGTTAATGTATCTTTTAGAGGGCAATGTATACGCTTCTACAACAAAACCCCTAGCGAGTTGCAAAAACTTTCTATAAATAAATTCAAACAAATTGTCAAACATATCCTTTGTAAAAAGGCTTATTACAATGTTTCAGACTATCTAGAAGATAAAAAAGCTTGGGACGGATTTTGCTCCAACTCGAAAAATTACTCTAAAAATAACACCTAACAGGCTAAAGGTTTCTTCGTCGCTTCTTTACTTTAGTCTACATACCGAAGCGACCGAAATCAAAATATCACTTTATTTCCAAATCAGTGTTTAATTTTAAGAATTTGACCTGTTCTAAGTGTACATTTATTGTATTTACGGAAATAAAGAAACTTTGACTTTGACTTGACTTTGACTTTGACTTAGTGGGGCCCCGGAAGTGGGGACGGCCGGCAGATGGCCCCCCGAATTGGGCAACCACTTTGCCCCGCAGTGGTACCCCTCATTAGCCCCCCACAGTGGGGGCTCTCGGCAGTGGGCCCCGACATTTCCTCGCAGTGGGACACCCGGTAGCCCCCCGCAGTACCCCCCGCAGTGGGTCCCACTCAGTAGGCCCCCACAGTGGAGGGCACCGGCAGTGGGGGCCCCTGGCAGTTTACCCCCTCAGTGGGCCTCCCACATTGCCCCGCAGTGGGACCACCAGTAGCCCCCCGTAGTGGCCCCCCGCAGTAGGGTAACATTTCTTGGCTGCGCATAGCGCTGACTCTACTGAATGTATTCTAATGAAACTTGGCATGATTTAAGTTCATACTACGAGGAAGGTTACGTAATACTTTTTATCCTGGAATTCGTTAAGGTTCCCTTGGGAGTGGGGATGGAAGTGACATTTTGCGGCCTGAAATAGCGCAAAAACTACTGAATGGATTCGAATGATACTTAGCATGATTTGAGTTCATACTACGAGGAAGGACATAAAATACGAGTCCACACCCCAAAGCCAACAAAATGATTAGGTACAAAATTTTTATTAAGCCGATAAACGACCTACTGGACAGCATCCGGGTGGTACAAAGCTCTCGCTACCAAAGATGTTGCCGTCGTCTTGATAGATCAGCATTGTGACGGGCGGGACATTGTGCTGCGTACCCGGGATGACCGCTTGCAATGCATTTGCGAAACGTACCAGGCATTTGATGCTCATCAGTCTCTACTCGCTTATATACCTATTGTCGTGGCAAAGACGGATACAACTTTGATCTTCGACATGTGAATCCGAAAACTGACGAGACCGGACACCAAAAAAGTTTCTGCAATGCAATTCTACGCCTAGGTACATTTTACCAATAAGAGAAGGTCGTATTGCTCACCTGCAAAGGTTTCGAGGTTTATTCAACCGTTTTCTGGTGGACACTTACGCCAAAATTAAAACGGAGCGTTTGGTATACATCAGAACATAACTAATGAGAAAAGACTGCGCTCTGAGAATTGTGTAGATCTGCGAGACGCCATGAATCAAGATAGAAATTGTGAAGATTTAGGACGACGGTGATTCTTCCTTCCAGTTTTAGAACTGGACAATAGATGTGTAGTGCCCTATTCTCCAGTAGGTACTATCAAAAGCTTTTGAAGCGCATAGTATACCTGGGTAAATGTGGAGCTGTGTTATGTCCAGTCAATAAAATCTAGGTATATGTAAATCTATACTATACTACATTAATAAAAATAAGTAAGGTTTGTGAGGTGGTACGGGGTAATCTCTGAATCTACTTAGCCGATTTTGAAAATTCTTTTCCCTATTGAAAACCACGTTATTTGCGAGTGTTAGAGGATATATATACGTATATTAACAACTTAAAATATTTACCGTCCAACGAAGTGGGCACGGGTCAGCTAGTAGTGAAATAATTTTCAAAATCGGTCCATAATCGGCGGAGATATCGCGAAAAATACATATTAAAAAAACATACGAATCTTTTGAAATCCGTTAAAAATATCGGGACAGTAACAAAAATAAAAGAAATTATTCGTTTCAAGAATATATTCTTACATATTACCGGAACAAAATAATGTAAAAAACGAACGAAACCAACCTACCTATATCGTTAGGCCAAGCTCTAAATACAATTTTTGTAAACATTGCCCCATTTTGGGATGTTTCCTTGGTAAAAAATTAATAATTCTAATTAGTCCGCCATTTAGATTATCGAAAAATATACAAACATATTTTGTTGCTTTATCAATTCAATCAAAATTGATAAAGATAACGCACATCAAAGTTCGGGGACTCATGACGTCACTTTATGGTAAAAAGTGTACCAAGTCGTGACGTCACGCGGAACTTCAACGCACCATATCTTCGTAATTTTTTGTTTATATGACAAAATAAAAAATACGTTTTCAAAATTTTTTGGTAATATAAATGACGGACTAAATAAGAAATTAGCCTATTTTTTACTTTTGAAAGCATTTTCAGTAATTCAATTCTCTTTCAAAGCTCTTTCCGACAATGCATAATGCAGGCAACGTCAAAAAGAGAAATCTGGATTTTTGTATTTTGTTTACAAGCTTTGTATGAGAATGGCTTGAGTTTAGGTAAGTACCTACTTATTTACCTAACAACACTAAAACGTTTTTATTTCCGTAGTAAATAAGAAGACCAAGTACTACTAAAAAACCTTACTCAGTCTCTGCGTTTACACTTTTCTCTCAAAATGTACCGTGTAATGACCTAAATAAGAAAAATTTATAAAAGCTGGCCCGATCCCCTTTTGTTTTTCCTATACTGGATTCGATTTGTGACCTCATAAGACTATCAGAGAACTACAAAGAAATATTTTTAAAACACAACCCGCCCTCGTGGTTTAAAAACGAATGACGCCATTTTGCGTGTCTTCTTTGTTTTTGTACCTAGAAACTAGACAAATCAACACTAATATTACTAATCACATAAGTAGGTAGATAACTATCGTAGTTTGATGACTTCACAATGAATTTAAGCGGGTTAACTACGAACCTAGTTTGTGTTGGAAGAACCCAACGTTTCATCTCGCTACGAGGGGATGAATCGTGCGTAAGCGCACGAAGAGCACAAACTGTGCTCTTCGTGCGCTTACGCACGATTCATAGTAGTACACACAGTACACAGGGACGTGGAACCCGCGCGCAGTCACACTAATGAAGTCCGTCGTTATGGGACGAAACGTTGGTGTTCTTCCAACACAAACTTGGTTCATAGTTACCCCGTTTATATTGATAACATTCATAACACATACATAAAAAATAAAACTAGTATGTATACTATAGATGAAACTATACCAATAGCAAACATCACACAAAATATGACTTTGCAGTTTCGACCAAGACACGTATTCTCTCCATGCAGAGGACCTCGTATTTGAAAAACGGGTTGAGTATATGGGTCGAATACTCGCTTACCCTCTTTAGCTTGCTTTTCCATTATCAACCTGGAAAACGACATTTGAAGGAATTGAGCTAACTGGCGACTGTTTAAACAATCTACAGGTAGCTCAACTGATCCATATCAATACCAGTCGGAAGCGTCCCCAAGACGCTGCTGGCTGCGTTGCACCGATGTAATTAATTAAATTAAATGGATGATATAAAAAGTATGTTTTATTTCCCTGCATTCTTTTGATAAAAGTTCTATATATGCCTCGGCGGAAATGGCAATTGCCTGTCTCGTATTAGTGAAGTCCTCGCCTACGGCTCGACCTTCAAACTCATACTCGACCTGCAATTACCTATTTCCCGGCCTCTGCATTAATCAATATACGTATATTATAAAACAGGAGATGACTCACTGCCAGACAAAGCACAGCCTAAACCACTTATCCTAGAAACTTGAAACTTGCAGGGTGTGTAGGTATTGGTACAAAAATGCGTACTAAAAAAGGAAATTTTAAAATTCGCACTCTAAGGGGTCCAAAATAAGGGTTGAAAGTTCGAACAAAAATGCTGTTTATTTCAGTTACGGTTCGTAATTAGAACTACAAAATTTTACATGTAGATTATCCTTACAAAACGATCATACACTTAATTGACCGTTTTCTGAAATACAGGCGGAATTTTCCTTCATCTAAATTTAAACGCAAAACTTAAACGAAAATGCTATGTATCTCAGCACTATAGCAACTTTACTACAAAATTCACATTGATTTTGGGAGTTCTTTCTGAATTTGTTTTTAAATATTTTAAATTTTTGCTGCTATTGAAATCTAGATATAGTGTAGAAAATACATATTTTATAGCATGATTTTTTTTAAAGAAAACTTTGTTACAACGCCATAATCAGGCACGAGCATTTGTATGGAAAGTATGACGGGTTGGCTGCCCTTAATATTTTTCATCCTAATATTTTGCAAAGGATTTCCACAAAATAACGAATGTATTACAATGTCGTCCCATTTGCAATCAGCACCAATCAAAACAAATTCCAATGCTAGACTAGATCACGCAAACGCTTGCTGTTTCTGTTTGAAGGGTAAGTATGTATGGTTGCCGGCAAAATTACAGACACGATATGAGGTTAGCAATTATTACATAGGTAGGTATAGATCGCATCTTATCTTACTTATTATATAATAACGATGTTTTCTAGGTAAAAAAAATATAATTCTAATTAGTCAGTCAGTTACATTTTCAAAAAGTACACATATTTTTTTCCTTATTAAATCAACCAAAATTGATAAAGATAACGCACATCAAAGTTCGGGAGAGGGGACTCATAACGTCACTTCGTGGTATAAAGTATACCAAGGCGTGACGTTACGCAGAACTTCAACGCACCGTATCTTCGTAAGTTTTTGTTTAATTGACAAAAGAAATTATCTCTCTATCTCCCTCTCTCTCAAAAGAAAAACTACGTATTCAATATATTCATCATCATCAGCCTATACACGTCCACTGCTGGACATAGGCCTCCCCCGTACGATGCCAGAAATAGCGGTCCTGAGCCGCCTACATCCATCGACTCCCTGCGACCGCTACGATGTCGTCGGTCCATCCGAGTAGATGGTCTCCCATGTAGGGGGGGATTTGCCATAATCACCACGCTTGGCAGGCGAATTGGTGATCGCAGTGTTGGTGTTTAAAAATACTCAGAAGGAAGCTGCTGCCCATCCTCTGGTAAGTTCCCTTAGTCGGTTCTTACGACATCCACGGGTTGAGTTGGAGGGGTCGATTCAATATATTTTGATAATGTAAATGACGGACTAAATAGTTTTTTTCAGGAAACTAGCCTATTGACTGAGTAATTTTGATAAAATTTTGTGTACGTTGTTAAACAATACAAATGAATATAATACAATAGCAAAATTACCTTGTGAGGAATAATGATATTTACGTATTTACCTATTGTGAAATAGGCCTAGCTAACATAGGTACTAAAAAGGGAGTTAACATTACGAAACAACAGGATTTGATTAGTTTTTGTGCAAACACTATCATGTGTCATAATAAGAGTTGGATTTGCACGAAAACTATGTAATCAAACGAGGGTTTCGGATTTCTCGACATTTTTTCGTCCCCGGGAATAATATTTTCAATTTCCCGGGATTTCCGGGAAATGTTATAAAGTACTTAATTCAGTTTTTTTAACCTAAAAAGGCAAGAAAACACATCATTGATTAAATAAGCTACTGATTCGACTCAGAAATAATTGAATAGTACCGATCGATCATAAACAGATTAGAAACTTAAGGACACTCCGAGAAAAAATGATCTCGCGAATAATTGATACCCAGTATAAAAAAATCCATACTTCTGTAATAGTTTTGTTTCATTTAGAATGAGAAGAAAATGGTTTATTGCCTTTGGTGGCCACCAAACGCAATAAACCATTTTCTGCTATTAAATGCATTATCAATTGGCGGCGAGAACTTTTGATTCTTTTCCATACCGATAATACAAGAAAAAATAACGAGTGGCGCTAGTGTCACATCATATTGCGCCTTAAATATGTAGGTTAAAATTAAATGTTTAGTGCCTATTCATGCACAATGCACCTGTACCCACCTTTATAACTTTGTCTCTCTCTTTTCTTTCAAGATTGCTGGAAGAGAACTCTTTTTAATCTTAAGAATGCGTTTTTGAAATTAATTTTCAAGTTAGATGTTTTATACTTTGTATTTTTGTGCAACAAAGAATTAATTTCTTCTATTGACATGTCAGGGTGAGAAATAACATAACATTTTAGCGTGTCACTGCAGAATCAGAATCAATAACGTTATTTCTTTAGGCTTACAAAATAAGCACTTAGACAAGTCAAATTTTATACTATAAACATAGTTATTATTATCAAATAAGAAATAAGGTGTTATTGATATTCTCTTCACTTCAATTTGTTGTGCATAGAATTACCTTCTCCACGCTCGAATGAAAAGTTATACTATTAGGTAAAATAAATAAATAAATAATACTGGATAATTCACACAGCATTATCTAGCCCCAAGCTAAGCAGAGCTTGTGTTATGGGTACTAGATAACTGATATACCTAATAGAATATGTTACATAAATAGATATTTTTTATTATACATAGAAAACGACCAGAACACCTTGAACAAATATTTGCCGATCGTACAAATATTTGACCCGAGGCGGGAAACAAACCAGCAAGTCGTAAAAGCACCTTGAAGTCGAGGTAAGCTATATCGTAAAAACAAACGAGATCATAACATACAAGATTTTAATGGTACATCATAATCATAAATCATAAAAAAACCAAAAGCAATCTCCTTTCGAGCAATCAGTTTTGAATAACAATATCGCAACGACAATCGAGAAGACTAACATTCCTACCAACCCTACAGCAATGGTACAAAAGACGCAATTTGTATACATGCAGCTTAATTGCATCGAATTGCATAGCAAGTTACAGCATGGCATGATGCCAAAGCACGACCAACCTCTAGTATAAGAAGTCTTAGGGCTTTTACGGTATTTAGTTTTGTACAAGGGTTTTTCGCCACTGTTCCGTTTAGGCGTTTTATCTACATTCAGTTTGACCTCACGGTTAGGTTCGGGTTTTATATTAGACCTTTTGAGACTTAACCAACTAAATCGTTTGGTCCCTGCAGCACTAGATGATTTAGAAAGTGAATCACTAGTCGATTTGGTCTCTCCGACAGAGGGTGTGGTCGCTCCAACAGACGGTCTGGTCCCTCCTTGAGAGGGTCTGGTCGCTCCGCCACAACACACGTGAGGGGTCGGCGGACAGACAATCACACGTGGAGGGGTTGGCTGACAGGATATAAGTCGTATCGGAGGATATCCACATCCAGTGCAATCTGGTCGAGGCCTCGCATCACAAGCACCCTAAAAATGTTCATTTCAATCACATGCATGCGATTATTTGTGTCATGGTATAAGAAAACAAGGTATGCTCTTCCGAGACACGATAGTCACGTGGGTTGCTCTGGTTTACGTCATCATCGCCATTGGCGAATGAGAACACGAATCTGTTTCCTGGTGTTACCAGAACCTTAAAATCGTAACTCCCCGAACTCCTTGTATAAATCTGATTTCATTTATCACATTGACTCGTGTTTAACTAACGCTGTTTTGTCTGATCTAACAAACATAATTGACGATTCACATCTTTTTTTATTGATTTTGAAATTCGACCCTTATCACATTTGTTTGCCAACTTCTACGTTTTGTTGAAATAGAGTGGCAACTGGACAGTGACGTAAGCAAGAGACACTCCCAGAGGAGCAGACCTTATTTTCTAGGATCATGATTTGTGGTTTGTACAATACATATGATTTTACGCATATGCGGGACGGAAAACGACACATTCGTAGCATTGCAAAAGCACAGGATGAGGTTACTTTCTGATTACGTTTTTTCAGAACGAAGTAAGTGATAACTTACAGAAATTGTTTGCCAGTATTGGGGATTAATAAGTTTAGAAAAATATTTTGAGTAATTGAGGATTATAAAGCTGGAGAAAATATTTGAAAAGCTGAACATTATCGAATTCTAAAAACGCTTGAACAACTCGTTAGATATGTGTCTATGGTCTATGAAAATTTAATTATACCCACTCCGATTTTAAATCCAAGATATTTTATGCTAATGAAGACATTTATTAATGAAAACTGATATCAGTATTAGAAAACAACAAAGTTATCACTAAAAACTAAAACACGAACTTCACCAACGCATAATCCATATATGTAGCAATTTTTTTTAAAATGTAATTCGAAAATGAACGAAACTTCAATTAAACGAACGAATAATAATGAATAAAGCTTTCAAAACCAAAAATTGTTGCGAACTTCCATGCTTTATGATGATACCAACGTCGTTAAATATTTTCCACCAATATTCCTTGAGTTTTCGAACCCAGTTTGTATACAAAAATATCCTGGTTTTGAATCGGAGTATAGTAAAAAACAACCAAATACGACGTCTGATTTAATTCAAAAACATACATCTAAGACACCAGTTCTAGCACAAAAATAGTTATAGCAATAATTAATACTACTGTAACTAATATACAAAGAAGATGATAGCAACAAAATGTATACAAGCAAGCTAAATGTAATGTATCGCATACGAGTGTTGCGCAGCCTGAGCAAAGGGATGTGCTTGGAGGTCGCCACAGATCTCTGCATGGGTCTCGAGCGCTTTGGGAGCCACCCTAAAAAAATTATACTGTTCGTCAGTCTAATGGCGAAGTGGCAATGAAGACTGTGATATGGCCCCAGTTGGGAGAGTGTTTGGGTAAGCGCAAAGGATTTGTAGTCGTGGGTCACCCGAGTGGCTCATTTCTCGAAGTTATAACCGCAAGGTTGGCAGGACCATGGGAAGGTGGAGGGACTGTTAGTTCACTTTCAATTGAAGTCTCTCAAAATATGAGCAGGTTTTTTAGATTAACAGTATTAATGTCTGGAACATTCGCATATTTCATAAAAATGTTTCGTTAGTCATAGGAAACCTTTATGAAATATGTAAGTAGTTCTTTACGTTTAATTGTTCCTATTGATTGTTATTATTATTGTATAGCTTTATAATTCCGATTGTTTTATGTAACTTTAGTAACAATTTTTATGTTTATTTTGTCTAATTTATCATTTTATGATAATCATTTTACCTATAATAATGTTATTTTGAACCAGTGCGTGGTCAAAACATTCGTGGCATCGTAAATGCGAATTAACGATGAATTATAGAATAAGTAATCTATCGTACACTCTTGTCGTAGATGTTATTTTTAAACAAGCGCAAAGGTATAAATATTATGAAAACTTATGAAAACGATGAAAACTCCATAATTCGATATTCTTTACATACTGCTTCATGTTTGCGAAAACGCAATCCGGAGTTTTTTGATCCTAATAATAGTCCATAGTCTCCCCCATAGCCCAATTACCCAGTCCATCCGTTCATCTCAATAAAATGATTTTTTTATTACTTTAATTTTCCTTTGCAATAGTCTCTACACCTTGGCGGATACCATCTTCGGGTGTATTATATTATGCAACTAAGGATGATACCCGCTATGTGTAGCTCTCGCCTTTACATTAATCCTCATAAAGGGCCTCTGTGCTGTTGGCTTTGGCTCCACGCATGCCTCTCAAAGAACCGGGTTACTATATGGCCCGTGATCATGGTAATGACATACAAATACTAGGTAATAATCATAACAACCAGAAAAAAATCTATGTATATAATAACAACCACGTAAAATATTGTTAAAATTTTCTAAGAGGCATAAGTTTTGTAATAGGTAAGTAACATAAGATCAGGCAAAAAATAAATTTTCATAATTTTAAAGGGAAATTAAAACAACTTAACCCCGTCTGTGGGGTACTGAGGCTCTCCGGGTTTTCAAAAAATTATCTGAGCGCCGCCTGGTCCAAGCAACGCGTGACACGAGAGCTGGATCTGGCGCAGCGCATTAACATTGCCATACAGCGGCGTAATGCAGCCAGCGTAGCGTCTAGGGGACGCTTCCGACTGATATTGATATGGACCAGTTGAGCTACCTGTAGATTGTTTGCAACAGTCTGCAGTTAGCTCAATTGTTGTGTTGAATAATATATTAAAATATTCCTTTCGTCCGTGATTTCCTCCATTCTGTATGTAAAGGTTCATGGGACGACAGATTTTATAATACTATGCGGAACCAAGACAAGGTTGGGTGTCTATGTCCTTTTCTATAAGCTTTCTGTTCCCTTAAAAGTTTTTTTTTTATACTAAGGAATTTTATATTTGTGAAAACATACTTATGGTAGTTTGGTTGATGGATTCGCCGATAAGAGATTTATACGAACAAACTTACCTCAGTTTTCTCGTTCTTTATGATATTCGATTATTGCGTGACACAGGTAGTATTATTGAGAGGTGTGTTATTTTTATTCTGGTACTATTATAAACTTAAATTATGTACTTGCTTTAATCATTATAATGCATCTGCTGTTCCTAAAATTTCGTTCCTTCGTGTAGAGACAACTTTTTTTTTTAAAAAGGTCAACTTTGATCAACAACGATGTCAAATCTTTATTGACAAAGAAAATAACAATCAAATAATATAAACAAATTAAGCAATTTTAGTATTTACAATTAAAATAATTGAGCTAACTGCAGGCTGTTGAAAACAATCTACAGATAGCTTAACTGGTCCATATCAATACCAGTCGGAAGCGTCCCCAAGACGCTGGCTGCATTGCCTCGCTGTATGGCAATGCTAATGCGCTGCGCCAGATACTCACCAGCTCTCGGGTCACGCGTCGCTTCAACCAGGCGCTCAGATAATTTTTTAAAAACCCGGAGAGCTCGGTACCCCACGTACGGGTCTTGATCATAAATCATAAATCATAATCATAAATCATAATTATGATTATTATCATATTATGATTGACTCCAAGGGGAGCAAATGCGTAGGCTCTGTCGAGACCTGCATATTTGTGCCTCTTGAGACCCTCGGCCAAATCTGCCGCCGAACCAGCCCTCACGGATGTCCTTGAAAGATGGGAAGGCGCAAGTTTGTCAACACATGTACGTCCCACACAATAGGCCTCCCCAGCTCCCAAGGGACTAATGTCATGCCGTCGGGCCTCTTGCCATCGTCACGCAACAGACCATTTGGTTCAAGAATAGCGGGTACGTTAGCGGTGACAAAGGCCTGCCGGATGATGTCGTTAAGGCTGGCATGGCGAAACATCCGACCGGCAGCCCTAGTACACGCTAATCCGTGATGACCAAGCTGTTCGACAACAGTACCGCACTGGCATTGATGAGGCGCGCAACACCTTGCCCCCAACCGACGTGTTGCTATTCGGAAAGTTACGAGATCCAATAGAGTGCCAGTATTATATGAAGGAAGAGCTTACAACCAATGTCCTGACTCCCATTTAGAAACGGCCAGGAGACGGGCACGATCTGCAGAGCTGGAACACGTTTGTAACAAACAATTCCGAGTCAACTCACACAGAAGCCCGTCCCATTACCGTTGAGACAAAAGAGATTTTGGGGGAGCAGCATCAGGGCAAGCACTATGCCAAGCCATTCGAGCCTCGTCTAAAAACGAAATTTTGAATGAATTTCCAGGTGAGACCAAAAGACGGCTTTAAAAAAAATCCACTAAAGAACTAGTGCTGTACACAGAAGACAAGAACGCTGGCAGGGCTACACTTGAAATTTTGCGAATACCTAAGCCTCCCAATTTGACAGGCAGGGAGGCCTGCGACCATGCCTTGTCATCCAAACAGATATTCAAAACGGATGATAAAGTATTCTTTATTATGTTGTCTAAGCCTCCAAGAGCTCGCAGTGTTTTCACAGTTGACAACATCTCAAGGAATACGTAAATTTAGGTACAAACAAGCAAAACCGAATAATTGTAAAAGTCATATGGCTATTAATTTTCAGAAGTCTGTCCGAGGTTTTATTGAAATTTTGAATTTTCTCATCTACAAATGACTGAAAAGACTCATCAAGAATTGGTGAACCAAGGAGACGAAGTGAACATTTATCAAGCAACATAAGTGAACCTCTAGACATTACTTATGGAGTCCCCCAAGGCAGTGTCCTAGGTCCGACTTTATTTAACATATATATAAATAGCTTATGTAATATAAAAATTGAAAATTCTAAAGTCTTTTGCTACGGTGATGACACTGCGTTAGTCTTCAGGAACGAATCCTGGGATAGAGTTAAGTTAGATGCAGAGAAAAGTAGCTTATTGGCTGAGAAATAACGTGCTGACACTAAATGCCAAAAAAACTAACTTCATGTGCTACTCTATCTACAACAAAAACCAACCCGGTAGTGACTTTCGCGTTCCGATACATGACTGTGATATCAATCAAGGTTTTTGTAAATGCCCGCACATAAATAAAGTACCAGCAACAAAATATCTAGGTATAGTTATTGATCAAAATCTGTCATGGTATCAGCAGATAGAAGCACTAAGCGCTAGAATTAGAAAATTGGTATGGGTGTTCAAAAGCCTAAGACACGTTGCTCCAGAACCACTCCTAAAGAATATATACGCCATTCTAGCACAGTCGGTACTGTGCTACTGTATTCCAATTTGGGGCGGTGCTGCGAAGACAAGGTTTCTGGAAATAGAAAGAGCTCAGCGAGCCATGCTCAAGGTCATGTTCTTTAAGCCATATAGGTTTTCTACACATACGCTCTACTCTACCACTGAACTTCTACCCGTTAGGAAACTTTATACGTTACACGCGATTCTGAGACTACATAAATCCCTTACATACAACCCCGTACATAAATCAAACAGAAGGAGAATTTATAAGGTAGAGTCTCAATCGTGTAAGACCCGCTTTGCTCAAAGACAGTATAGAACCCAATCAGCGTATCTTTATAATTCTATTAATAAGAACTTAAATGTATATCCCCTAAAACTATATGAATGTAAAAAAGTTATTACAAAATGGTTAGAAACAAAAAGTTATGAAGAGATGGAAGCGCTGGTGAGATAAATGTTATAAATAAACAATTAATCTGGGTCCCCCGTTGCCCAGACTCTAAAGAGATTGGTGTCCTCAGGGGACCCAAAATATTAGTCACCCTAATCCCATAACATGACGTCAGGTTCATATTAGTAGCAATATTGGTTTATGTACACTTTTTTCAGATTATATTATTTGCCACGCACACAACTTATTATACGCACAATAGCTGTATTACATAATAATTGTATTATAATATAATAAGTCTGGGTCCAATGTTGCCCAGACTCTTATGAGTCTGGTGTCCTCAGGGCGACCCAAGACATCACTCACACTTAAATTACACACAACAACCATTTTTGTCATTATATAAACTAATTTGAAATATACATATATTGTATTGTAATACTTTGCATAGAACTATGTAGATTCAAAATTTGTTTACTTTATGTTTTTCTGTTGTTATATTAATTAAGTCACCTGTAACGTTTGATATAGAAGAGCGAGATCCTCTAACACAAGTTTTTATACTTAAATGAGGGTCTCAACTATGGAATAACTTATTGTATACTGGTTACAGAAATAAATATTATTTTATTTTATTTTATCTACAACTGTAATGTTGGGAGCCAAACTATTGAATTTTATAATGATATTGTCCGAAATAAAAACCTCGCATTTTGAATTTTTTTATTCTAAACCTATTTGCCGAAATTCATCTGTGATGATTTTGAGATCATCAAAAACTGTGTTCACGTCTCCCCCTATGGTTCCGGTATATTACACAGATGTTGATTATTTCACGAAATTTCTACCAATTTCATAACTTTTTAAGCCAGCCTATGCCTAATATAAATAGATAAAATAAAAAATCATTGGTAGAACATTATAATTGACTATTTAATTTATACAGTGTGTTCTGCCTTTTTCATTCATCTATTGATCCTTAGTACTCAGGATTTCGTTCTTTTCATTTTCTACAATTTGTTCAGTGTTAGAACAATAAATAAAAACTACTGCTAAGAGAAGTACGAATATGGCAAAGGCACAATATATCTTTGTAGAGCTTCGTTGAAAAACACATGTGTTTTCAGGATTACTAATTATTTGATTTTGGACATCCATGGTTCTTCGCTAGCGAAGAGCAGCCAAACTCCTCAAAAATATACCTAAAAAGTTATTTTTATTTAACACTGATAATTAGTTACCTAATTTACAAATAATCTATATCTATACTTATAGTAAAACTGTAACAGGTCCAACTCTGTAAATTGAAGATATTTAGAAAAAAATTTTTGGAGCGCACTCTATTATCTATACTGATGCCAAAAATGTAATTTTTTTCCATCATGTCTGTCTGTCTGTATCTTGGCCGCGCATAGCTCCGAAACTACTGAACGTATTGAAATGAAACTTGGCAGGATTTTAGTTCATACTACGAGGAAGGACATAGGATACTTTTTATCCCGGATTTCAATAGGGTTCCCTTGGGAGAGGAGATGAAAGTAAAATTTGTTGGCTGTGCATAGCGTTGAAACTACTGAAGGTATTCAAATGAAACTTGGCAGGATTTAAATTCATACTACGAGGAAGGACATAGTATACTTTTTATTCCGGATTTCCTATTTTTACATAGTTTTCAGAATTAGTAAGCTTAAGGGGCAGGTCATATAGCTCGCAGAACTGATAACCGCTGGGTAGTAAAGGTTTTTGAGTGGCCACGATGCAACACGAAACGGAGTTAAGGGAGACCATCCACTCGATCGACCGACGACATCGTAGCGGTCGCAAGGAGTCGATGGATGGAGGCGGCTTAGGACCGCTATTTGTGGCGTAATAAGGCAAAGGCCTATGACCAGCGGTGGACGTGTATGGGCTGATATGATGATGACTCCTATTTGTATCGCGTTTTATCTCATTCAAATAATAAATCGGGCACCCCAGGGCGTATCAAACCATGCAAGTTATTTTTTGTAACAAAAATCTAAAGCTTTATTTTTCTTACATTATTCTGTCAATAAAAGTTACATATACAAGAGATGTGCAATTTATCACTCGTTTACATTATTTTTAGAAGTAAGCCTTCAATCTTTTGCCTATTGAAAATTAAATAAATAATATGGCGTGTTTTAAAGAACGATAAACATCATCATCATCATCAGCCGATACACGTCCACGGCTGGACATAGGCCTCCCCCGTACGATGCCACAAATAGCGGTCCTGAGCCGCCTCCATCCATCGACTCCCTGCGACCGCTACGATGTCGTCGGTCTATCCGAGTGGATGGTCTCCTGCTTAAGCAAGCTAGGGGGGATTTGCCATAATCACCATGCTTGGCAGGCGGATTGGTGATCGCAGTGTTGGTGTTTAAAAATACTCAGAAGGAAGCTGCTGCCCATCCTCTGGTAAGTTCCCTTAGTCGGCTCTTACGACATCCACGGGTTGAGTTGGAGGGGTCGATATTCGTACGCCGCGGCCCCACGGCCCGGCAAGAACGATTAACTGACTTCAAATTCCCTTACTTTGACACTTATTTTAAGTATTGCGGGATATATACTAATCCCCTGGGGATAAACATTTTATGGGCTTCGGGATCATTTTCTATACAATAGTGAAAGAATTTTCGAAATCGGTCCTTAATTGGCGGAGATATCGAGTATCATACATACAAAAAAAAACTTACAGACGAATTGAGAACCTCCTCCTGTTGAAGTCGGTTACAAAGACTTTTGGTACTGCATTGACATTTTAATTCTTCTTACATAATACCTGTCTGTCATATGAGTTATGTGCATGTAATTTTACCGGTGAGACAAAAACCATACATTCACTTCAATCCGAAAAACACCAATAATTTTATAATGCAGATTATTGCAGATATGAATTACAGTAGCAGTCGGTACTTCCCCGGACACAGTCTAACCCATGGCACTAAGAAAACGAGGTATGGACTTGCGAGACACGATGATCACGTGGGTGTGTCTTGCTTACGTCATCATCGCCAGCGGCGAATGAGATGACGAATCTGTTTCCTGGTGTTGCCAGTAGCGTAAAATTGTAACTCCCCGAACTCCTTGCATAAAGCTGATAAAACTATGTGGTTTTGTATTTACCAATTATTTATCACATTGACTCGTGTTTTACAAACATAATTAACGATTCACATTAATAATTGATTTTTCAATTGACCCTTATCACATTTTTTTACCAACTTCTAAGTTTTGGTAAAATCAAGTGGCAACTGAACAGTGACGTAAGCAAGAGACACTCCCGGAGGAGCAGACCTTGTTTTCTTGGATCATGGCCTGACCTAAGTTACTTCTAATGGTGTCATATAAGTTTTGCGAGACAAATCTGTAATCCCCTTTATCCCTCTTTCTAAGACGAACTCGAGGACATTATTTACAGTAGCGATGGAATCATCAAATCTTATAACGATAACATTGGCGGAGATATAACTAAGTAACAAACATATCTAAGTTCTTAATTTTTTATAGTCTTTTGAAAAATGTAGATCGTAGTGGGTTACATTTATTTTATGTGTTTCATTATAATCAAAATCATCAACACGGACTCAAGTATATTTTTCGATTAATGATCTGATGAAGCTGCTTACGTCCATAATATTAATTTTGAAATCTAAAATGGCGGAAATGTATTGTTCTTTCCGATATAGGATTAATTTTGCCTAAAAACGAGGAGCTGATGGCGAATGTCAGATTAATTTTTAATCCTAGTAAAAGATATTATTATCGTTTTCGACTAATTGCGGGTTACCTGCTAAGTACGAATATCACATTAATTTTAAAATCCAAGACTGTGGATTTTTTCTAATGAAATCTATTCGTCCTTAATTATGGGTAAGGGTCTTTGAATTTAATTTGATTAATAAGCGAATGCCAGTTCTATTAAGTTTTTTATATAAAAAGGCCATTATGAAAACAACTTTACAGTTACTTTTGGGTTACATTTGTGTAAAGATAACACAAAATGTTGTGTTGTTTTTGTGATATAATTGACAATTTCCGCAACCTTGCCCACTTATGTTTAGGTATGGTCCTTCACACTAAGTAGGTTTTGAGTGGACCGGCCTGTTATTTTCAAAACACATTTTTTGTTATAAAATTAAATAGGTGACTTTTTACCTGGAAATAGGGTAATTTTTTCAAGAAAATTCGCGTGCGAACCCGATGGTAGGAAGATGAGAGTAATATTATTTTGAAAAACTTACCATTTATTTTAGTTTAGTCCAAATCCAAGTTTCTTTCTTAGATCTTTAGGTATTAACTAATGACGGGAATTTGTATCATAAATAACGTCGGTTCAATTTTTTTTGCATTGGAGCTGAAATAAATAACACATTTTATTATTTTATAGGTGATTATCATTTGCACTTATTGACAACCTCTGTGGCGCGGCGGGTTCGATTCCCGCCTCGACAAATGTTTGTACGATCTGCAAATATTTAATCAGGGTGTTCTGGAAATTTTCTATGTATAATAAAAAATATCTATCTATGTATCGTATTATAGCGAAAATCTTATTAGCAAATGTCCTGTTCCTAACCCCTATCGGAAGACTGATGTGGCACGGCAGGCGAAGGTCCGCCTGCGACGCAGGAGGTTGCGGTTTCGATTCCCGCCTTGGGACAAATGTTTGTACGGTCTGCAAATATTTGTCTCGGGTGTTCTGGGTATTTTCTATGTATAGGTAATATAAAATATCTATCTATGTAATATATTGTAGAAGCTGCTGCCCGCGTCCTCGCCCGCGTTTTATCGGGATAAAAAATAGCCTATATGTTATTCCAAATCCCAAACTATACCCATACCAAATTTAAGACTAATCGGTTCAGTAGTTTTTGCGTGAAAGAGTAACAAATATCCATACAAACTTCGACATTTATATTAGTAGAATATAATATATATATCATCATCATCATCAGCCCATACACGTCCACTGCTGGACATAGGCCTCCCCAGTACGATGTGACAAATATATATATATATATATATATATATATATACAACAAAAAATGCTGGACAATCCACACAGTAGTGGTCAGGACCTACTGACGATACTCAATCCTATGTGTACTATATATATATATAGACCTCCTGACCATAACACAAGCTCTGTTTAGGGCTAGATGATACTGTGTGGATTCTCCAGCATTTATAGTTTATTTAATAAATCACAGGCGTAAAGGTAGGTACTTACATTATAAACTTTTGAGATATTTTCGCATTGTATGAAATAACTTCAACTGTAAATTTACTTCAATTTAACGAGAATTTCGTAAAAACTTTTATTCTTGGCTTGTTTTGAATTTACTGTGGCTGACTTCTTTGTTATTGGCAATATGTGTCTGGGTTGCCACTTTTCTGCCAGTGTCCATGGACATTTCATAGTCATGGAATGGAGGCGGGACAAAGCTAAAAGAAGAAGAAGTATACAACAATATGAGCGTTTTTTGAAAGAAGTTTGAAATTACGTTATTGTGTATAGTACTCATTGGTTTGAAAATGATGTTTTTGGTAGGTTGTGTTTATTTATTTATTTAGAACTACCAACAGAGGATACACTTAAAGCACGCAAAAAAGAACACTTAATGCATCACCAAATGTGACCCCCCAATTACAGGTAGTTACAGCTAACATATAGAATTAGATTGGGTAAACAAGGCAAAAAAACTACCAAATAATAAGGGTATTAGAAATAACCAATTATACAGAGGACGAGAGGAGAACACTTAAACAAACACATGAACAATTCTGAATAAAAAGATAAAACGGGTAGGTATATGGTTCATAGCTAATACAAAAACATATAGTTAAAAACGAAAACCCGACTACATAAAAGTCTTAAACAAGCGTTCACCTATTGTCCTTATCATTTTCTTTTGATACTTAGGTAGTCGGAGGCCTTTGTTACTAATTGTATCCTAGGTATATGGGGTGGGTGCCTCCGACTACCTAAGTATCAAAAGAAAATGATAAGGACAATAGGTGAACGCTTGTTTAAGACTTTTATGTAGTCGGGTTTTAGTTTTTAACTATATTTTTTTTATACCATTTTGCTAATATCTTGAGAATCGTTAATTTCACAAAAGTTTGAAAAACGGTTTTGGAAAGTACAAACGCAAACCTTTGCAACGATACCACACACGAGCATATTTACTAACATTGAAATTTTCGACCCTTTTGTCGAACCCCGCTATATCGTTAGACCCCCATTTTTATCTGACGTCACATAGCCTATAACCATCGGACTAATAAGACGAATCATATGACATCTCATTTGTTGAAATCGGACCAGTAGTTTTAGCGCTACGAGGGAACATAAAAATCGACTCCATACATATGCACATACATACATACATAGTGTGTCAAAATCATAACCCTCTCGTAGTCGGGTAAAAATTAGGTAGCTAGGGGAGTGAAAACCTGTAAAACACAGCTGACATACATAGACGAAGAGAAGATAATAGTTATTACTAACCGTATTAAGGTTGACCCACATGAAATTTTTCCAAAAAAAACCTATATTATAGAACTACATTCTTCTAGAGCTAAACTTACTTTATCTTATGCTTGCGTAAAGGTTCCTCTAAATCCAAATCACATCTTTTAGAAAGAATGTTGTACATATTACAAAGTCTGGACATGACAGCATCCTGACCACAGTTTGTTCGAGAAAAGGGAATTGAAAACAAATTGTATGCGTTTAATCTAGGTAATCTAGTAGGGATGTTGATACGAAATCTACTTGTAAGTTCTGCACAATCAATATTACTGTTAAAACAATGTTAAATCTAGTTTTTTCCTACGTCTGGAGAGTGGAGTCATATTAAACATTTTTAGCTCTATCTCTATAGCTTTTAACTTTTTTAGCAAGTCGGTCACCGTAGGTCACATAATAAAGGAATCTTTTTTGTATGCTTTCAATACGTTTAGAGTATATGTCATAACGAGGCTTCCATATAATACTACCATATTCTAAAATGGGCCGTAGTAGAGCTTCGTAAAGTCTAATTTTAGTTTTAGAGGATTAAAAGTCTTTACAATTCCTTATAACGAAACCAAGTACCTTAAAGCTTTTATACAATATTTAAGTTATGTGTATCAAATTTTAATTGAGGGTCTTCTTATACTCCTAGATCCCTTATCACATTTACATAAATAAGTGTGTGACCATTAATGAATTTATTTATTTATTTTTAAGGAAGGCCTACAGCCTATTCTATTACAAAATAAATTACAAGAATCTAGCAACAAAAAAGCTAATAAATGGCCTTCACGGCTAGGTGACAGTGTAAATATTAAGTACGCTATGCATTCATACATTAGAAAGATAAAAAAATCAAGTCGAATTTAGAAGATTCAAATGAGAAGAACTAGAACAAAACTGAGTTATATGTATAAGAGTAGGTACCTAATTGTCTTATCTAAGTGACTTAATAAAAAAGCTACTTGTAAAAAACTTAAAGAAATATAAATAATGAGATATAATGGCGACCCACCTATAAACCTCCCTCAACACTAAGCAATAACTAGAAGACGTTCGTTTGCTTTTTGCTGATGGATTTCCATAAGAGGAAATTTATCTTTATTAGATTTAGAATTTATGGTACCTAAATGAGATTGGAGTCAGCCTATCTACCAAAACTATTACCAGTTACTTATCACTAAAAAATTTACTGCGAAGCAGGCCGCCGTGCCGAATGAAGAATGAAGTATGAATTAAGTTGAGTGTTAGTCTTACGAGAAAATTGAAAATAGTGACATTTGTGTTACGGCTTGTATCGTGGTGTTAAAGCCAAAAATGGATCCATGGACCGGATGGCGATATTTCCTCCTAGAATTGGACGAACAAAAACGAAATCATAAATGATTAATAGCAATATCCTACTTTATTGACAATGAAAATAACAATCAAATAATATAAAGAAATTAAACTAGTATTTACAATTGAAACAATTGAGCTAACTGGAGACTGTTGCAAACAATCTACAGATAGCTCAACTGGTCCATATCAATACCAGTCGGAAGCGTCCCCAAGACGCTGGCTGCATTGCCTCGCTGTATGGCAATACTAATGCGTTGCACCAGATACTCTACCTACGCTACCAAATGCCAAAGTTTATATGTATGGATGTTTGTTCCTCTCTCGCGCAAAAAATACTGAACTGATTGGGATGGAATTTGGTATGGGTATAGTTTGGGACCTGGAATAACATATATACTCCTTTTTATCTCGATAAAAGTATAGTATTATATAATCTGTGAAGCGGGCAAAAGCGCGGGCAGCAGCTAGTATATTAATATCTCAGAAACCTGATGCTGTCAGTGACATTTTGACCATGATACATTTAAGTGTCAACTATCCTAATGTATAACTTCCATAGCGCGCCACATCCCAGAATTGCGACAATCTAGACGCAGAGCCATTCACCAAGAAGTTGAGTTTGAAAATAAACAAATTTGGTAAGCCAAAATCTTCAAACCTTTACGGATATTAACAACTCTGTAATATCTTTGTAGGTGTTTGTAGATATCACAAATGAATAAATAATCAAAAATCTCAAACTTCAATAAGGTAATAAAAGCTTGTAAAAACTGACTCATTCACTCACCTCCAAACGGGCAGAATGAACTTGTAAACTTACTAGCTGCTGCCCGTACCTTCGACTGCGTTTTATCGGGATAAAAAATAGCCTATATGTTATTCCAGGTCCCAAACTATACCCATACCAAATTTCAGCCTAATCGGTTCAGTAGTTTTTGCGTGAAAGACTAATAAAATAACCATACATCTATCCATACCAAGGAATTTTTATACTAACTAGCTGACCCGTGCCCACTTCGTTGAGCGGTAAAAATTTTTAGTTGTTAATATATATAGCCTATAACACTCGCAAATAACGTGGTTTTCAATAGGTGAAAGAATTTTCAATATTGGCTCAGTAGATTCAGAGATTACCCCCTACAACCACACAAACCTTAATTATTTTTATTAATGTAGTATAGTATACATTTACACATTCCTAGATTTTATTGACTGGACGTCACACAGCTCCACATTTACCTAGGTATATTATGCGTTTCAAAAGCTTCTGATAGTACCTTACCTACTGGAGAATAGGGCACTACACATCTATTGTCCAGTTCTAAAACTGGAAGGAAGAATCACCAGTCGTCCTAAATCTTCTCAATTTCTATCTTGGTTCATGGCGTCTCGCAGATCTACATAATTCTCATCGCGCAGTCTTCTCTCATTTGTTCTGTTTTGATGTATACCAAACACTCCGTTTTAATTTTGACGTAAGTGTTCATCAGAAAACGGTTAAACAAACCTCGAAACCTTTGCAGGTGAACAATGCGACCTTCTCGTATTGGTAAAATGTATCTAGGCGTAGAATTGCATTGCGGATTTTTTTTTAGTATCCAGTCGCGTCAGTTTTCAGATTCACATGTTGAAGATCAAAGGTCACGACAGTAGGTATATAAGCGAGTAGAGACCGAAAAGCATCAAATGCCTGGTGCGTTTCGCTAATGCATTGCAAGCGGTCATCCCGGGCGTACCCGGGATACGTATCATTCGAATCCATTCAGCAGTTTTTGCGCTATTTAAGGCCAATTTAGGCCGAGAAATGTCACTTCCATCCCCACTCCCAAGGGAACCCTAACGAATTCCAGGATAAAAAGTATTACATGACCTTTCTCGTAGTATGAACTTAAATCATGCAAAGTTTCATTTGAATACATTTAAAAGCCAAGAAAATTACAGCACAATGTCCCGCCTGTCACAGTGCTGATCTACCGGGACGACGGCAACATCATTGGTAGCGAGAGCTTTGTACCAACCGGATGCTGTCCAGTAGGTCGTTTATCGGCACTAATAACAATTATGTAATAATTTTGTTGGCTTTTGGGTATGGAGTATGGACTCGTATTTTATGTCCTTCCTCGTCGTATGAACTCAAATCATGCTAAGTATCATTCGAATCCATTCAGCAGTTTTTGCGCTATTTAAGGCCAATTTAGGCCGAGAAATGTCACTTCCATCCCCACTCCCAAGGGAACCCTAACGAATTCCAGGATAAAAAGTATTACATGACCTTTCTCGTAGTATGAACTTAAATCATGCAAAGTTTCATTTGAATACATTTAGTAGTTTGAGCGCTATGCGCAGCCAAGAAATTTTACTCTACTGCGGGGGGGCCACTACGGGGGGCTACTGAGGGTCCCACTGCGGGGGCAAACTGCCGGTGCCCTCCACTGTCGGGGCTTACTGAGTGGGTCCCACTGCGGGGAAATGTGGGGGGCCCGCTGCCGAGAGCCCCACTGCCGGCGCCCCCACTGTGGGGGCTAATCAGTGGGTACCACTGCGGGGAAATGTGGGGGGCCCACTTCGGCCGTCACATCTGCCGGCGGCCCCAATGCTGGTGCCTGTGGAGGCTACTGAGGTCCCCATGCGGGGCAATGTGGGGCCGGGGGCTACTGGGAGGGTCCGGTTACGTGAGGGGCCCCACTGCCAGTGCCCCCCAGTGGGGGCTATCACTCTCTACCGCCCTTGCCCCGTGCGCCATCTTGCAACGCGCAACATTTCACTTCCATCCTCTCTCCCAAGGGAACCCTTCTGAATTCCGGGATAAAAAGTATTTAATGCCCTTTCTTGTAATATAAACTTATATCATGCTAAGTTTCATTTGAATACCTTCAGTAGTTTCGGGGCTATGCGCAGCCAATAAATTTTACTTTCATCCACTCTCCTAAGGGAACCCTATTGAAATCCGGGATGAAAAGTATCCTATGCCCTTCTTGTAATATGAACTTAAACCATGCTAAGTTTCGTCAGAATACCTTCAGTAGTTCCGGCGCTATGCGTAGCCAAGCAATTTTACTTTCATCACCTCTCCCAAGAGCACCCTATTGAAATCCGGGATAAAAAGTATCCTATGTCCTTCCTCATACTATGTACTCAAATCCTGTTAAGTTTCATTCGAATACATTTAGTAGGTTCGGCGTTACGCGCAGCCAAAAAAATTCACTTCCATCCTCTCTCCTAAGGGAACCCTTCTGAATTCCGGGATAAAAAGTATTTAATGCCCTTTCTTGTAATATGAACTTAAATCATGCTAAGTTTCATTAGCCTACCTTCAGTAATTTCGGCGCTATGCGCAGCCAAGCAATTTTACTTTCATCACCTCTCCCAAGGGAACCCTATTGAAATCCGGGATAAAAAGTATCCTATGTCCTTTCTCATACTATTTACTCAAATCCTGTTAAGTTTCATTTGAACACATTTAGTAGGTGCGGCGCTATGCGCAGCCTAAAAATTTTACTTTCGTCCCCTCTCCCAAGGGAACCCTATTGAAATCCGGGATGAAAAGTATACTTTGCCCTTTCTCGTAATATGAACTTAAATCATTCTAAGTTTCATTAGAATACCTTCAGTAGTTTCGGCGCTATGCGCAGCCAAGCAGTTTTACTTTCATCCCCTCTCCCAAGGGAACTCTATTGAAATCCGGGATAAAAAGTATTCTATGTCCTTCCTCGTAGTATGAACTCAAATCCTGTCAAGTTTCATTTCAATACGTTTAGTAGTTTCGGAGCTATGCGCGGCCAAGATACAGACAGACAGATAGACAGACAGACAGACATCATGGAAAAAAAAATCATTTTTGCCATCAGTATCGATAATAGAGTGCCCTCCAAAAAAAATTTTCTAAATAGATTCAATGTACAGAATTGGACCTGTTACAGTTTTATTATAAGTATAGATAAAAATTCCTTGATTTACCTACTCTATTCTCAGTCTACCTACTATAAAGTAGTTTTTTGAAGCACTTTCTGGGTGCGCTCGTCCTTTTTATTTGTGTGTGTGACAAAATTGTGGTTGCTATGGTCACAGATTAGGTAATCTATGGTGGTCTGCGGTGCAAGGAATTTATATAGTTACTATTACCTACCTATTGTTAATGTAATATGATTTGGTAGAAGACACGAATCTGTGCTAGGGTAGCTTCATAGACTAGAAACAGTAGGTATACTGTGTAAGAACTTCTTAGTAGTACTTCTGTCTAGTTTACCTTTATGGTTACAATGAGTTATGTCTTTTGATACGAAATAATGTAATGTTGGTTGAAGCAAGTTCAGTTAAAATAAAATACGTTGTGTTTCTCAAGATTCTATTTTATTCATCCAATCTATCAGCCATGCACCATCAGTTGTTAAGGTAGAAGTTATTGAGGATGTTTTTGTGTCTGACCACCTACCCATAGTTTTAAAGTGTGACTTAAGTTGTGTTAGATCTAAAATTGTCAATAGCGACCTGCGTTGGAACAGGGTGATATGGGGGGAGAGGGACAAGACACAAATAGCTAAGTATCATGAATTGTGTAACACTAAGCTGCGTGAAATAGACTTTCCATCCGAATTTATTGAGTGCGGTCACGGATCATGCAGTTTGGATGAGCATAAACGGGTGCTTGATACCTTATATGATAAAATTGTACGTGTGTTAAGTGATGCAGCTACTGAGACTAGTGAGAGGCACGCTGGTAGGGGCAATAAAAGTAAACATCTGTGTGGCTGGAACAAGCATGTTCATGATGCTCACAGGGTGGCCAGACTTAACTTCAAAGTGTGGGTTCAACACAATCGCCCAAGATCAGGTGTAATTTTTGACCAAATGCACGAGTCCCGTAAATTTTTTAAAAGGCGCTTGAAGTGGTGCCAAGACAACCAGGAGCAACTAAAAATGGACATCTTGGCTAAGCATAGAGCGGGTAAAGATTTTGGCAAATTCTGGAAAACTACGGGTAAATATGATGTTAGACCTGGCCACCCTGTGAGTGTGGATGGGAAGAGTGAGCCAGTGCATATCTGTAACTTGTTCATGAAACATTTTAACGTGCACTCCCCACTTGGCTCCTCGACAGGATTCCCTCCCTCCACAGCTGGACCAAAATGTCTGGGGAAAGAGCCGCCGTCGTCGATGTGCTTTACTGCCAAGCAGGTAAGAGTGGCCCTTAATAAAATGACCGGTGGTAAATCTCCCGGCCATGATGGTCTCAGCGTGGAGCACTTGAGACGGGCGGGTGTTCATCTACCGAGGGTTCTCGCTCTGTTCTTCACAATGTGCATTAGTCACACATACTTACCACATGACCTAATGAAAACTATCGTTGTGCCTATTGTGAAGGACAGAACTGGAGACGTCTCGGATAAGAGGAATTACGCCCTATCTCACTGGCAACAGTCATCGCTAAAGTGCTGGACAGTGTGCTTAATTCTTACCTAGACAAATACTCAGATTTACATGACGCTCAGTTCGGATTTCGATCCGGACTTTCTACTGAAAGCGCAATCGTAAGTCTTAAGCACACTGTCCAATACTATACCAGCCGAAAGACGCCGGTATACGCCTGCTTTCTTGACCTATCCAAAGCCTTTGACCTCGTCTCGTACGATGTGCTGTGGAAGAAGTTGGAGAGCAGGGGTGTACCGGTAGAAATGCAGAAGTTACTTCAGTTTTGGTATGGCAATCAAACTAACTTTGTAAGATGGGCACATACTCTTTCAGATGGATACAAGCTGGAGAGTGGAGTAAGACAGGGTGGGCTAAGCTCTCCAAACCTCTTCAGCATATATGTCAATGATCTCATCGTGGGGTTGAGCAACATGCATGTCGGCTGTAGTATAGATGGCATCAGCACCAATAACTTAAGTTACGCAGACGATATGGTGCTGCTCAGCCCAACGGTGAGTGGCCTGAGAGAAATGTTAGGTTTTTGTGAGTCATATGCCACTGAGCATGGTCTCATGTATAATGCTAAGAAAACAGAGTGCATGGTCTTTAAGGCCGCCGGTAATTGTACCATCAATACTAATAATATTACCCTAAATGGCTTGATCATTAAAAGAGTGTCAAAATTTAAATACCTGGGACATATAATTACCGACGACCTTAAAGACGATGCTGACATTGAGAGGGAGCGTAGAGCTCTAGCAGTGAGAGGCTCAGGCTCAGGCTAAACTCACGCTTTTCAAAGCTTACTGCCAGGGTATGTACACGGGAAGTCTGTGGGTCAACCATACAAAAAAGTCGCTAGCAACTCTACGTATCCAATACAATAACGTTTTCAGGATGATGTTGCGGCTTCCTCGCTTCTGTAGCGCATCGGGGATGTTTGCGGAATACCAAACTGACGGTTTTGAGGCAATCATCCGCAAAAAGACTGCCTCCCTGATCCGCAGAATACGTGATAGTCGCAACAGCATTCTGAAGACGTTATCTGATAGATGTTCCTCATCTTTCTGGGTAAGCCTTATCCGGAAGGCGATCTAGATAGGATACCTATACTTCTGTCATAATACTTTGTACTAACAACTAGGTTAATTTTACTTTTTCTTTTTTGTATGTGCTACTAACAATCTATGGATTAAATGTCCGAAATAAACGAATTTTATTTTATTTTTATTTTATTTTATTTATTTATTAGGATCTCAACATGGTAGCAGAGCGTGGTTGCTTTGATTGCTCTTTGGGTGAAATGATGATAATGTAAAAGAAGAAAATCGTACAAAGAAGAAAAGGTGGTGTAAAACAAGTGAAGGTATTTTTTCACAAAACAAAAATGACTGAAGATAAAAAGAAATGCGAAGAAAATTTTCTTCAGATATTTGACGGTCTTAACTATGAAAAATGGACATTCCGACTAGATTTGTTCTTGGAAATGAAAGGATTAAAGGTAAAAGAAAACGAACAAGATAAGCAAGTAGACATTAGAATTAGAAACATCATAGCGAATAGCGTGAACAATACCTAACTTGATAGTATAATGCATCAAACAAGCGCATATCAGATGATTAAAAAATTAGACGAGACCTACATTGCAAAAGGGTGCGCTAATAGGCTATTAATAAAAAGACGACTGCTGGAACTAAAATTACATGAAAAAGAAGATGTACAAGATTTTCTTTAAAGATTCGAGAGGATTATAAATGAACTAAGAAACACAGGCGAAAATATCTCGGAGAAAAAAGATTAAATTATCTACTACTTTCACTCCCAAAGAAATATGAATATGTGGTTAATATTGTAGACGCAATGCCTAAATAATCTCAAACAGTTGAATATATCAAATCCAAATTGTTACTGGACGTGAAAAAGGGAGAAAACCAAGAGACAATGGTTTTTACCACAGGAGAGGAAAAATGCTATGAATGCAATAGAACTGGGTACTTTAGGCGAGATTGTCCAAATAGGCAGACCAACTTCACTCCAAGAGGAAGAGGAAGAAGCGGACATGGACGCGGTCGCGGTCGCAGAGGCAGAGGCCGCAACTACAACGGTGTTACAAATCAATCATTCAATGTTTTCAACGTGGAAGTTGCTGTAGCCGAATCAAGGAACAATATGAGAGTTAGTTGGCTTCTCGACAGTGGTTGCAGTGATCACATTGTCAATGATATAAAATATTTTAACAAAATATACGAACTGGATAAAAATATTAACATTAATGTAGGTGACGGTTTTGGCTTAGAAGCAACTAAAAAAAGAAGAATAGTTATGGTTTACGGAACAGAAAAGATAACAGTAAATATTGATGTATACTATGTACCATCAATGAAAAGAAATTTGTCAAGCGTGTCTTCTATCGTAGATAATAACAATTCTATAGTTTTTAAAAGAGACATGGCAACCATTTATGGAAAAACAGGTAAGTTTTTAGCTAAAGCTTATAAGAAAAACAAATTGTATGAGTTGAACGTGTAGGCTACTTTCCATACAAATACTTAATTCTTTAATTTTTAATTCCGTAATTCACACAAGTTCCGTAGCGAAAACATCGACCTACGCACATCACTAGTGCTGCGGTTGTACATAACGCCTTAGGTACTAGCCAGCGGCAGGCGCGAGGTGCTCCGGCGCAGCGGTCAAACCAGTCACGAACTTGCTCTCGCGCGGAACGCACGCCGCCTCGCGCTGAATATACATAGACGCGCATTCTTCCTATTGTTCTGTGCTTAATGCTTTGTTACCTTGCCCAAATCTGTGCTAGTGCTTATTTCACCTACTGAACCTTTATATGCATACAGGATCTAGTGTGCGGGACATTATATACCTACCCAAATCGTAAGTCTGAGTGTCATTTAACACCCACCACGATACCTACGTAGGCTCCGCCACACTATATACCCCATACTGGTCACCACCATACGGGTGACCGACATACTGGTGACCCCTATAAGAACATGGAGAAGTTTCAAGACGCAGTTGGGCCGACCACGTCAGCCGGCACTAGTGAGGGGACAGTGTCGATGAATCAGAGCGATGTTTTCAAAGTCGGCGTTAGAGTGCCACCATTCTGGGCGGAAGAACCTGAGATATGGTTTGCTCAGGTCGAGGGTCAGTTCGCGATATCCGGAATTACGAACGACGCCACGAAGTTCAATTACGTGATCGGACACTTCGACAATCAGCACTCCAGGGAAGTTAAGGATCTCATCGTCAGCCCTTCCGCTACGCAGAAGTATGAGAAGCTCAAAAGTGAGGTTATCAAGAGGCTTAGCGCTTCTAACGGAAAGAAGATAAAGCAACTCCTCATGCACGAAGAGCTTGGAGATCGCAGTCCTTCGCAATTTCTCCGACACCTGAAAGGACTCGCAGGTACTGAAGTTCCAGACGAGTTTTTGAAAACTATGTGGACTAGCCGCCTGCCTTATGGTATCCAGACAGTGCTTGCAGGACAGCCAGCTACAGCTTCCCTCGAGGACCTGGCAGACTTAGCTGATCGAGTGAACGACCTCGCTTCTTCATCACCGAGAGTTGCCGCCGTGAGCAATACAGAACCTGGCTCCCTCCTCAGCGAACTCACCAAGGAAGTAGCTGAGCTCCGGAAGCAGTTTCAGAAGTTGGCGTCGTCGGACAGGAATAGCAGATCCAGATCGCGCTCAACCAACAACCGAAACACTCGAAGCACTTCGAGGCAGCGATCTCAATCGAACTACAGAAAGTTCCCTTTGTGCTGGTACCACGGCAAGTATGGAGAGAAGGCAAGCAAGTGCATCCGCCCATGTGACTACACGTCGGAAAACGCCAGGGGCAGTCGATAATGGCGACTGACGATTGCCTCTCACCGTCTACGGGTCGCCTGTTTGTCACCGATCGTTCTTCGAAGATACAGTTCCTGGTCGACACTGGCAGCGACCTCTGTGTCTACCCACGGTCGGCGCTTCGGGATCGTCGTTCTCGGACTGAATATAACTTGTGTGCTGCGAACGGTTCTAATATTGCCACTTACGGCTATATTAATTAAGATTTAGATTTTGGCTTACGCAGATCATTTGTTTGGCATTTTGTAGTTGCCGAGGTAACAAAACCAATAATGGTGTAGATTTTTTAAATTATTACAGCCTTGTCGTTGACTGTCGCAATAAGCGTTTGATAGATAACCTAACTTCTATAACGGCTATTGCCACTTTAGTAAACTGTAACAATAACCTTTCCTCTGTAAAAGTCGTGACTGGTGAGACTCGGTTTCATAAAATTTTAGATGAGTTTCCTGAAATAACACGACCAGCTGGTAGACACAACGCCACGCCACACACCACAGTCCATCATATTCGTACGACCCCAGGCCCCCCGGTTTCCCTACCACCTCGCCGCTTAGCTCCCGACAAACTTAAAATAGCTCAAGCCGAATTTCAGTCTATGCTGACCTGTGGTACAGCTAGACCATCAGAAAGTCCCTGGTCTTCGCCATTACACATGGCTCCCAAGAAAAACAACGGATGGCGCCCATGTGGCGATTATCGCAGTCTTAACGCCCGCAATATCCCTGACAGGTATCCGATTAAGCATATCCACGACTTTACTCATAGTGTCGCTGGTTGTAAAGTTTTTAGCACACTGGATTTGGAAAAAGCCTATAATCAGATACCTGTCAGCCCTGAGGATATTGCCAAGACCGCCATCACCACGCCATTCGGGCTATTCGAATTCCCGTTCATGAGCTTTGGGCTCCGCAACGCCGGACAAACCTTCCAGCGGTTCGTCGACGGGCTGACCAGAGGGCTGGATTTCGTTTATGCGTATTTAGATGACTTTTTAATCTTCTCTAGGAACAAAACAGAGCACGAGGAGCATCTGCGCGAGGTCTTCAATAGGTTGAAAGAGTACGGTATGCTGGTCAACACGTCAAAATGTGTTTTTGGGGCAACTGAGGTGCAATTTCTCGGGTATCTGATCTCAGAACGTGGATGCAGACCCCTGGACGCCAAGGTGATGGCGATTAAGGACTTTCCCCCTCCCACGAATGTGCGGCAGCTACGAGGCTTCTTAGGTATGCTCAATTTTTACAGGAGATTTCTTCCACGAGCAGCCCAGATCCAAGCCCCGCTGCATGCTCTTTTGACAGGTTCGGTGAAAGGATCGCAACTTATCCAGCTTACGGGTGAAACTTTTAGAGGCTTTCCAGGCTTGCAAGGATAGCCTAGCAGATGCAGCGTTGTTAGCTCATCTTGATTGCGCAGCCAAGCTTGATGTGGTGACCGACGCGTCGGATAAGGCCATCGGAGCAGTTCTGCAGCAATATAAGGACGACGCATGGGAACCTTTAGCCTTTTTCTCCCGTAAGCTTAGCCCCTCACAGACCAAGTACTCGCCCTATGACAGGGAATTGTTAGCAATTAACGAGGCTATAAAGTATTTTAGACACATGCTTGAGGCTCGTCATTTCATAGTCTATACTGACCATAAGCCCATCAGTTTTGCATTCCATGAGCGGAAGACCAGCTGTTCGCCAAGGCAGTATAGACACTTAGACTTTATATCCCAGTTCACAACCGACATCCGCCATATATCTGGCAAAGATAATGTGGTTGCCGACGCTTTGTCGCGAATTGATGAACTAGGAGCACCTGTCAGCCTCGAGACATTAGCCGAAAATCAAGCTTCTGACCCTAAACTTGAGGAGCTTTTGAGCAAAGCCTCATCACTCAAACTTAAAAAACTTCATGTCCCTGGAAGTCGAGTTCCCTTGTACTGCGACGTCAGTACTTCAACTTCCAGGCCTTACGTACCGAAATTATTTCGAAAGCAGGTCTTTGATAGCCTGCACTCTTTGAGTCATCCTGGCTCTACTGCATCGGCCAAACTGGTATCCGAGCGTTTTATTTGGCCAGGTGTTAGGAAGGACTGCAGAGAATGGGCGCGTTCGTGTGTACCGTGGCAGCAGGCTAAAGTCACTCGTCACGTGACTTCCCCTCTTGGTACTTATAACTTGCCCCGCGCGCGTTTCAGTCAGGTTCATATCGACCTGATCGGTCCTCTCCCTCTCTCACATGGTTATCGGTATTGCTTAACGGCTGTAGATCGCTTTACTCGCTGGCCAGAAGCAATACCGATACAAGACATAACAGCGGAAACCATTGCAAAAGCCTTACTTTCAACCTGGATTTGTCGGTTCGGTTGTCCAACAGACATTACGACAGACCGAGGCCGACAGTTCGAATCGGCCTTGTTTCAATGTCTGTCACAGATGGCCGGATTTGTTCATAAAAGGACGACAGCTTATCATCCGGCTTGCAACGGTTTAGTTGAACGGTTTCATCGTCAATTAAAGGCCGTCATAGTATGTCACGCTAACGACCGATGGACAGAATCGTTGCCATGGGTTTTATTAGGTATACGAGCCGCCTTTAAAGACGACTTGCAAGCTTCGTCAGCGGAGCTCGTGTACGGTGAGCCGCTGAGACTTCCCGGTGAGTTCTTCGAGCCCACAATAACCGGTACGACGGACGTTTCCGAATTTTCCGCCAGGCTCAGAAATTTTGCCGAGAAGCTGCGACCTATTCCTACTTCGCGCCATAGTAAGCCCAGAGTGTTTATTTACAAAGAACTCAAGACCTGTGATTATGTCTTCCTGCGCGACGACACATCACGTGGTTCCCTAACTGCAGCTTACTCCGGGCCGCACAAGGTGCTTGCCAGAGGAGACAAGGTTTTTAAGATAGTTGTAAAAAATAAAGAGACGACAGTGTCCATAGACCGGCTTAAGCCTGCCTTCACGTCCGTTCAAATTGACGAACCCTCACCTGAAGTTCCACAAAAGGTGGTGACTCGTTCTGGCCGTCAGGTTAGATTTCCAGATTATTATCGCCCTTGACGGGCTCTGGTGGGGGGTGATGTAGGCTACTTTCCATACAAATACTTAATTCTTTAATTTTTAATTCCGTCATTCACACAAGTTCCGTAGCGAAAACATCGACCTACGCACATCACTAGTGCTGCGGTTGTACATAACGCCTTAGGTACTGGCCAGCGGCAGGCGCGAGGTGCTCCGGCGCAGCGGTCAAACCAGTCACGAACTTGCTCTCGCGCGGAACGCACGCCGCCTCGCGCTGAATATACATAGACGCGCATTCTTCCTATTGTTCTGTGCTTAATGCTTTGTTACCTTGCCGAAATCTGTGCTAGTGCTTATTTCACCTACTGAACCTTTATATGCATACAGGATCTAGTGTGCGGGACATTATATACCTACCCAAATCGTAAGTCTGAGTGTCATTTAACACCCACCACGATACCTACGTAGGCTCCGCCACACTATATACCCCATACTGGTCACCACCATACGGGTGACCACCATAAACGCAACCATTATTAAAAATAAGGTACGCACAGGTGATACCTTTGTCAATATGTCTCTAAAAAAAAGTTGGCATAAAAATTAGGTCATCCGAATTTCAGGAAACTTTGCACAGGGAAAGTTTCCTGAAACAGGGAGATTTGCATGTATAAAACCCTCGACGGAATGCTAGAAAAACTAAATAACGATTTCATAGACTGTGAGATATGTATAAAAAATAAAATGGCAAACTTACCCTATGCGAATACGAGAAGGAGGGCAAATGATGTGCTAGAAATTGTTCATACTGATGTTATGGGTCCAGTAAAACCAGAGGGGTACAACGGTCAAAAATACATTGTGTCATTTATTGACGATTACAGTAGATTAGCTTTTGTTAGTGCAATAAAAAACAAAAGTGATGTTTTCGATCGATTTACTCAATATGTACAATTTACAGAAACTCTAACTGGAAAGAAAATAAAGGAAATAAGATGCGACAACGGAAAAGAGTACTTGAATGGTAACTTTTTCAACTTTTGTAAAAGTAAAGGTATAAATCTAAATCCAGGGCCACCTTACACCCATCAATTGAACGGCGTGGCGGAACGTTTAAATAGAACGCTGATGGATAGAGCAAGATGTCTTCTAGCAGATGGTAATCTAAGTAAAAAATATTGGCCAGAATGCATACTAACAGCTGCATATCTAGGCAACCGATTACTAACGAACACACTCGATAAGAAAGTCCATACGAAATTTTTCTGGGTAGGAAGCCAAATGTAGGAAACTTAAAAATATTCGGGTCAGAATGCTTCGTACGAATCCCTGACGAAAGGCGCTCATCAAAGTTAAACCCTAAAGCAGTAAAAGGGAAATTAGTAGGATATACAGACACAGGATATAGGATACTGGTAGGTGAAAAAATAGTAACTTCGCGTAATGTTATATTTATCGAGGTCGAAGAAGTGATCAGACAAAGGCAAGTTGATGATGAAGATAGTGTAGACGTAGAATTGGATACCGTAAATAGAAGAGCAGACGATGTAACGGGAAGAACTGAAGATGTTAATAGAACTGACGATGTAACGAGAAGAACTGAAGATGCGAATAGCAGAACGGACGATGTAACGAGAAGAACTGAAGATGCGAATAGCAGAACGGACGATGTGACGAGTAGAACTGCCGCTGTACCTAGAAAAAATGATGATGATTTTAATACGGGAAATGAAAACCTAAGAGAAGTAATTCATGAAAATGATAAATTTTATGATACTATGGAAGAAGAAACTGAGGTCAGACCCGCTATTCCTGAGGAGGTGAACACACAAAGACCAAGAAGAGAAAAAAGACTACCAAGTAAATATAAAGACCATGTAGTATATGTAAATATCAGTGATGCTAATGCACCCGAGACATATGAATAGGCAATGGAAAGTGAACAAGTAAGCAAATGGAAAGAAGCCATTAGTAATGAATTAAACAGCCTAGAAATCAATAATACATGGGATATAGTTGATGAACCTGAAGACAAGAAAATTATAGATGTGAAATGGATATTTAGAATTAAAACAAATGGTAAATTTAAAACAAGAGTCGTTGCACGTGGATTTCATCAAATTTACGAAGAACATGAAGAGATTTATTCGCCAGTGGCCAGGATGACCACAATGAAGGCATTAATGTCAACGGCATGTATGAGGAGTTGGTATATAGAGAGCATGGACGTTGAAACGGCTTTTTTAAATGGTATAATCAAATCTGAAGTTTATATTTATCCTCCAAAGGGATATAAAGTGGAAGATGGCAAAGTTTGCAGGCTAAAGAAAGCTTTCTATGGACTAAGAGAGAGCCCAAGAGATTGGTACGAGTGCTACCATAATTTTATGCAGAGCATCAATTTTATAAGATCAGATTATGAATACTGCTTGTACACAGGATGTGTCAAAAATAATAAAGTATATTTGTGCTTATATGTTGATGATATTTTGTTATGTGGAAAGAATATAGATGCCATTATGGAAGTCAAACAAATACTAAGTAAGAGATTTCGAATGAAGGACTTGGGAAAGGTTAAGCAATATTTGGGTATAGATATCGAATATGACCCTAAACAAAAGAAAATATCAATGAGTCAAGAAGCATATGTCGAAAGTCTAGCTGAAAAATACCATGTAAAAGAAACTAAAAATTATGAAACACCAATGGAACAGAATTTGTCGCTCGAGTCTGGTGAACGCAATGAAAATACGAAATATAGAAGTTTGATGGGAGCTCTTTTATACATAGCCAGTGGAACGCGACCAGACGTATCATACAGTGTAAACTATTAAAGCCGTTTCCAAAATTGCTACTGTGAGACTTATTATAAATGTTGGTGACCAAACTTCCGCACCAACGACGCCAGCCTCTTTCAAGCCTTGAGGGAGGCTGGCTGGTGATAATATTTTTAAATTCGTTTTTTTTTTACATTCGTAAATGATTTTGTTTTTAAACCAGTTGGATATAAACTAAAAGATGAAATGGACATGATGTTTTTGATTTGGTCTTTTACATAATGGTGTCAGAAGTAATTGTGATAAAACATAGTGAACGTAGTATGGCGTAAAAAAGTGATCATGCCCATCACAAGGTCTGTGACCAGGGCAAGGACTGGTAAGCAGCAGCAGCAGCAGCAGTTGAGAGAGCAGGATCAATCCATCTCTGTCCCGGGTCAACCATCCAATGTGGAAGTCGTCGCTCCTGATGCACAGGCTGAACCTGTGGCGGCGGTTCTTCCGGGTGGTACCCATGGTGTTTTGGGCTCAGAGATACCGTTGATTGATCTACCTTGCCCTCTGCAACCAGTACCGACTGCAGCGAACACAGGTGAACAAATACGCAACATTTCTCCTTGCCCAACCATGACCAGATTCACAAGGGCTTGTCACGGGTTCCCCCTCTGCCAGGCTAGCATTAAATTCGAGCGGGAATCCGGGATAAGTTTTCCTGACCTACCTACCAGGGAACTATCACTATGAAATAAAATACTATTTGTTTGGACGGATACCTTATATTAAAAAAGACAATAACTCAAATAACTCTTTAATAATTTTCTTTGTATATAACTTTTACAACAATCAAGCCAGTTAACTCATCTGAACTCTTCTATTACCTCTTATAATTCTTCCCTTAAATAAAAATAAAGTTCCAACTATAGTCAAACCGCAAGCAATCTCTTACAATCACTATAGTTAAGCCGCAGGCAATCTCTTAAATTTTTAGACAACTTATTCGTTTATGGAATGAAAAGTAATGTTCCGTGTTTATCAACGTTGCCTACATGACACTTCAAATATAAATTTAATTCCCAAGTTGCAATAGGGAAACCAAGTCCTATGTACCAGGTCTGAAACGGTGACAAGCGCTGGAGTCTAACCGATCACAACCACTTATGTTCTACAAAATTTTATAAACTTTACTTATTCTTTACAGTATTATTTGTTCTATTAAATAAAGGGCCTGGGATAGGGGCTAGCGCGAACCAACAGAATTGGGCTAGGTCCGACTAGGTCCGTTGGGCAAGCAAGTTTGAGTAAGAAATTGGGCCAGTTACCCTATTCCGGGTCACATAAAATTCTAAATAAGGTAATGGCTCATTCCGTGTACTAATGCTAATGCTATTGTATTCTCCCGTTGGAAATTAATTCGTTCAAGACCTAACCTCTCTTGCCAATCCCTTCCTTTGTGGGTCCTACGCTTTCCCACACCTGTTTGCCTAGCACAAAAATGAAATGATCACACCGTGTAGCCCATATTTGAACTCTAGGTTAAAATGAAAATGGAATCAAGTTTATCTGAACACACCGAAAGAACAAAAGGGGACATCTAATGCAACTTATCACACCGAAAATACAAATTGATAACCAATACAAACACACCCTAGGATTCTGGAAAAGACGAGGGGAGAACCGACCCCCAAATACTGGAAATGACACACCTGACACGCGTCGCCGCCGGTAGCCCGGCGACACGCTCGCCCCTCGAACCTGGATCCCGCTCCTGATCTCGAAGTTCACGTGCCACGTGGACGCCACTCCGACCGGAAATACTTGCACGCCAAGTACCTCCGCCGCTTGAGATCTGGCCTCGCCGCGCCGTCCGTCGGCGCTCGTGGCTCCTGGGATCACAATCCCCTCTCGTTTTCTGGAATTCCCCGATAAAGAGCCTCATTAGTTCATGCTACCCTCTCGGTGTTCCGTTTTGGAACTAGCCGTTAGGCCCCCCGTTTCCACCGAGAAGAAACCCCTCTCTTCCCCGCCTTGTACCTGTATTTGTTGTCTCTCGTTTCCTGTCCAATGCGTAGGGTCCGGTCTTGGTGTTCCTGTCTTCCCGACGCTCGCCAATCCTTCCTTACTCCGTGAACTTCTCGCGTCTCTCCTCCAGCTTGGGGTCGTCTCGCTGCTTCGAATGCGGCCATGACTTCCCTGGTGGCTGCTACCGGATTCTTCGGAATTGACGGCTGGCTGGTCAAGAACACTTCGCTTCTACGAACTCCGAACCCGCACGGACAAACGTTTTCCCTTCAAACTCCTTTTCCAGAATCAACCCTCACCTTCGATGCCGGCACATTTTATATTCTCTCGTTCATCGAACTTTCTCGAACACCAAAGTCGTTTCCGTTTGCTTCTCAACACTAGGGCCCTGGATACTAGATCCAACTGAGCGATGTTATAGTCTTAAATAAATCAACCCGAACCTACGTTTTATACTAACTTACAAAACAAACAAACAAACAAAAACACATCCAAAATAAACTACACTAAGCCAACTTTTACCATAGGCTTTGTTCCTCTTTAGCCAGCCTAAAAGTACCTATACCTAGAAGTTTTATTTTACAACAATTTCACTAAATCTTCAAGTCTTTAATATGCCATGAGCCTAACACCTTTCCCTGCATATTTTCCAACTCGACCACCAACGGTGACAAAGTTTCCTTCACCCTAACCTTCTCGTATTTCGGACATAGTTTTGCCGCTTTAAACTTAGCTGCATCACTTAACGTACGTTTTCTTCCATACAATATCCCCTACTTTTACACTTGCTTCCCTTCTCCTGAGGTTATAAAACTTCGCGTTCGTTTTATGCGCCTTTAGCATGTGTTGGCGAACCTGGTCGAAAATACCACGCAATTGACCTAAATTTCCAGCATATTCTTCTCTCGGCATGCCCGGCTCGTAGTCTCCTTCTTTTGTCCTATAAAGTGAACCATCTACCACCGGTTCCCTACCATGTACGAGGAAAAACGCAGAGAACTGAGTGGACTCATTAATAGCGCTGTTAATTGCAAACTGGATTTTTGGCAAATTTGTGTCCCATGATCTGTGGTCCTCCCTGACGTATGCTGACACCGCTGTCATCACCGTTTTATTGTACCTTTCTACTAAATTTACCTGAGGTGCGTAACGCGGAGTATAATGAATCTTAGGAACCTTATAGCTTTCTAGTATTTTACGGAACTTCGATCCCGTAAATTGCACTCCATTGTCTGCAATTACCGTTTCTGGATTTCCGCGAGTCAAGAAAACGCCTTTTGCTATCGTCGTTGCGACCAGCGCGCTGGTTGCCCGTCTGAGGGGAAACAAGATTGTGTATTTCGAAAAGCAACATGTTACCACCAATAGAAACGTATGACCTGCCCTAGACCTTGGCAAAAGACCTACCAAATCAATCGAAATCACCTGAAATGGACGATGACAAACCTTTGGTTTTCCCATCAACCCTGGGATTGTGCGGTTGCTTGATTTGTAAGCCGCACAAACATCACATCTCTCCACAAAATCTTTTATCTCCTTAAACATCTTCGGCCAATAATAGAATAAACTAATCCTTCTATGAGTCTTAAAGGTACCTAAATGTGCAGCTGTCGGGTCTACGTGGTTTGCTTTCATTATCTCTTCTCTCCGGTCACACCTAACGACTTCTTTCCATTCGAACTCCTCATTGAGTGTGTATTTTGCTTTAGAGAATCTCAACAATTTATCGCCTTCCATGGTGAAATTCGGGTAGTTATTTGGGTGTGACTTTATCCCTTCCACAATGTCATCATACCATGGGTCTGGCGTTCGTGTGTTCGACACATCCCCTAAAACCTCAACCTTTAACAACCTAGACAAAGCATATGGAACCACATTTTCTGACCCCTTTCTGTGTTCTATATGGAAATCGAACTGTGACAACCTGCATCCCCAGCGTACTAGTCTACCGGTCGGATTCTTCAAATTCATGAACCATTTCAGTGAAGCATGGTCCGTGATGACTGTGAAATGTCTCGACCCAAGGTAAGCCTGAAATTTTTCAATCGCGAAGATTACTGCTAAAGCTTCTCGTTTGGTAGCACTGTAATTTCGTTCCGCCTTGGACAACGACCTGCTCACATAAGCTACTGGGTGTTCTGCGTCGTCGAACTTCTGTGTTAACATTCCTCCTAAACCAAACAAAGATGCATCACAATGAACTATAAATGGCCTACTGAAATCTGGACAAGCTAACACCGGAGCTGTGACTAAACTCTCCTTCAATTTTGTGAATGCACTATTTGCTTCCTCGGTCCATGTAAATTTGGGTGCCTTTTTTGCTGTGGATGTTAGTGCATTTAGTTGTGCTGCTATTGATGCAAAATCCCTAATAAAACGCCTATACCACGACGCCGTTCCTAAAAACATTTTAACTTGTTTTGATGATTCTGGAACTGGAAAATCCAAAATTGCCTTGACTTTGTCTGGATCTGTCCTTAGACCTAATTCGTCTACTACGTAACCTAAATACTTCAATGACTTCCTGAAAAATTGACACTTCTTAAAATGTACAGTGAGGTTGGTATACTTTAGCTTATCGATTATTCTATTTAACAGAGTAAGATGCGACTCCAAACTTGAACTTACTACAACAATATCATCAACATAAACATAAACCATTCCATCCATGATGTCATCTGCAAAACCAGTGTTAAACAATAAATCCATCAGCCTCTGTTGTCTGGCAGAAGCCCCACATAATCCGAAAGGCATCACTTCAAAGCGAAATAAGCCCCGCCCTGGGACCGAAAAACTAGTTTTCTCCTTGGACGCCTCATCTAGTGGTATTTGCCAAAAGGATGACGCTAAGTCTATAGACGACAAAAACCTTGCTTCCTTCAAGCTATCTAGAATTTGAGGAATATATGGCACCGCATAAGCATCTCCTTTTGAAACTGCATTCAATTTCCTGGAATCAAGACAAAACCGCCATTCTCCCTCTGCTTTTGGAACTAATAAGACTGCGTTGTTCCACGGGCTTTCACTGGGTGCGACCACGCCTAGCTGTAACATTTTATCTAATTCCTTCTGAAGTGCCTCTTTCTTCTCTGGTGATAACTGGTATTGTTTTGTTCGCACAGGGCTCGCATCCCCTGTGTCTATGGTGTGTTTCATTAGAGTAGTTCGACCTAAACCCACTACTTCTGAGGAAATTCCTTCAAATCTCTTTATCACCTTATCTGCTAGCGCCCTCTGTGATGGCGATAGTGCCTGGTAGGACTGAATCGTGTGTATAGGACTCTCCGACAAGCTATTCACAAATGAGGGCGGTTTAACCGCCGACGTCACACTCCAATCAAAAATCTGCGGAGCGACATTAAAACTTCTCCAAAAATCTACTCCAAAAATAACTTCATTTGTGGCACTTGGTACCACATACAACGACAACACCCTTGTCTTATTCTGAAATGTTATTGGCAAACTCATGACACCTGTTATCTTCATGTTACCTCCATTTGCCACTTCAATCACCTTATCGAGTGGCTGATAAGTGTAACCTAATTCCATGAGTTTCCTATGCGAATTATCACCTAATAACGAGACTGAAGCTCCTGAATCTAACAAACCACAAAACTCTAAATCTAATAATTTGACTTTTAAAAACGGACGAGAGTCATCCGACCCTGGCGAAAATAGGACCGAGGTCACACCCTTTTGGTGCTTACAAGCGTTCCAAAAACTCTTGATAGCTTCCAACCAGGCTGCCCATTCAGCCTTCGATGTCAAACAACCTCGGTCCCTCGTTCGTTTTTTTTGCTGCGGCTTTTGTGACTGTTGTTTCTGCGGGGCAGAGTCCCCTGGCTTGTGATCCCTTGGGCAAGACCTAGATGTGTAACCTATCTCACCACAGATAAAACATTCTACCCGTCTACCGTCACGGCTCCTACATTCCCTAGAAAAATGGCCTTCCTTGCCGCATCTGAAACAACGAGTGTTCGGACCAGAGGTTTGATTTGTGACCTGAGCCCTGCAATCCTTTATAAAATGACCTTCGTTCCCACACCTGTAACATCTAAACGTTCGACCCGTCGAGGCAGAAGGAGCTGTTGCTGCCACCTGTACTGGCGCTGCTGTTTCCGATGTAGCCTGCGGAGGAGGTGATTTTGACACCACTGCTACTACATTATTTGGCTTTGTAGATTTGTAAGCCAGGTTGAGGTGTAGTGTCCTTTGATTGGTCTTCGCTGGCTCCTCGAAAAGCTGCGACCTCTGATGTGCCGCCTCCAATTTCCTACAATGCTCCTTCAGTGCTGATATTGATTTAATTTCTACCAATGCTAATTGTTCCGCGAAAGCCAGCCGAATGTTGTGTAACAAAATTTCTAACTGTTCCTGTTCCGATGGGATCACCCTCAATCTAGCGAACATGCTCCTCATAATAGCAAAGTAAATGTGTGTTGGTTCATCTGCACCTTGTGTCCTTGCCCTAATCTCCCCTATCAACCTATAGTTATAGTCAATGGGACTAAATTCCTCTAGCAGTAGCTCCTTCAGCTCTTCCTACGAATCTACAGAGTCCCGAATCCCTCTAAACCATAAAAGACCCTGGTCAACGAATAATTCGGCCGCCGCTGTGAAAAGCTTTTCCTCCTTCACATTGTTTGCTGCCGCCAGTTTCTGAAGCCTCTCAATGAACGATCAGGCATCCGACGACCCATCAAACTTTACTCCCCATCTGGATATAGGGATCTTAGGACCTCCGCATTCTACCACTAGGCTACCTCCTGAAGCTTCGCCCTCACTTGACACTGCCCTATTATCTACGACTGGAGAGCTTGCGACACTGCAATAGGGAAACCAAGTCCTATGTACCAGGTCTGAAACGGTGACAAGCGCTGGAGTCTAACCGATCACAACCACTTATGTTCTACAAAATTTTATAAACTTTACTTATTCTTTACAGTATTATTTGTTCTATTAAATAAAGGGCCTGGGATAGGGGCTAGCGCGAACCAACAGAATTGGGCTAGGTCCGACTAGGTCCGTTGGGCAAGCAAGTTTGAGTAAGAAATTGGGCCAGTTACCCTATTCCGGGTCACATAAAATTCTAAATAAGGTAATGGCTCATTCCGTGTACTAATGCTAATGCTATTGTATTCTCCCGTTGGAAATTAATTCGTTCAAGACCTAACCTCTCTTGCCAATCCCTTCCTTTGTGGGTCCTACGCTTTCCCACACCTGTTTGCCTAGCACAAAAATGAAATGATCACACCGTGTAGCCCATATTTGAACTCTAGGTTAAAATGAAAATGGAACCAAGTTTATCTGAACACACCGAAAGAACAAAAGGGGACATCTAATGCAACTTATCACACCGAAAATACAAATTGATAACCAATACAAACACACCCTAGGATTCTGGAAAAGACGAGGGGAGAACCGACCCCCAAATACTGGAAATGACACACCTGACACGCGGCGCCGCCGGTAGCCCGGCGACACGCTCGCCCCTCGAACCTGGATCCCGCTCCTGATCTCGAAGTTCACGTGCCACGTGGACGCCACTCCGACCGGAAATACTTGCACGCCAAGTACCTCCGCCGCTTGAGATCTGGCCTCGCCGCGCCGTCCGTCGGCGCTCGTGGCTCCTGGGATCACAATCCCCTCTCGTTTCCTGGGATTCCCCGATAAAGAGCCTCATTAGTTCATGCTACCCTCTCGGTGTTCCGTTTTGGAACTAGCCGTTAGGCCCCCCGTTTCCACCGAGAAGAAACCCCTCTCTTCCCCGCCTTGTACCCGTATTTGTTGTCTCTCGTTTCCTGTCCAATGCGTAGGGTCCGGTCTTGGTGTTCCTGTCATCCCGACGCTCGCCAATCCTTCCTTACTCCGTGAACTTCTCGCGTCTCTCCTCCAGCTTGGGGTCGTCTCGCTGCTTCGAATGCGGCCAAGACTTCCCTGGTGGCTGCTACTCGATTCTTTGGAATTGACGGCTGGCTGGTCAAGAACACTTCGCTTCTACGAACTCCGAACCCGCACGGACAAACGTTTTCCCTTCAAACTCCTTTTCCAGAATCAACCCTCACCTTTTTTTTTTTCGAAAGGATTATAATGCTGTTGACCGCAGATGGCCATGACAGCGTTACCGGGCTTTTGGCGGGCGCAGAGGGCGCCTCGCCGGTAAAATTAGGTTGGGGCGACACGCACAAGGGCCACCACTTAGGTGCGAGCCTCGGCTTGGGCTGTCGCCAGATGCTACACAAGAGGGTAATGGAGGTTTCGCCTAGGTGCAAGAATGCACCTAAGGGCGGAAGCGGGGAATTCTTCGACCCCGCATCCGGCGGCGGGGTCGGTTTTTGGTCGGTTGTGTAGTGTGCGGAAGCGAATTGGTTGCCGTCACCTCCGGGTTAGCGGCGGTGATTGGGTCAACGGGGTCACCGAGAACGTGTCTCGGTCTACGGAGGAGAATCAACCCTCACCTTCGATGCCGGCACATTTTATATTCTCTCGTTCATCGAACTTTCTCGAACACCAAAGTCGTTTCCGTTTGCCACTCAACACTAGGGCGCCGGATACTAGATCCAACTGAGCGATGTTATAGTCTTAAATAAATCAACCCGAACCTACGTTTTATACTAACTTCTGTTTTAAAATCCAAGTTGTTTATTCCCTGTTTTCCTGATTTAATTCGCTCTCATTTTAAACATATTCTTCGCTCAACGATTACAGACGTTTACGTTTTTTTTTATTGATTGATGGCAGATTGCTTTGTGGTAATTTGTTTCTGCCAGTCTCTTCTAGATGGCGTGCCTTCCGAAATTTGACTCTTATCTTTCTCGTTGAGTTTAGTGCCTCACCGTCTGCTTTTTCCTAAGGACGCTGGATTTCCGTCGGTCTTCCTTTTCCCAACAATGAAAATGAATTTCCGTGTGCGCCTTCGGTTTATGAGTGTCCAACAGTCTCCTTCCTTCAACTTCCTGTCACAAGATGGCGCTTTTCTTGCCGCCCGCCTCGCGAACGTGACGTCGCGCGTGGAAGGCATCCATGCGGGTGCCTCGCGACCGGGGGGCGCCCTTGCACAAGGAAACACTACTCATACACTACCGTTTAGTACTCACCACACTAATTAACAGAATTGTGTATGTGATAACAAAAATAAATACATTGGTAATGTAGATACACAGAATCCTTTATTACACCTGGCGGAGATCATCGACCTGGCGAACAAGAGGTTGCAGGTTGGTGGTTCACTGATAAACTTTGACGGCCGTGCATCCGAGTGGCTGCGTTTCAAGAAAATCTTTAAGCGAACGCAGGCTAGGTTTAATCCTGAAGAAAACCTAGCCAGACTAGACAAGGCGCTGCAGGGTGTCGCGAGGGAAGCTGTCTCGGCGTTGTTGATGAGCGCCGCCGACCCAGATCAGGTAATGAGTTCCCTAGAGACTCGCTTTGGCCGGCCAGAGTTCATCGTGCTTTAGCAGCGGTCTATTTTGAGGTCCCTTCCTAGGTTAGCCCTCCAGGAGTCTGCTCGAAACTTGAACGCCTTCGCCTGCCGCGTCCGTAACTTTGTGAAGGTGATCCGAGAGCTTCGCCAGCATGAACGGGCTTCTCCGGAACTCGCCAATACTATCATAGGTAAGCTCACGCCAACATTAAGGTACAGGTGGGCGGATTTTGCCTCAACACAAGATTCGGGTAAGTTGAAGCTTGAACTCTTGGCAGATTTCTTGGACACTGAGTCAACTAAATTGTTGAAATTCGGTTTAGTTTATGCGAATAATTTTGGTGAAAACCGCGAAAACCGTGCCGGTCAAGCGAACGTCAAAAACCAAATTATCAAAGAGAATACAATACTGACGAGCAAATTATTTCAGTTGCTAAGCAACCTGCCAAAGTATATGCAACTTCTTAGAAGTCTACCATAGAGTGTAGTTACTGCATGAACAAGACTCATGTTATCACAAACTGTGAAAAATTTATGTCACTGTCCATAGACGATCGCTGGCGGTGGGCCAAAAAGAATAAGGTTTGTTTCCGTTGTCTATCCAAAGACGTACACAAGTACAACAAGTGCGAAAAATCTTGTCAAGTTGTCGGGTGTCAGTACAGTCGAAGGCACAACACCTTACTTCACCCGGTAAGCATGGACACTCTCCACATTACTATTACGGAGCTCAGATCAAACTGCCAGCCAGCCCGAAAAGGAGCCAGTGGTCACGATTGTATCTCACAGTTCCCAACCTTCGGAACAGAAACCGTTACTCAAGGTAATACCAGTTAGTATCAGCGGTCCCCTAGGTAGCATAGATACCTTTGCTCTTTTGGATGACGGGGCCACCGCTTCGTTTATTGATCAATCTGTGGCAGACGTCATCGGCGCGATAGGTCCTAAGGAACCTATTCGTGCTAACTGCATCGGCGGTCTCACTAAAGATTTGAAGGTAAGTTTTGTGAATATCATGGTAAAAGGTCGTCATAGTTCGAATATTCATAAGCTAACTGTTCGATCTATTCCGAACCTGACAATAACAAAACAAGTCAATCTACATCCTCGGAGCGGATCACAGACTATTAATATTTGAGCGATTAGCTGATACTCTGTGCTATAATGACGCAAAGCCTACGCTTTTGATTGGCATAGATAATTGGCACCTCACATACTCAAAACCCATTCGATGTGGCACTCCATCTCAACCTGCTGCCGTTTTGACCCCTTTGGGTTGGGTTTTGTACGGGTTTTCCTCAAGTAAGTCCAAACCAGTAAATTTCGTAAATCACGTCACGGTGGAGCAAGAACCTGCTGATTATGCAATGGACACTCTCATCAGAGAGTATTATAGGTGCGATTCTATTGGCATACAAGCTAAGGACTGTCATTCTCCTGACGATAAAAGAGCTTCGAAGCTGTTAGAGGAGACTACTCAGCGTCTGCCTTCAGGTCGTTTCCAGACTGGTTTGTTATGGCGTGACAACATTGGATGTATCTCGGACAGTCGAGAACTCGCTCTGTCGCGTTTCAAAACGCTAGAACGCAAGTTTTCAAAAGACTCTGAATATGCTGGCAAATACAAACAGAATATTCAAGCCATGTTGGAGAAGGAATACGCAGAGGTATGTACTAACATCCCAATAGTGCCCTCTAGAATCACATGGTACTCCCCTCACTTTGGGGTGATTCATTCTCAGAAGAAGAAGCTCCGTGTGGTTTTGATGCTGCAGCAAAGTTTAAAGGTGTAAGTTTGAATTCTTTACTATTGACAGGTCCAGATCTGCTTCAGCCACTTCTTGCAATTCTAATGCGTTTTAGGGAAGGGCGAATTGGCCTTTCAGCCGACATTCACGAAATGTTCCCTCAAGTGAAAATTAGACCAGAGGACAGGGACGCTCAACGCTTTTTTTGGCGTGATGATGAGGACCCCAAGCAACCACTGTTGGAATACCGAATGTCTTCAATGATTTTTGGTGCGGTATCCAGCCCTTGTACAGCGTTATATCTTAAGAATAGGAATGCCATCGAACATCAACAGGAGTACCCTGATGCATCAGCAGCTATTATTCAGAATACATAGATGGATGATTATAATGGAAGCTGTGATAATGAGCATGAAGCTGCATGTTTAGCAACCAACACAATCACTATTAATAACGCAGCTGGTTTCGAGATGCGATCTTGGGTATCAAATTCTTCCCAAGTTCTTTCCACGTTACCTTCTGATTTACTTGCTCATGGGGTTACAGAGGTAAACGTGGGCCCAGTCTCTCAATCACAGGTCCGTGTCCTGGGTGCTAGCTGGAACGTCGTTGCCGATTCGTTGTCATTACCGCGTAACTTTTCTGATAATTTGCCGCCAAAGTTTACTAAGCGAAATGTACTTTCAAGTTTAATGAAAGCTATGACCTTCTTGGTTTCCTCACTCCAATAATTATGAAGGGACGAGTATTGTTTCAAAAGACTTGGAGGTTGGCGACAACTTGGAACGAAGTATTACCTGCCAAATTTGCTGCCGAGTGGGTAGAATGGTTTGAGAACTTAGTCAAAATATCGGGTAGCTCGATCCCTCGTTGTTATGTCGACCTACCTCAAGTGGCTTCTATTCAGCTTCACGTTTTTGCAGATGCCAGCGAATGTGCTTATGCTTGTGTTGCTTACTGGCGCTTTTCATCTCCAAACGGAAACATAAGGCTAGCTTTAATCGGTAGCAAGGCCCGGGTAGCTCCTCTAAAACCTACCACGATTTGTCGGCTAGAGTTACAGGCAGCCCTCTTAGCAGCACGCTGGGCTACTTATATTATCGAAGCTCATAAACACAAACCGAGTGAATTATTTTTTTGGTCCGATTCTCAAACAGTTCTGATGGATGAATGGCTGCATATGGACCCGAGCTTCTTGAGTGATCTCACAAATGTCTCTGATTGGAGATACGTGCCTTCATTTCTGAATATCGCGGACGACGCAACACGATTCCGAGATGAATTCACCATGTCATCACGTTTATTGGGCCATCATTTTTACTTTTACCATCGGAAGAATGGCCCAGTAAACCAAATATTGACTATACCAATTCTCGAATGTAAAGCTAATCAAGAATTGGTAGGATTAACAGTCACAGATTCGCGAGAGTTACCTTCACCGGTAGTAGCCGATCACCTGCATTTTAGTGTATGGTTACGCTTTGTTCGTGCTACCGCACGCGCGCATCTAGGCGCATCGGTTTTTAAGCACAAGGTTAAAAATTCTAAATTACCGCCAGCTCAAAAGGGCTCCAGCCCATCTTTGGACATTTTTTTTATTTTGTCAGCTGAACGTCATATTTTCCTAAGAGTTCAGTTTGATTCTTTTAAAAGCGAATACACGCAAATTGACGCTGCACGCCCCGTTTGTAAAGAAAGTAGATTAAAACATGTTTCGTTAATTTTAGGGAACGATAGACTTTTGCGTTTATCTGGCCGTACTAGAGCTTCAACAGACATCGATTCACAGCCAATAGTGCTTGATGGGAAACATCGGATAGTTCACTTGCTGATTGACTCTTATCACGTCATTTTCGCCCATGAAAGCAATGAACTCGTGGTGAATGAACTGCGCCAACGTTTCTACATTATTGGTTTACGACCGGCCGTGAGAAGCGTCTCGAAGTGGTGTCAATTCTGTCAAAATACCAAAGCGAAGACTTCCACGCCACCAATTGGAGACCTACCGGATGTCAGAATGGCTCACCATACTCGCCCATTTACCTTCGTCGGAGTGGACTACTTCGGCCCTTTACACACCTCAGTCGGTCGCCGTACCATGAAAAATTGGATCGCCCTGTTTACCTGTCTGACTGTTCGAGCTGTGCATATAAAAGTTGTTGAATCGTTGTCATCGGATTCTGCCTTGATGGCACTTCGACGTTTCATTGCCCGTCGTGGCTGCCCCACACGGATTTATTCAGACAATGGGACTACCTTTGTGGGTGCTTCCAACATTCTACCCGACCTATACGACTTTTCAGTAAATAGAGGCATTAATTGGAAGTTCATCCCACCTTCTTCGCCTTTCATGGGTGGCTGCTGGGAAAGACTGGTGCGTAGTGTGAAGACATCACTGAAAATAAACGTTAAAGGATCAAACTCCTAGGTTGGAAGTTCTCCATACCTTACTCCTAGAAGTGGAAGCAATTGTAAATTCAAGACCTCTTACCCATGTAGGAGTTGATGTCGACAGCGAACAAGCCCTGACACCCTTCAGCTTCCTCATCGGCACACAAAGCAATTACCAACAGCTACGAGAGTTATCTGATGTAGACCTGGTGAGACGAGTGGATTGGCGGAAGGTGCAGCGATTAGCGGACCATTTTTGGCAACGTTGGGTCCGGGAATACTTGCCACTCCTAATTCTTCGTCAAACAGTTCCGGCCCATCAAGCACTAGACATCGTAGATGTGGTGTTAATAGCGGATGGAAATCTATCTCGGAACCATTGGCCGTTAGGACGAATAGTAGAAAGGTTTCCGGGTAGGGACAATGTAACTCGTGTCGTTAGTATAGCCACCAAAGGGGGAATGTTGCGTCGGCCGGTGCGGAAGTTATTTCGCCTTGATATCTAACAGTGTTCCACACCGCTCGGAGCCATGTTGGTGACCAAACTTCCGCACTAACGACGCCAGCCTCTTTCAAGCCTTGAGAGGCTGGCTGGTGATAATATTTTTAAATTAGTTTTTTTTTTATATTCGAAAATGATTTTGTTTTTAAAGCAGTTGGATATAAACTAAAACATGAAATGGACATGATGTTTTTGATTTGGTCTTTTACAATAAATATGCGTTACGTGTTTTAAAATATTTGTATTGTACACGAAATATAAAACTGAATTATAATGCAGAGTTCGATGAATGTTTATTTTAGATGCGTTTGTAGATTCCGATTGGGCAGCTGATAGGAATGATAGGAAATCAACCACAGGTATTGTTATACGCGTATACAACAATCCAATAATGTGGAAAACACACAAACAGAAAATTGTGTCTAGGGCTTCAACGCACGCAGAATATTATGCGTTAGCTGATTGCGTAGAAGAGGTTTTGCCGGTAATAGGAATACTAGGCGATTTAGATGTGATAGTTACTAAGCCGGTAAAGATATTTGAAGATAACACTGGAGCCACAGCTTTGTCAAAAAATGGGAAGTTCTGTAAAAACTCAAAGCATATTGACATCAGCTATCATTTCGTGTATGACTACGTAAAGCAGGGTATTGTAAATATAGTTATATAGACTGAGGATCAGATAGCTGATATACTGACCAAAGCCTTAGGGAAATTAAAGTTTATGAAACTTAGGGAACTTATTAATTTAAGATAGATTTATAAGGTAGTTAGTAGAGATGAGTCCGGTATTCAATAACTAACTCAGTACCTGTTAGCATGGTCCTAAAATATCTAACGGTATTGTAAAATCCGCATACCGCTGGGGAATAACTGTGCAAAGCGAGCATCGCGCCTAACCGACCGTGAGCCATAACTACCCAACGCTTCAATACCTATACTTACCTAACTATAATCTACGCATAGGTACTAGCGGACCGCTCACCCGTAAAGTTATGTAGCTGCAACAAGTATTTGGTATTTCTAACCAAATCGGTTAGAAATATATTGGGTAGAAATCAGGACAGGTATAGAGTATTGTAACGTTATTATGAACTTTTGTAATGTGGAAAAGTTCTAAAACGATAAGAATAATATAAACATCTTGGTTAAAGCATATAAAACGTTGTTTTATTATAATTTTAAGAAGTACAAGTTAGCAGTTAAAACAAATATATATTTTCAGTGTTCTAGGAATAATAACACCAAGTAACTATAGCAACCAAACCATAGATTGTAATACCAAAGAGACGACATCCATAGGTACAGTCTCTTTACACCCTCGGAACTTATAAGAATCTTTAAATTCTCTTCAATCCAATCTGCCCGCTTAAAACTAGTCTAGCTTTGAATTTATCGATTGAGCCATCTGGATTTGTCTTTAATCTAAATGTCCATTTGCATGGTAGTGCTTTTCTTCCAGCAGGCAAACTCACTAAGTCCCACGTTTTGTTTTCATTCAGAGAGTTTATCTCGCTCAGCATGGCTTTAATCCATTGTCCTTTATTAGGAGATTCCAATGCTTGTTTGTAAGTCACAGGATCTTTAGGTAAATTTTGAACTTCAGCAACAGCAGCTAGTATAAAGTCATCATACCGTTGTGGTTTTTGTATTGCTGATCTGTCTCGTAGACTGTAGCTATTCGGTTCAGATTCAGGCTCCGTGTTAGCGTGTTCATGACTAAGACTTTCTCGAAGAGTACTTTCGTTAAAAGAATCTTGTTCATCATCAACGTTTTCGTCAACACTTTCATATTGCAGAGTAGAATCAGCTGCGTTTTCAGCAATACTGTCGTCTTGCTGACTTTCAGTTTCATTATTTTCAATAGAAAGTTCTTGCTGAGTCTCGTCATCATCATCGATTTCTATTTGCGTTTTCATCGTTTCTGAAACCGAATCACAGTTAGTGTTTTTATTGTATTCAAAGTTGTTTACATCAGTTGGGCTTTTGTAGTAATTGGCCTTGACTACTTTCACATCTGCGGATATAAAAATCTTGTTCGGAACGTACACCCTGTATGCTTTGCTGGTGTCAGAATATCCAGCAAACATCCCCGGTATTGCTTTTGAAGCAAATTTATGACCTCTTGGTCCTTTCTTCAAAATAAAAACTTTCGATCCAAAAGGGTGGAGGTGATTAAGACAGGGCTTTCTTAACACTCATTTCTCAAATGGTGTTTTATTTTCTATAGCACTGTTTACACTTCTGTTTGCTAGGTAATTAGCAGTGTTTACTGCTTCTGCCCATAGGTGCATTGGTGCTTTAGCATCAATAAGCATAGCTCTAGCCTTCTCCACAATTGTCCGATTTTTGCGTTCAGCGATACCGTTCTGGTGTGGGGTATAGGGTGCAGATAAGCGTCGTGAAATCCCGTGTTCTTTTAAATAGGCTTGGAATTTCGCATTGACGTATTCTGTTCCATTATCCGTTTGCAAATGTTTAATTTTATTGCCTGTAAACTTCTCCATTTCTTGTTTGTACTCTTTGAACTTATCTAATACTTCAGATTTATTTTTCAGGAAGTAGACCCGTCCATACCTACTGTAATCGTCAATAAAAGTAACGAAGTATCTGTTTTTGGCATGAGTAGGTGTTCTTATTGGGCCGCACACGTCGCTGTGGACAATTTCTAGACGTTCAGTAGTTCGAGGAGTTGTTCGTTGTGGAGGGCTCGGTACTCGAGTCATTTTTGCTCGAATGCAAATTTCACAGTCTGGCAATGACAAAATCTCATTTTTGTTAAAACACATTCCAGTCACTGTCTCGTTGTTGAGAGCCAGTTGGAGATCTTTGTAATTCATGTGCCCAAGTTTTCTGTGCCAGTCTAGTATGGAATCTTGTTTTGTGTTTGTCGAACCAGTTGCAGGCGTTGCTGCGAAGCTTTGTTCAATGTTTGGTTTTCTTACGTAGTAAAGACCATTGCTCGACTTTTCTGCAGAAAGTATAAGTTCACCTGACTCGTTGCGAACTAAAGCACGGTTGTTGTTGAACGAGACGGTGGCTCCATGTGAAGTCATTTTAGGTACCGATAGTAAATTGGTAGAAAGGGAGGGTACATACAGGGCATTTTCCAGATGTACCCGTCGTTTTCGTTCTTGATCAGAAAATGTAATTCTTCCTTCACCCAAAATTTCTGTAGAGTGATTTTCTGATGCAAATTGGAGTTTTCTTGACACAGTCTTCATGTTTTTGAAATGCTTATGGTTATAGGTCATGTGTGAGGTACAACCACTGTCAAGTACCCAGTCATCCTGGTTGTTTCGTGTTGAACTAAGAAAACATTCTTCAGCAAATAGGGAATCAGCGTTTTTGTTAGTGTTTTTGTTTTTCTTCCAGCAGTCAGAGCAAACTTTGTGTGTCTTCTTCTGAAAGATTCTTCTTCCCGTTCTTTTACATATTTTGCAAGAAGCGAAAAGTGCGTTTTCTTCTTGTTGTTGTTGGCCAGGTTCGTAATTATCATTGTGATGACGAGCGTCGCTCTCTTCAATGATTGTTATTTTTAGTTCTTCCGGCTTTGGCAATATGTCGCGAGACTCTATAGCAACGCGAAAGTTTTCGTACTCTGAGGAAAGGCTGTAGAGCATCATGATAGTTAGCAAATCCTCATTTATGGTGACATCCATGTCAGCGAGCTTATCGATGGTGTCCATAAACTTGTTTAAGTGTGTACGAACATCACTGCTTTCTAGTTTGGTCAGAATAAGTTGCTTTAATAATGTGGCCTTACGAGCAGGGCCTTTGCTCGCATGTATTTGTTTCAATTTGTACCACAAGTCTTTCGCAGTCTTACATTTCTTAACCTCTTTTAGTTGGGAAGGAGCAATGATTAGAATTAGTTCTGCCTTGGCCTGTTTATCTGCTTCGACCTCAGTCGTATCTGCTTTTTCGTCAAGCGGAGTTGAGACATACTTCCATAGCTTACTTTTTACCAATACAGCTTCAGCCTGTATTGCCCAAGTATCATAGTTATCCTTATCAAGTGGATCAATGTGATATGTTGCTTTAGACATATTTATAGCAAAAAAAAAAACTTACGAAAATATTTTCGCTATAATATTGCGTCGTGACAACTTTTCATTGTTCGGAACCACGCTCTGCTACCATATGAACTTTTGTAATGTGGAAAAGTTCTAAAACGATAAGAATAATATAAACATCTTGGTTAAAGCATATAAAACGTTGTTTTATTATAATTTTAAGAAGTACAAGTTAGCAGTTAAAACAAATATATATTTTCAGTGTTCTAGGAATAATAACACCAAGTAACTATAGCAACCAAACCATAGATTGTAATACCAAAGAGACGACATCCATAGGTACAGTCTCTTTACAGTTATTGGGTACCAGTTGGTACTAGCGGTATTGATACAAAATATCCAACTAATAACCGGTAGCCATAATATCCAATAACTCCCATCCTTAGTAGTTAGTGATTTCGGTTATTTAAAAAAAGGGTTGTTGTTTTATTGTTTCATGTTGAACAATGTTATGAAGCTAATCTCTCTTCTTCTTAATTGTTAATCTTTCAATTAATAATGTTATTCAAGATAAATAGTAGAGTTCACAGAATGTCTTGTATAAAATCAAGGAGGTGTGTTAATGTAATATGATTTGATAGAAGACATGAATCTGTGCTAGGGTAGCTTCATAGACTAGAAACAGTAGGTATACTGTGTAAGAACTAAGAACTTCTTAGTAGTACTTCTGTCTAGTTTACATTTATGGTTACAATGAGTTATGTCTTTTGATACGAAATAATGTAACGTCGGTTGAAGCAAGTTCAGATAAAATAAAATACGTTGTGTTTCTCAAGATTCTATTTTATTCATCCAATCTATCAGCCATGCACCATTAGGATCTCAACACCTATTACTAAGTAATACACAGAAATGTTATAAGGCGCAGCTCTACCATGTCTGTGAAGTAATAGTATCAACCTTGCTTCGGTGGTAACTAAGTCATAGACAAATATCAATGACGTTTAGTTTTAGTAGACTCATTTTGCTCTATGACTGCACCGTCTGTTTTACGCAGCTAATGTCTGTGGTTTTATGTAATATTTTTGCCTCTATGTTATAGTATTGTATTCTCTTTGCTCTTTGTATGACAGAGTAAATTCAAAACAAACCTAAATTAACTAAGCAATGAAGTATTAGTCAGGAAATAATCGTTATATTGAAATGATATTACAGTTGAACTTGTTTCATAGCATAGGATATTATCAAGAAGGCCTCTAGTGTAAGTGCCAGGTACTCTAGTTCTTCTTTCGTAAGTCTGCGTTCCGTTTCTCACTAAAAGCACTCAGGCGCGTGTTAGAATTTGGAGAGTTCCCTATTGCTATATACTACACAACTGCGAAGTATCTGAGATAATTCTTAAGATTCCTACGTAAATACATTGAAGAAAATACTACTGTAGTTATCAGTCAATCATTGATCACTAATTTTCTGGATGTATATGAAAAGAAGCTTCTGAAAACTAAACAGAACAAACATCTTCCGTCCTAGAATTTAAGAGTAGGTACGGAGGGTACCTACTTACTGTTCTCCTACAGAGGGTAACCTAAGTATGAAATAATGAAACATTATAAAACATTTAAGTACCTTGGCTATATTGTACACAAAAGCACAGCATCACTCAAAAACATAGAACATAGTCCTAGTAGTAATAATTACCTTTATTAATTTACATTATATAAAAAGAAATACAAATAAACCGCAGAACTTAATTTTCCCACTAAAATCTCAATGTGTTTACCCCATTGAAGTCTTGCGTCAATTGGCTGGACAGGCTATTTTTAATAATATTCTTTAGAAAATAATCAAATAAATAGTGGTTTACTTTAAGTACCTATGTAGTTAGGAAAGGAAAACACAGAAACTGAAAAATTTTGTAACAAAAATATGAAATTTTGTTAAGTACAGCAAAATACAGCCGTGGGGCCGCGGCCTACGAATATCGACCCCTCCAACTCAACCCATGGATGTCGTAAGAGCCGACTAAGGGAACTTTTAAACACCAACACTGCGATCACGAATCCGCCTGCCAAGCGTGGTGATTATGGCAAATTCCCCCCCTACATGGGAGACCATCCACTCGATGGACCGACGACATCGTAGCGGTCGCAGGGAGTCGATGGATGGAGGCGGCTCAGGACCGCTATTTGTGGCGTCGTACGGGGGAGGCCTATGTCCAGCAGTGGACGTGTAAGGGCTGATGATGATGATGATGATGACAGCAAAATAATATAGACCGTACCTAGATCATATATACATATGCTTCACTGTCCAGATTCGTCATAAAATGACATGGATAAATAAACTTCATGATTAATTCTTTAACTTCCTACCACACAAATACCATTTTTATTATGCTTTATTAATAATTTTACTATTTTCATTTAACTGTTTTATTAAATGGGTTTCCAGTTTGAATTACTTTTATTAAATATTTAATTTTATTGTATTCTATGTTAGTTGATGATGAGAATAGATTTTTTTTAAATTTCTCCTTTTCTTGTTATCTCGCCATTTGGACATTGGGCTAAGAGTTTTGTATGCTTCTTGCTGCCAGTCATGACATGAACGGTTTATGATAATGTCCATCGAAATATTCATTTCTTTAGGGATGTCATGATTAGGGGTATTCTCTTGAGTCGTATGGATGTTATATCTGGCATAAGATCACACCGAATTCAGTATTCATTTATAGATAAAGAGGTTGTTGTCTAGTGACAGGTTCGATTTTAGAATTGTCCGTTCTTGTCAGGAAGGAGGTTATGACGTTTCCCGTCACCCTCGAGGAGTATACGGCAATGTCCGTGTCATAATAGCATCGCAAGCTTTCTCTACGCAATAGATAAAATAATGATTTCAAGACTCGATCATTCACATAAACATAAACGAGCGCTGATAAACAACGAGTAGAGCGTTCCGTTTCAACAATCGCATCGTGCGCAACAGTGCGCTCACACGAAACGGAATGCACATAGCTCGTGCACCGCCTGAACGCTTTGAGCGATAAACGGAACACAACTTAAATCCTGGCTAGACTATTGAGAAATGTTCATTGTGAAAGTACTTACCTACCTACATCCTCAATATAAGTACATTTGCGATAATTTTAATTTAAAATTTATTGATGTAATAGAACAGCCTTAGACCTTAATTATTATACAAATTACAGTAGGTTTTAAACTAACAGGTCCAATTTTGTACATTCACGATAAAAGTCTCTTCCTCTAACTTTTTATATAAGTACTTACATACTACAAAACTGAATACTTCTCTATAAGTTTATATAGTAGGTAGCGCCCCAACAGTTCATTTCATGATCTCATTACTCATACGATATAAATCTTTGATAAAAACTCGATGTAACACATGAAACAATACTATACCTAATTAATTAATGATGACGTTACCTAATCTGTGGTATCACTACAAGTCTTGGAATAAAGTGTTCCAACGTCATGACCCCCGCCCCAAAGGCACACGTGACGTCATGTTATGAATAAAGCCGTACCTAACTTAACGTCAATCATGTCTTCGGCAGTGCGCGCCACGGCACCGAGCCGCATTCATTCAAACCATTCTGACTATGCTATTAAAAAGCCTCCGCTCATTGCGCAAGTCAATTCAGTTTTCTATATAGGTATTTCTTATTATTGTAAAGGTCTATCTACAAAACTCCAAAAGACCGACTCTCATTATTATTACCACGTAATAGTATGAGACACTAAGCTTCGAGGCCGCCGCCGTGTGTTGATTCAGGGGCGGACTTGACATTGAAATGTGATTTTTCAGGTTGAATTCTGGAAATAAGGTCCAAGGCCTTGCAACGCGGACGATAATGGCCGAAATTAACGTCAAAAAATTGATTTTGTACATAGCTACCACCATTTTGGATCTAGTAATTCTGGGTCTGTTCATTTTTGGTTTAGTAGTCCCTGGTTCAAAACTAAACGTTACATACATTTATATTGGAAAATAATAATAAAGCATTTATTTATTTTTATCTCACATAAAATTATTATTTAACTAAGGGTAGCACTACCTATAGAGGTTCTTCCCATAGAGTAAAAACACGCTGCTGTCTCAGCATAGAGATAGTGTCATTCAACAATTTGACAATTTGTGTAGCCAAAAACCAATCTATGTGTGCTTTGACAGCACGTAAATACATAATGCTTTCACTCACATATTCGAAAGACTGAATGTTGCAAGTGAGTGGCATTTTCCCTAAAATTCGTCTAAATCTTTAATTGAAAATATAAGTTACATTTTCCTTTGTTATGTATTTTTCTTTTAGTTCATATTTATTGTGTTTCTAAACAGGTTCCAATCAGTGTTTTTTGTTCTATATATTCTAGTGCTCTTGTTTGTTATTCTAATGTTTAGTTTTCCTAATAACAAAGAGAACGTTAAGGCGTTGTGGTCCGAACTTGACTTAGATTTATCAACTGTCCAGTTGTCCACTCTATCCAGGATCCTCATAGAACAGACTGTAATATCCACTCGGCTTCTAAATAATTTCCACCCTCTTATCGTTTCCAAAGTTGGTTCGTCCCTCACGTTTAGTATTTGCAATTTTTTTTCTTCAAAGTATCTAGACATGACGGCCCTCTCTGATTTTCCCTCCCCACCATTGGATCCAATCGTTTATGTCTCTTCCTGTTAATATATTCGTTGATTCCAGTTTTGTTAATATTAAACATAAATGATTCAGATAAGGCTCAAGAGGTTGGTCGCCCTCAAAGTATACTGATATGAGTCCTATTTCCCATATTTTTTTTACCCGGCTACACGCTCATACATTTGTGCAAACATGCATGCACAAACCAGTTTGCGCAAGCAAGATGAGCCCGGCCACACGCTCCACCTCCGTAGATTAGATAGGTAAATATATTTATAAAAGGCTTGATTTGGGATAATGTTTCACATAGCACTAGGACAAAATACCCATTTTGTATGTTCAAAAGAACGTAGTTTCTCAAAAAAGGCAGAAATAGTTGTATTTACGCCTGGGTGGGGTAAATTCAATTCTCATCCACCGACAAAACCTAGTAACAAAAAAATTCAGTGATAAATAGCACCAATCGCTTCAATTTGAGATTAATGCAGTCAAAAAATTATGAAGCAATGCGTTGAATACCCATTTATTTGATCGATTGTGCGATGATAATGATGAAGACTTGCAACGATTGCTCTTACATATTTAAGTACGCTGGTTGTCGAAAGGTGCATGTTCAACAAGACTCACTTTTTGAATCAGTTTTAGAATTTCTGGAAAGTAAAGATCCAGATTTAAAAGAAAACCTGATCAATTTGAAAGCAGACACCGCGTACCTATTTGACAGATTTGTTAAAAAAATTAATGACATTAACTTATAGTTACAAGAGGACAGTCTCAATTTAATAAAAACAAAGGGTGTAATTTCAGCTAATCTTGGAAAATTGAAATTTATGAAGCAAAATATTAGTCGGGGCGAATTTTGCCAGTTTTCAAACTTGTCAATACCTTGATGAGGATATTTAGACAAACGTTCAACATTCAATTGCCCTGCATAATGACTTCAAAATCAAAGGAAATACCACCATGGATCATAAATGCATTTGATGAAACGGATGGAGAATGTGATATTACAAGAGGACCTACTCGAGCTTAGCGCCAATGAGGAGCTGAAGGTGAAATTTAAAAGAGGGTATCAAACATTTGGCTGCAGGCAGAAATACCCAAAAAATATCCTGGACTGTGGGGAATTGCGAGAAAGTTTTTGATGGTGTTTCCCTCGTCATATCTTGTCAAAAAAGTTCTACTGTCGGTAACAAAAATTATAAGAAAAAAAAGGAGCAGATTGAATATCACGGAACGGGGAAATTTGCGGTTATTGTTAACAAAACTGAAGCCATATATTGATAACTAGCTGACCCGTGCCCACTTCGTTGGGCGGTAAACATTTTTAGTAGTCTATAAAACTTGCAAATAACGTGGTTTAAACGATGCGTGTTTAAACAAATTCAATAGGTAAAAGAATTTACAAAATTGGCTCAGTAGATTCAGAGATTACCCCCTACAACCACACAAACCTTACTTATTTTTATTAGTGTAGTATAGTATAGATTTAAATATACCTAGATTTTATTGACTGGACGTCACACAGCTCCACATTTACCTAGGTATATTATGCGCTTCAAACGCTTTTGATAATACCTACTGGAGAATAGGGCACTACACATCTATTGTCCAGTTCTAAAACTGGAAGGAAGAATCACCAGTCGTCCTAAATCTTTACAATTTCTATCTTGATTCATGGCGTCTCGCAGATCTACATAATTCTCAGCGCGCAGTCTTCTCTCATTAGTTCTGTTCTGATGTATGTAACGCTTCGTTTTAATTTTGGCGTAAGTTTCCCCCAGCCATTTTAATTTTGGCATAAGTGTCCACCAGAAAACGGTTAAACAAACCTCGAAACCTTTGCAAGTGAGCAATGCAACCTTCTCTTATTGGTAAAATGTATCTAGGCGTAGAATTGCATTGCAGAAACTTTTTAGTGTCCGGTCTCGTCAGTTTTCGGATTTACATGTCGAGGATCAAAGTTGTATCCATCTTCGCCACGACAGTAGGTATATAAGCGAGTAGAGACTGAAGAGCATCTAATGCCTGGTGCGTTTCGCCAATGCACTACGGGGGGCTACTGGGGGTCCCACTGCTGGGCAATGTGGGGGGCCCACTGCGGGGGCAAACTGCCGATGGGCCCCCATTGCCGGTGCCCTCAACTTTGGGGGCCTACTGACTGGGTCCCACTGCGGGGGGTACTGCGGGAGGCTACTGAGGGTCCAACTGCGAGGAAATGTGGGGGCCCACTGCCGAGAGTTCTGTAAGGTCTAAAGGAAATAAAGCACTTTGATATTTGATGAGAGCCCCACTGCCGGCGCCCCACTGCCAGTGCCCCCACTGTGGGGGCCTAATGAGGGGTTACCACGGCGGGGCAATGTGGGGGGCCCACTTCGGGTGGCCATCTGCCGGCGGCCCCCACTTCCGGGGCCCCACTGCCGGTGCCCTCCACTGTGGGCACCGGCAACCGGGGCTACTAGTTCTGCGAGCTATATGACCTGCCCCTTAAGCTTACTAATTCTGAAAACTATGTAAAAATAGAAAATCTGGAATAAAAAGTATACTATGTCCTTCCTCGTAGTAAGAATTTAAATCCTGCCAAGTTTCATTTCAATACGTTCAATAGTTTCGGAGCTATGTGCGGCCAAGGTACAGACAGACAGACAGAAAGACAGACAGACAGACAGACATGATGGAAAAAAATTACATTTTTGGCATCAGTATAGAGTGCACTCAATAAAAAACATTCAAAATATCTTCAATGTACAGAATTGGACCTGTTACAGTTTTATTATAAGTATAGATGGTTAGGAAGAGATGTAAAAACCTAGTTTGTTGACTAAAAAGTGCAACTTCGATCTCTTTCAAAACTATTACATTACGCCCCGCAACGCCGCCGGCTCGAGTCACCGGCGGCGGCGTTGAGTAAAATGTGGTTTTTCAGGTTGATTGAGAACAGGCAAGCTAAAGAGTGTGAGTCTTCGATTTTCTTCGCTTCCTCCATCTATTCAACCTGCGTTTCAAATCATGCAGAACATGTGCGACAGAGAAGAACATCCCAAATTATGGATATTTATACGCGTCATTGGCCTCATTGCAGGGGTTTGTGTAGGTTACTTCCTTGCTGAATTTGTTCGCTGGTTATTTAAATAATATATATTTAGCTAACATAGGGTACCAGGTTCGAAGTTAGCCAACTACGAACCTTGTTTGTGTTGGAAGAACACTAAAGTTTCGTCCCATAAACGAGGGACTTCATCACGGTGAGTGCGCGCGGGTTCCGCGTCCTTGTGTACACACTGCGCTGTTTGTTGCGCTTGCGCACGATTCATCCCCTCGTTAAGGGATGAAACGTTAGGTTCTTCCAACGCAAACTAGGTTTACACTACACGTACTAAATTACGAGTGTCTTTTATGGTAGGTACCTTACTATGTGTAGTTATTGGTGTCGATTTAGCTAGTATGTACAAATACTTAAACAAAAACACAATTGTTTAGAGTACATATAGGTATAGTTTAGTGTTCTAAATGATAAATTATTTTATTGCTGTTCGTTTTGTTTGTTTTTGCATAATTTTGTAAATATAAAATATAATCTTGAAACTAATAATTCATTTAATTTTTGCGGCTGCTAAGACCTACTTAAATTGTTTAGTTTTGTTGTTATTGTTTAGCTAGGATAGGTACTAGTTACTTAGGTAGGTAGGTACCTACGTAGAATACTATGGGCACTCGGTTGTAGAACTCTAGATATTTCTTGTAAACAATTTTGGTTCATAGGTAATATGTCTCCCCCTGTGTTACAAACAGGCAAAAAAATAGTTTGTTAATAAAGTATACGAAGTTCTATTGACGGCTGTTCGTCCGAAACGGACACTTTTTATTTAAATACGTAACTTTTGCATACGTATACAGGACGTTGAAAAGATATCACTCCAAAATGTCTTCCAAATAAATTTGACTTCCAAGAATTTTATAAAAAAAATAAAATGGAGCTAATAAACTGATGGAAATATATTCATTTTGTGGTGCTTCTGCCATGATTTACCAACCACGCAGGCAAATGCGCCAAGTATTTGCCTCATGATGTAATAATTGATCAGCAGCACATTTTTTCACGTGATCTTTTTCATTGTTTGAAATAATATTCTATGCAATCGTTTTTTTTTTGTCAGTGCTTGTCGAAAGTGGAAAATACACCCTTTGATTGAAGTTGAAGGAAAACATGTGCACATTGCGTAGATACAACGTAAAAAAAAATATTAACGATATTTCTACTTGTACAAAACATAATCAACTTATGGTTTACTTTTTATGCTGACTCTACCTTTTTTATTTTGGAGCGCTGTGGAAGCATTTTGGTACTTATAATTTTTAAAATAATATTGGTAATAAATACTTGGAGCCCGGAAGAACGCATTCTTGGAGCGCGGTGGAACTACCCACTCGTATGATGGGCGGGTTTGGCCTTTCCGGCGGTTTGCGTTTTTTTCGTATCTCTCGATAAAAAATACATGGAACGTAAAATGTGTTCTGTATCTATGATCTACAACTTGTATGGGTAAAATTTTTCTCATAAATGAATATTTTATTGAGATAACATAGAAAAACATTTTTGAAAAATCAGTTTTTTTGGCAATTTTTTTCAATTATTAATGATTTGCCGTATCTGAATATTTTTTGTAATTTTTTTATATATGTAGTTCCAAGAAATACAAATACAAAATACAAATACAATACAATACAACAAAAATATTTATTTGCCATTTCACTTATTAAGATAAACGTTACTGGCGGCCCCCGCACGAGGCAAGCCTGTGTCGCGGGAGGCCCGTTTACAAAAAAGTTACTTTAATGGAACCGATTAGTTGTAACTTATACAGGGCAAACAAATTAAAGACTATTATTATAGACCTAATCAATGTGATGATGAAAACAAATTAAAACTATAGTTGTAACTTATACAGGGCAAACAAACAAAATACTATTTCCATGATCACGGGCCATATAGTGACCCGGTCCTTTGGGAGGCATGTGTGGAGCCGAAGCCAACAGCACAGAGGCCCTTTATGAGAATTAATCTTAAGGCGAGAGCTACACATAAAGGATATCATCCTTGGTTGCACAATATGATACACCCGAAGATGATATCCGCCAGGTGTAGAGACTATTGCAAAGGAAAATGAAAATAACAAAAAAGCCATGTTATTGTGGTGAATGGATGGACTGGGTAATTGGGCTATGGGGGAAACTATGGACGCCTGCCATAAACATACTCTCAATACTGTTATGAGCGGCAGACGGTGGCTTGCCGAATGCTGGACGGGTTCCTCAAAATGTTGGCTTAAATGCCGGTAAAGGAACAACATCGGTGCAAACGACTAAGGGGTGTCGAGAGGTGCGGCCCCGATTTCACCATCACGAAGACACGTGAGCGGGCTTCCTCGTTATTACGCCATTAGACACTTCCACCCCCGAGTCTACATCCTAAGATGCATCTCTCGCGACTCCACTCATACCGGCCAATGAAGGCATTACTATTATTATTAACCTAATCAATATGATGATGAAAGCAAATTAGAACTCTAGTTGTAACTTATACAGGGCGAACAAACAAAATACTATTATTATTAACCTAATCAATATGATTCTGAAAGCAAATTAGAACTCGCAATCTAGAGTACCTAGATCTAGAGTAATCTAGAGTTACCGACTTGAGGGCTAGGAGAAAAAGGGAGGGAAGGGTAAATGATGGAAACGGGAGTTAGCAATATATTTGATCTTTGCATTTACTTTAGAATCCTTAAGAGATCTTCAGTGGCATCGTAGTCAAGAGTGAGTAGCCATTTTCTTATCTTTTCCTTTACGCCATATAGGGCACAAGACAGATTGCAATGTTTTATGACCCGGCGATAAATGAAGGGGAACGCAAACTTACGGAAACGCTTGGCAAAGGCAGTTTTAATGGCCGGAACAGCAACCTTCACTCGACTGTTCAACGAGGCAGATGCAGAAAATGTCTTGTGAAAAGCAGAGACAACACCCGAGACGTAGAGTTGACGAACAGACAAGGTCTGAGATTCTGAATGTAGGGTAACAGTTGGGAATCTAAATGGCTTTCGGAACATGACTTTTAGCACGGATCTATGAGCACGTTTAAGTTTGATCATAATAGTTTTAGCAGCACCGCCCCAGGTTGTGATGCAATAACCCATGATGGACTGGCAGAGAGTTGAATACACGGTCATAAAAGTGTCTTTATCCGCGCTTTCCCGTAGCAATTTCACAATATGAATGAGCTTCCGAACTCTACCAGACAGATTATTGATATGCTGGCGAAAACACAGGTTTTCATCCAGGAAAACCCCTAAATATTTATACACATGAGACCGTTCAAGCTCAGGACAAGAGGATAGACACGAATGAGAGGAATTTGAAAATCCACATTTATGAATACGCAGTGATAGAGAGATGGGAGGACTGGAAGCAGTTGTTTTGTGGAAGCACACGAATTTTGATTTGTTGGCGTTAAGCGTTAGTAAATTAACGTCCAGCCAAGTAGCAACCCGTGCCAAACCTTCCTCTGCCAGCCGTGCTACCCCGGCCCAGGAGTCACCCCGAAACAATAGAGCTGTGTCATCTGCGTAGCACAGTATCTGAGTATGGGCAAGGTCAGTAAACAGAGATGTTATATCATTGATATATAATAAAAATAGAGTAGGACCCAGTATGCTATCCTGGGGAACTCCAAAACAAACACCCCGGGGGTCACTGGAGTGACCTGCTACTGAGACACGCTGGACTCTTTCCGACAAGTAGTTCTCAAACCATTGCAACGTGATTCCTCTAATTCCTATGCGTTCAAGTTTACTAAGCAGTATTTTTGGAGAAACAGTATCAAACGCCTTGGCCAAATCTAGGAAAACGCAGATGCATTTTTCATTATTGTCTAGTGCAGATGCAACAAAGTCAAGGAGATAATGAACGACGTCCTCTGTCGACTTGCCTTTTCTAAAGCCGAATTGATATTATGACAAGATATTGTTATGCTCTAGAAATTTGTAGTCTCTTAGGAACAATTTTCTCAAGAATTTTTGAGAAAACTGGTAAGAGAGATATAGGCCGATAATTCGAAGGTGATAAAAATAAGAAGAAGGACCACCAATTTGGAATGTCCCTTTCCTTCTCTTATTGCACGGCATGTCAATTTGTGGGAGGGAGGGCGGTGCATGCATTTTGTTGAATATTTTCAGAGAAGGTTATACGCGGAATCGTTAGTAAATATTTTTCTATCCAATATTGTTATAAGTCAGTTTAAACTTGAGAAATCTCGACTCAAAGACCGGCACTTATACTGGCTCCTTGAGAACATACTAGAACGAGATCTTTTACTGAGGAACATCTAGGGATTCTTTCACCGCACAGATGGTGGTCGGTGATTAAGCTTTGGGAGGACCGTGTAAAAGTCATCATTTGGCACTTAGAAATGTTGAAACGTAGATGGTTTGAATCGTAATTAGCCTGGTGCTACTCCGTCGGAGCTCATCTTTTCTAGAAGAACGTCGTTATCCACCTGATCAAATGCTTTTTTGAAATCGAGCTAGATGATATCCACCTGTGAACTTTCGTCTAGATGTTTTGAAATGTAATTTACGAGCGTTAAAAGATTCATGTTTACAGATCTACCTTTTCGGAAAGCATGATGAGTGTCACTTATGAATGGTGATAATTGTTTATAAATCATAGTGTGTAAAATGCTCTCGAACAATTTAGCTAAAGAAGATAGTATTGCTATGGGACGTTAGACTTTGAAGTAGGTGTTACACGTGATGTCTTCCACCGAGTTGGATAAATGCTAGTTTTTAGGGATATATTGCAAATGTGTATTAAAGGAACTGATAGTTTTAATTTAAAAGCTTTGATGTATGTAAGATGGAGCATTATCTGGCCCCAATGGCACATTTGGACTTCATTTTGTTTATGTGGAATCTACTTCAGGTGTTGAGATTACGATGTTTTTAATACAATTGTTTCCGACTCTACTTGTGATGTTCCCTGAACTTAAACTAGTTACATTTTGAAGGAAAACGCTGCTAAAATAATCCGCATAGGCCTTTGCAGCATTAGATCCACTATATGTATTCTCCTGGTACGTCACTGAAGGTTCAACACCACCTTTGGTTTTTAAATTAGAAATGTGATTCCAAAAAGCTCTCGGATTTGAAGTTAAGTCATTTTGTATCCTTGACAAATAGTAATTATATGCCTCTGAGATATTTATTTTAATGTAAGATCTTGTTGCTTTATAAAAACTGTAATTATTCGGATCTTTATTTGTCTTCCATTTCTTATGGAGTAAATGTTTTAGTCTTATGTCAGTTATTATTTCTATAGTATACCACGTTGGATATCTTCTGGCATGTAATGTGTAACGTACTTTATTGAGATATTATCTTATCTAAACTATTTATGAGAGAACACGTAGACGTCATTGATATAATGTTAAATATAATTAGCAAATGCAACTGCTTTTTCCTTTAACTATAATCTTTTTAAGTAGGTTTCTCTGTAAAAAAGACGGTTTAGAGCTGTCCAGTACAGGTATGGTACGACCGCGGACCAAAACAAATCACTGTAGGTATATAATGCAGGGCCGCATCAAGAAATCATCGTTTTCATCATCAATAGCCGGATTTTACCCACTGCTAGGCATAGATTTTCAAAGAAAACAAATACCTACGTAAATTATTAATTTTGATAAAAATATGGCGATATTCTTAAAGGACAATGGACAGATTGGGACCACCCTCCGATAGCAATAAAATGTATGACTTTGGAGAGGTCTATTCAACCGGAACAACTATTGCTATGACGGCTTTGCTATGACGGCTTTGCTATGACAGCTTTGCTATGACAGCTTTGCTATGACAGCTTTGCTGTTACAACTGTCCGTTCAAAGATATACGACTTATAAGTTTTGATAAATATTAAAAATAAATAAAATATTTTTATTATAATAATGATTTATTATTAAAGTAGGTAACATTTAAAAACAAAAACACAGTTAAAACTGTTATAGAGTCTTTAAAGTGGTATCTAGGCTACTTATACTATTCGTGTCCGTAGGTATCTAGGGATCATCTCTGACGTCATTTAAAAACATTGCTGGTGCATTAAACCCTTCATGAATTATTATTGTATACCCTATATACCAGATTATTTATATAATGTGTGTACATGTGCCCATCGTTCGCCTTTTTGATGAGTTCCTATTAACCGGATTACCTATCCGGATATATGAATGATAAAGATAAAGATCATTTTATTTGCATAAACATGTGTAGATATAAGATTTTACAAACACGTATGCAGGTATCAACATGTTTTACCGATTGTGGTCTACAAATTGTGAGAGACGGGGCATGCAACAGAGATCGTTCGTACCTAACTAAAATAATAATTGCGTTATTTATTAGGATTAATGTTAAAAAAAGAATTAAATTTAGGTAAGTACATAATAACGATATTGCATTTTATTATAATTCTGTACATTTTAGAGTTTAAAATTTATAATTTATGATGAAACCTTCATTAAGTATCAGAATTGTCCAATCCCTATCAGACGTTGAACTATCGCTACTGTATGCGCGAGGACTAATCTATTTACCTAATCTATTCTCAGTCTACCTACGGTAAAAGCACTTTTTTGAAGCACCTTGGCGCGCTCGTCCTTGTTATTTGTGTGTGTGACAAAATTGTGGTTGCTATGGTCACAGATTAGGTAATCTATGGTGGTCTTCGGTGCAAAGAATTTATATAGGTACTATTACCTATTACTAAGTAATACACAGAAATCTAATAAGGCGCAGCTCTACCATGTCTGTGAAGTAATAGTAGATAAAAGTCACAGGTATAGAAAATTGGCGGTATTTCACAGTGACAGAAACTAAATATATCTATGACTGTCTCACAGGCAGTGCCAGTGTCACGAGTGCACGATATTATATCGTTGTTATTTTATTAGGTACCCACGCAATAAATCGCTTCAGCTAGATAATATCGCTTCTATATTCTCTCTTTGACAGTATCACTAAGTTGGAATGAGCCACACCTAGTATAAAATACTTAGAAATTTGAAATGTATACCGCAATGTAACAAAGTTGTTACATTTATACACATACAATTCAAGAGGAAGTTTCGTTACGTAGCGGTACTAATATTATTCAATCAGTAAAACAATTAATTTGTACGTGATTGGTAGAAATACTTGCTAGTATTTTGTCACTGGTATTTGTCACAGATATTTTGAAGTCACAGTAACGTAAGTCACAGGTATAGGATTTTGCCTAGTATAACCCAAGACTAGTATCAACCTTGCTTCGGTGGTAACTAAGTCATAGACAAATATCAATGACGTTTAGTAGACTCATTTTGCTCTATGGCCGCACCGTCTGTTTTACGCAGCTAATATCATGTCTGTGGTTTTACGTAATATTTTAGTCTCTAAGTTATAGTAAGTAGGTATTGTATTCTCTTTGCTCTTTGTATGACAGAGTAAATTCAAAACAAACCAAAATTAGCTAAGCAATGAAGTATTAGTCGGGAAATAATCATTAAATTGAAATGATATTACAGTTGAAGTTGTTTCATAGCATAGGATATTATCAAGAAGGCATCTAGTGTAAGTGCTAGGTACTCTAGTTCTTCGTTCGTAAGTCTGCGTTCCGTTTCTCACTAAAAGCGCTCAGGCGCGCATGAAGTCGTTGTATATTAACTAGGGATTGTACAATAAAATCGGGTAGTTATTGAGGAACCAGGAATCCCGGGAAATACCGATGACAGAACTGGAAATTCCCGGTTCCTACCGACCTAGGCTATTTTTAATAATATTCTTTAGAAAATAACCAAATAAATGGTGGTTTACTTTAGGTACCTATGTAGTTAGGAAAGGAAAACACAGAAACTGAATAAGTTTGTTACAAAAATATGAAATTTTGTAAGTACAGCAAAATAATATAGACCGTACCTAGATCATATATAGATATGCTTCACTGTGTGTTCAATGCACACAGATTCGTCATAAAATTACATGGATAAATAAACTCCTACCACACAAATACCATTTTTATTATGCTTGATTGATAATTTTATTATTTTTATTTAACTGTTTTATTAAATGAGTTTCCAGTTTGAATTACTTTTATTAAATATTAAATTTTATTGTAATCTATGTTAGATGATGATGAGAATTGAGTTGTTTTAAATCTCTCCCTTTCTTGTTATCTGCATTGGACATGCATGGACATTGAGCTAAGAGTTTTGTATGCTTCTTGCTGCCAGCCAGTATGTATATGATAATATCCATCGCCTATGTATGGCTATGTATGGTATATGATAATATCTATCGACATATCCATTTCTTTAGGGATGTCATGGTTAGGGGTATTCTTTTGAGTCTGGATGTTATATCTGGCATAAGACCACAACGAATTCAGTATTCATTTATTAATAAAGAGGTAGTTGTCTAGTGACAATTCGGACAATTCTAAAATCTAACCTAGATTTTAGAATTGTCCGTTCTTGTCAGGAAGGAGGTTATGACATTTCCCGTTACCCTCGAGGAGTATACGGCAGTGTCCGTGTCATAATAGCATCGCAAGCTTTCTCTACGCAATAGGTAAAATAATGATTTCAAGACTCGATCATTCACATAAAGAGCGCTGATAAACAACGAGTAAAGCGTTCCGTTTCAACAATCGCATCGTGCGCAATAGTGCGCTCACACGAAACGGAATGCACCGTCGTGCGCGCATATCTCGTGCACCGCCTGAACGCTTTGAGCGATAAACGGAACGCAACTTAAATCCTGGCTAGACTATTGAGAAATGTTTATTGTGAAAGTACTTACCTACCTGCATCCTCAATATAAGTACATTTGCGATTATTTTAATTTTAAAATTGATGTAATTAGAACAACCTTAGGCCTTAATTATTAAACAAATTACAGTAGGTTTTAAACTAACAGGTCCAATTTTGTACATTCAAGATAAAAGTCTCTTCCTCTAACTTTTTATATAAGTACTTACATACTACAAAACTGAATACTTTTCTATAAGTTTATATAGGTAGTAGGTAGCGCCCCAACAGTTCATTTCATGATCTCATTACTCATAAGAATCAAAGATTTATATCGTAAGATAGGCCCTTACCGTAATGAGACCGCGCCCGTGTTGGTGCCATATGAAATGAGATAGCTCGCTCATTTGGAATCAGTGTACATCTAAACACAGTGTTAGCCGGACGTGCTGTAACATTGCCATTTTTGTTGAAAAGTGTCACAGAATGCCATCGTGCGCAAATGCAACAATAATTTTAAACATACAAATAAAGACAAAAGCGTTACATTTCACTCTTAAGTATTGCGATATAATTAAATAACTATTATTTTTCTTTCCATTTTATAAATCTGTGTTCTAACCGCACTACAAAGTAACATTACCAGCTAATCTTTGGTACAACCCAGATTGCACACTTTTTAGACTATTCGATTTCAGGGCATGATAGGACCTTTATTTTTTCACAAAAGTGTGTGCAGTATGATTTCACTCAATATGGTTATAATAACAGTTAGGTGCGTGGTTTAGTTTACTGGCAAAAACTCAATTTTTAACTACTCATTAGTGTGCGTGAGTCGGCATTTGGTAACGCACACATTCAAAGACAACGGACCACGGTTTTTGGCCCCAGGGCATATCTAACGATATAAATCTTTGATAAGAACTCGATGTAACAAATGAAACAACACTATAATTAATTAGTAATGTTGACATTACCTAATCTGTGGTATCACTACAAGTCTTGGAATAAAGTGTTCCAACGTCATGACCCCCGCCCCAAAGACACACGTGACGTCAAGTTATGAATAAAGCCGCACGTAGCTGCAACTTAACGTCAATCATGTCTTCGGCAGTGCGCGCCACGGCACCGAGCCGCATTCATTCAAACCATTCTGACTATGCTAATTAAAAGCCTCCGCGCATTGCGCAAGTCAATTCAGTTTTCTATATAGGTATTTCTTATTATTGTAAAGGCCAATATCTACAAAACTCCAAAAGACCGACTCTCATTCTTATTACCACGTTATAGTATGAGACACTTAGGTTCGTGGCCGCCGTGTGTTGATTCAGGGGCGGACTTGACATTGAAATGTGATTTTTCAGGTTGAATTCTGGAAATAAGGTCCAAGGCCCTTGCAAAGCGGACGATAATGGCCGAAATTAACGTCAAAAAATTGATTTTGTACATATCTACCACCATTTTGGGTCTAGTAATTCTGGGTCTGTTCATTTTTGGTTTAGTAGTCCCTGGTCCAAAACGAAACGTTACATACATTTTTATTGGAAAATAATAATAATAAAGCATTTATTAATTTTTATTTCACATAAAATTATTATTTAACTAAGGGTAACACTACCTATAGAGGTTCTTCCCATAGAGTAAAAACACGCTGCTGTCTCAGCATAGAGATAGTGTCATTCAAAAATTTGACAATTTGTGTAGCCAAAAACAGATCTATGTGTGCTTTGACAGCACGTAAATACAGTGCTTTCACTCACATATTCGTTAGACTGAATGTTGCAAGTGAATGGCATTTTCCCTAAAATTCTTGTAAATCTTTAATTGAAAATATTAGTAACATTTTCCCTTGTTCTGTATTTTTCTTTTAATTCATATTTATTGTCTTTCTAAACAGGTTCCAATCAGTGTTTTTTGTTCTATATATTCTAGTGCTCTTGTTTGTTATTCTAATATTTGGTTTTTCTTATAGCAAAGAGAACGTTAAAGCGTTGCGGTCGCAACTTGATATAGATTTATCAACTGTCCAGTTGTCCACTCTATCCAGGATCCCCATAGAACAGACTGTAACATCCGCTCGTTTTCTTAATAATTTCCACCCTCTTATCGTTTCGAAAGTTTGTTCGTCCCTCACGTTTAGTATTTGCAATTCTTTTTCTTCAAAGTATCTAGACATGACGGCCCTCTCTGATTTTCCCTCCCACCATTGGCTCCAATTGTTTATGTCTCCTCCTATTAATATATTCGGTGATTCCAGTTTTGTTAATATTAAACATAAATTATTCAGATAAGGCTCAAGAGGTTGGTCGCCCTCAAAGTATACTGATATGAGTCCTATGTCCCATTTTGTTTGTTCTGGTTTTCGCAACCTCTATATTTTCTGTTGTTATTGTTGGGTCGTCAAAAAACATTTATAACGACTTTAATTGGTTTTTATCAATTTTGTGTTTTTTGTATGACTCTAGTTCCTGCATGCTGCATTAACTCGCATTTTGTTCCTACTTAAGGTTCTTGCACTAGTGTAAATCCTGTTTTTCAGTTTGCAGCCTCTATAAGAAGTTCCTGGGTAGAGAGCCTCTTATGTGGTAGGTACTTGTATCACCGAATAATTGGGAGCTTGTTGGCTGGGTAGTGTCTGGATTTATTATGCTTGTGTTGGTAGTGGAACCCATTTCTTTATCAGTATGACACTGGACCGAGCCAGCGAGTCCCATCTTTTACGGACTGGGCATGTTATATTGAACGCTCCTAGCGTTTTCGGAAAAATAATTTCATTAATCAGATTATGAATGAAGGTATCTATCCAACAGTCGTTCCGTTTCTACTTTCAGCGCGCTGCGAGCCTGCACGGGAACAACCACTTGGCCCCGACCCCAACCCACGCGATTATGGGAGCGCATGAACTGCCTCACCTTTCGAGACAAGCTCATGCGTTCCTTTGAGTGACGTCATTTGGGTGGGAAATTTCGAAAGTAGACTGTCTTGTTTGTTAAAAATTTTCTTATCTAGGACACCAAGTTCACGGAAAACGATTTATAGCCTTTTACTGTTAACTAGCTGCCCCCACAGCTTTGCCCGCGTTAAATAAGTAAATAAGTTAGGTACGGAGAGAAGTGGTAACAAATATTCACACAGACTTTCAGATTTATTATATTATGTAGGATAACGAAGATGGTATTGTTCGTTCTTCTCAGGAAGGAGGTTATGACGTTTACCATCACCCTCGAGGAGTATACGGAAGTGTCTGTGTCATGATAGCATCGCAAGTTTTCTCTACGCAACGCAATAGGTAAAATAATGATTTCAAGACTCGGTCATTCACATAAACATAAACGAGCGCTGATAAACAACGAGTAGAGCGTTCTGTATCAACAATCGCATCGTGCGCAATAGTGCGCTCACACGAAACGCCCCTCGTGCGCGCATAGCACGTGCACCGCCTGAACGCTTTGAGTAGAAACGGAACGCAACCTAAATCTTGGCTAGACTTAAGCCTATCACAGACATAGCTATACATTACATATAGTAATATGAATCATAGCAAGGCATACCGCGATATATTTTCTATACAAATTTTTGAGTGACCGCACACGCAGTTATAATTTATATTTCTATGACATCACCAAGCTATACGTAAATACGGGCTTGTATTGCTTGTAGCACGGTAAATAACTATAATTATAGCTACGTCTGTGATGGGCTTTATCGAGAAATATTTATAGTTACTTATTTATAGTTACTACATTTGCAATAATTGTAATTTAAAATTTATTTATGTAATTCGAACGGCCTGAGGCCTTAATTATTATGATAATATTATATTAATATTGTAAAGGTCAATATCTACAAAACTCCTAAAGACCGACTCATTCTTATTTCCACGTTATAGTATGAGACACATACATAGCTTCGTGGCCGCCGTGTGTGCATACACACGGTGATGGATTCAGGAACGGAATTGTTATTGAAATGTGATTTTTCAGGTTGAATTCTGGAAGTAAGGTCCAAGGCCTTGCACCGCGGACGATAATTGCCGGAATAGGGATGCTTCCTAGGTAAAAAAAATATAATTCCTATTAGTCAGTCAGTTACATTAGGATGGAGTCGAAAAATTGATTGTATACGTAGTTGGTACAGGTCACCAGGCCCTTCACTCCTCCCTAGGGGGGGCCCTACTAAGCCCTCCCACCTTGCCATGGAGGGAGGGCTTAGTAATCGTGGCCTGGTCACCCGCAATGAAACTAATAGGAACCCATGTGCAAGGTACCGGCTTTATACATATACCTACCTGTAAAATTGTCGCACTGTTACTTCTGCCCAACACTAGGTAACGTTTCCAAAACAGGTAACATTACTTTTGTGGCATGATACCGGTAAATGAATATAGCGATACTTTTACTTTTATTGGTAAAGTAAACGTTATTTAACGTTACCTATACAATCAAAGATTATATAAATCTTTGTATACACTCTGTCAAGAAAGTACCGGGAAAAGGTCAATAATACACAAGATATTAATTTATTCTTCTTGCCTTCAAAGTAGCCTTCTCATTTAATACACTTATGCCAACAAATAATCCAATCATCAAAACATTTTATAAACGCGTTTTCTGGAGTCTTATTCAGTTTTCGCCGCGAATTTTCTTTTATGTCTTTTATAGACTGAAAACGGGTGCTTGTTGAGTTTTTGGCCAAACAATTATTCACAATGATGGCCGTGTGCGAGGGCGCGTTGTCGTGCAAAATCCAAGAATTTTCTAGAGGTGTGTAGATCCGGAATCAAACGGCTCCTGGAGTCGGCTCCGCTCCTGGATCCGTGTGGTTCCGATCCGGGTTGGCGTTCTTGGCGTGTCCGCGGACACGTTGGCCGCGCCGCATCAGTCTCGGTCCGTGGAGTCGAATGAATGTAGCGAGCGATTGGAGCTGTGTGGATCTGGGCTTCGGTTCGGTTTCGGACGTGTTCGATCGACAGATCCGGATCCATTTACGAGTAAACAAGTAACTACCTACTAGAAAAAAATTAACCATATTCTAATTTGTTAAAGCTAAATAAATCTATAATAAATCCGCTCATTTAATTAAGTAGATAGGTAAGATTTATTTTGTACTAGTTCGTAAGGTAAATAAATACTTTCATTTAATTTTTTAAGATACTACTTTACTCGTATAGTCTTACGAACCTAGAAGTACCTACGAAACTTTTGTACCTACTCGCTAAACTAGAACAATGATTATAAAAACAGGAAAGTATTTGTCAAAGATTTACGTTACGTTAGATGATTACGTTAGATCCACCGAAACAAACGTGTCTTATACAAACAGATCCAATGGACATATAGGAACCGGTAATGCAAGCGGATTCCAACAGATCCTCTAGATCCACTGAATCAAACAGATCTAATGGACATGTAGGATCCGAAACTGCGGGCGGATCCAAACAGATCCGCGGAGTCGTATCCTGGATACGTATCCGAACCCATCTGGAGTCGGATCAGATCCGATCCAGTCGCGGACACGTTTAGCGCATGCCTAGAATTTTCTTTCCACAAATCTGGCTTTTTTCGACGGATTTGCTCACTCAAACGCCGCATAACGCTCAGATAATTTTCTTTATGTACCGTCTGACCTTCTGGTAAAATTTCCGAGTGCACCATTTCTTAAACTTTCATGGTGATAGCCTCAGTTGGAGATGTTGATGGTCGACCAGGGCGAGGCTTCCATCACATCTCGACCGCTTTGAATGCACTGTATCACTCATATGCACGTGTTTTTGAAAAAGTCGATTCGCCATAGCCTTAACCTTTCTGCAACATTTTCAGCGACTCGAAACACGAAATGCCATTTATAATGTAAAATTTCAGACAAACTCTCTGTTCGATGTTTTTATCCATTACGAAAATCGCAAAAATCACTTGAGATGGACTCATAATATCCTCCACTATAAACAGTACTAATTAACCGATGGAACTCAAATTTCGCGCCAATATAAAATACAGTTGTGCCAACTTAGCGACATAAAAATATTTGAATTTGGAAATATTATAGAAAGAAATAATCGATTTCCGGTACTTTTTTGACAGAGTAGTATAATTATTGGTACAAAGTAGTTTTCTATCTCTTTCTTTGATTTTCGATGTTACGAGCCTAGGGAAAATTCCTGATTCTGATGATTTTTTTTACGGGGGCTGTATGTATTAGGAAAAATGATATCAGGTGGGATATCACGTGATTTTGAATGCAAGAAATTTTTTGTGCGAAATTCAATTCAGCTTTTTATATATTTCGTAATATTTCAAAGGTATCTACAAAACTCCAAAAGACCGACTCTCATTCTTATTTCCACGTTATAGTATGAGACACATAGCTACGTAGCCGCGCGCCGTGTGCATGTACGGTGACGGATTCAGGAACGGAATTGTCATTAAAATGTGATTTTCAGGTTCAATTCTGGAGGTAAGGTCCAATGCGTTGCACCGCCGGTGATGATAGGAAACCCAACTAGAGTCGAAAAAATTATTCTGTACGTACTTTCCGTCATTGTGCTTATAGTAGCGATGGTCCTGTTCATTTGGGCTTTAGTAAACCCTGGTCCAAAAAATAACGTTACATACGTTATTATTGGAAAATGATAATAATAAAGCATTTATATATATTATAAAAGAACAGTGTTCGTTTGTATGTCCAGTCTTTTCTCCATGACCATCCAGTGCCACCCACATGTGGTTGCAGCTTGGAGTTTCTAAATACTCCAAGGGTTGCAGTGGTAGAAGGCCCTACGTGTGCACTTGCAAGTAAGGGAGTTGATTGTTGTAGGTGGAAGGGGGTGGATATGGGTGGTAAAAATGTATAATGAGATACTTCTATCCTTTTTAGGGTAGGGGGTACCCGTATCTAAAGGTAAACCGGAACCCTTATAGGATCACTTTGTTGTCCGTCTGTCTGTCTGTCCGTCTATCCATCTGTCCGTCTGTCCGTCTGTCAACCCTCTTTTCTCAGAAACGCGTGGAGCTATCGAGTCGAAATTAACATCAAATACTCAGGGCCGTAACTTCTTGGAGCCGTGATATAAATTAAACTTGTAAGTCAACGTTATCAAAAGTTACAGCCGTATATGCCCAATTTTTTTGAAATTTGTTTGGTAATCAAATGCACACAAATCTTATAGGCCCAATAGGATTTGTGTGCATTTGATTACCATACAAAGTGAAGTACCCTACAGTATAGGGTACTTCCCGTTGACCTAGAATCATGAACTTCGGCAAGAAGCAAGGTCTTATAGCACAAATAAAGGGAAATATCAGAAACTCGTTAATTTATAGTTTATTCACAAACAAAATAGGTAAAATTTTAATTCTCACCTTGGACCAAAAACCTATAGGGTACTTCCTGTTGACCTAGAATCATGAAATTCGGCAAGAACCAAGGCCTTATAGAACAGTGAGAATGGCGTAAATTACGATATTCCAGACTTTTCCAGAATGTTCTAGAAAATTCCAGACTTACCAGATTTTGCCAGAATGTTCTAGATGTTCGAGAATAGTCGTAATGATTATAAAATTTTAAAATGATGTAGAATGATCTGTAATCGTCTAGAACGCTTTCAAACGTTCTAGAATGTTCTTTAATGTTCCAAAACAATCTAGAAATTTTGAAAATAATCGATAATTTTTTTAAAATACCTATTATATTATCTTTAGTATTTATTTAAAATCTCAGAATTAAAAAATGATGTAGGATAATCTGTCTTCCTAAAAGCTAAACGTTCTAGAATGTACATATCTCGCCTATGTACATAATCTTATTAGATAAGTTGATACAATGTAATGTATTATACTGTGTGTGTACAATAAAGAATCATAAAGGTTCGAGAATATTCGGAAATACTCTTAGAGTTTTAAAATGACGTAGGATGGCCTATAATAGTCTAGAACGCTTTCAAACGTTCTAGAACGTCCTTTAATGTTCCAGACAGGTTCCAGACGATCTAAAAATTTCGTAAATAATCTATTATTTTTGAAAGGATATAGGATCGTTTATCGTCGTTCTGAAAGCTCTTAAATGTTCTAGAATGTTTTTAAATGTTTAAAAACATTCTAGAATATTTAAGAGCGATCTAGAAAAGTCGAAATTAATCTCAAAATTTCAAAATTATGTAGGATAGTCTGTCGTCTTTCAGAAAGCTCTTAAACATTCTAGAAGAATGTTCTTTAATGTTCGAGAATAGTCGAGAATAATCTTTAAATTTTAAAATTATGTAGGATGGTAAGTACCTAGTCAATAGTCCAGAATGCTTTCGAATGTTCGTTGATGTTACAGAACTTTCTAGACATTTCGAAAATAATCTATAATTTATAAAATGATGTAGGATCGTCTATCGTCGTCTTGAAAGCTCTTAATCGTCCTAGACATAGAATTATAAGGCTCAGAATAGCAGTTGACACAAACGAGGTGCATCCAACAAAATAGGCCGGTACCGGCGAATTTTGAAACTCGAACCGTTATTAGTACAATACATCAAATGGCGCGGAATGCAGCGTTCACATAAAAATATTACAATGGTGTATTCTGCGGTAAAAGGGTGTTAAAACACTACTGAGAAATAAATAACTGAAAATAACACTACTAAAGTTTCATTTCAGTTGTAAGTACAAATATTAAATTTGTAATTTTGCATAAAACAGTCATCAAAACTCATAAATAAATTGAAAATTTTTGTCCATTCTCGCCGCGGTAACCGTGCGAGGCGAACGTGTTTACGAGTCGAGTGCATTCCTTTCCTGCGCGTTGCGATAAGCCCGGCTTGGTGTTGCTACCCAGCCGGGCGCGTCTTCGCGCGCTCGTCAACAACAATGGAAGTTTCCGATAGTGATGTTCATGCAGTAGATATAGAATTAGATGAAGAGATTACAGAGAATTCATGCAATAAGCGATCCTACCAGCAGAAAGAGAATAGTGATGGTGATTGGCAATCTGTACCCGTAGCAGGAAGTAAAAAAAAGAAACAGAAGAAGACACCAGAAGATGAAAGAAAGAAAGAGATATACATTTCGAGTGATGATCCATTACCAAAGCAATTCGCTTTGGCTAGATTATTTAAAGATATAAATTTATGCGATATTACAAATATAAAATATATGAATCCATATAAAGTAAGGGTTACGTTTGTTGAAGAAAAGAGTATACATGATCTCTTTTCCATCGAGGCCTTGAAAAATAAAGGATGGAGATTTACCAAATCATCGGAGGTGAGCTACTCTTATGGCGTTATGAAAGATGTTGATCTGGAGTTAACAGATGAAGAGATAATGGAAAATATTACCTGCGCTGAATCTGTGGAGTTGTTATCATTAAAAAGACTGTCTCGTAGAAGTAGAACCAGCGAAAATAAAGAAGGAAGGTGGAGTCCATCGGAGTCCGTGCGCCTCTGTTTCAAGGGCAACTTGTTACCTACATTTGTATATGTACATGGAGTGAAAATAATTATTGAGCCTTATGTGTACCCCGTCACCCAGTGTTTCAAATGCTGGGCGTTGGGCCACACTGCCAAGACGTGTACCGTCCGAAGAGATGTATGCCCTAAATGTAGCGGAGATCATGAAACCTGTGACCCTAAAATATTTACATGTGTGAATTGCTCAGGATCACATATATCTATGTCAAAAACGTGCCCAGTTTATTTGAAAGAAAGATAGATTAGAGTGATCATGGCTGAAAATAATTGTACCTACAGTAAAGCGTCTCATATCTATGCGGAGTTACCTATCATCATACCGGCTTTAAAAAGTGATCCGAGGTCAAAAGTTCAAACAGTTTCGCAAACTAGTGGAGCAGAGTTCTTATCATCCCCGGGCCCTAGTACGCGACAAGAAACATCAGATACGCAGTCCGAAAGAAGCTTTATTTTACCTAGAAGACAGTTGAAGATAAGACAGAATAAGAATAAGAATGATTGGAGCGAGCCATTGGCATGGAATGTGTTACAAGAAGAGGTACATGAAAATGAACCTCCACGACAAGAGCAAACTACAAAAGATAATTCATCCTTTAGCGAACTTATGTCCAGAATAAAGGAAATTATATTCTTGAAAAATATTGACTTGCAATCAAAGATTAAGAGTATTTTTAAGTTGTGTGTTGAGTGGCTTATTATGGTGTTAGTAAACAATGTTTCGGATTGGCCCATTGCTGATTTACTTTCCGGAATATTTAATCGTAATGGTTAATAAGCCCATTACCAAACTGAATATTTTACAGTGGAATGCCCAAAGTGTTAGAAATAAACGTATCCCGTTTGAGCAATTATTATTGCAAGAAAAAGCCCACGTTGCTTGTTTAAGTGAAACATGGTTATCAGAGGACAGCTCGTTTAGGGTAAGTCAGTACAATATCTATCGCGCTGACCGTGACTCACACGGCGGGGGCGTGGCCATATTTATGCATAGATCTATTCAATCACAGGTACATCTATTAACTTTGCGTAATCGCAGTATAGAGATTGTTTGTGTGAAAGTTTTTAATTGTAACCATTTAGAAAATATTATATCGGTTTATTTTCCGCAGTCGTCGAATCCGACATTTAATGATTTTAGGGACCTGTTATCTATCTTCGATAAACGAACCCTTATCCTTGGGGACTTTAATGCCCATCATTCGTCATGGTCATGTAAAACCGATACTAAAGGAAATCTTTTATTTGACGCAATCATAGATAGTAGGTATGTAGTTTTGAATGATGGCCGTAACACTCGTGTCAAGTTAGTTGACGGACACCTGCAGAAGACTTCTCCCGATTTATCTTTAGCCACGTCTGATACTGCAATTGAATTTAGTTGGACAGTTCTTCAAGAAAGTCTAGGTAGTGAGAATCTTATTTTAAAACTAGGTACGAGCTATCATTCGCCTAATAAACCTATTAATAAAAGAAATTATAAAGAAGCCGATTGGAGTGGTTACAATTCTTGTTTATGTGATATGTTTGATACAATAGAAATTCCAATAGACAATCAAATATTTTATGATTTGTTTTTAGACTATTTAAATTTAGCAGCTGATATTCATATTCCCCTTAAAAAAATTAATCAAAACCCTGAGTCTAAATTTAAGCCTAAGCCATACTGGAATAGCGAATTATCGCGAGCTGTAGCTATAAGAAGATTAGCATTATCAAAATTTAGAAAAAATCCTATTCCTTCGAATTTGGATATTTTAAATTCGAAAATAAGCGAAGCGCATCAATTAATAAGCGAAGCGAAAAGTAAATATTGGCAGGAGTTCTGTACATCTGTTAATGAAAAAACATCTTCGTCTCAGATGTGGCAGCACATGAGATGGGTTAAAGGTCGAAATTATAGTCAACAACATATCAGCGATATACAAGCGTCAAACTTACTTTGTTCCCTAGCTCCAGCTTATGTCATCCCTAACCAGCCGATATTTTCAGATTTTCATTCACAATTAGATGTTGATATCTCCCTTCAGGAGCTCGAGGCGTGTATTAAATCAAAGGATACATCTCCTGGATGCGATGATGTTACGTATTCTATGATAAAACACCTACCGAGTAATGGTAAGCGTTTACTTTTATTATTATACAACAGATTTCTGTCGGCTGGTTTTGTACCTACGCAATGGCGAACGGTTAATATAGTACCTATCTTAAAACCGGGGCGGGATCCTAATGACGTTACGTCACTAAGGCCTATCTCTTTACTGTCCTGCTTATGTAAGATGTTTCATTCAATTTTAAATAAGAGGTTAGAGTGGTTTTTGGAACACAATAATATGTTTTCCGTGAACATGACTGGATTTAGGAAAAGTAAATCATGTATAGATAATTTAAGTAGTCTGGTATGTAGAATTCAAAATGGATTTTCTAAACGTATGATTACAATAGGATGCTTTATAGATATTTTAAATGCATATAACAATGTAGATATAACTGTACTGTTATCTTTATTAAACAAAATTAGGGTTGGCCCAAAGATATGTTTTTACTTATGGAATTTTCTTAAAGAAAGAAAGTTACAATTGAATATTGGTAATATTTCTTTGACTAGAGTTACTGGTATGGGCTTAGCTCAAGGAGATCCCCTATCTCCCCTCCTATTTAATATAATAACCATAGATATTTGTAAGGCAATGGAAGATCATATTTATATCTCACAGTACGCGGATGATTTCGTAATTTATAATCAATATAAAAATATTTATGAAGGAGGAGTTAGTTTAAAACGTAGCTTAAAAATATTGTGTTCCCTCTTGACTAATTTAGGTTTAGATATTTCACCTCATAAAACTAAAATATGTATCTTTAAACGGGGTCATTTCGTAAATACTTTGAATATAGAAATCAACAACACATCGGTAGAGATCGTAGAAAATGTTAAATACTTGGGATTATGGTTGGACCGAGGATTAAGATGGACCAAACACATTAACGAAATTTATGAAAAATGTTTGAAATTTATTAATATCTTCAAAATATTGACAGGTCCGTCATGGGGCGTCCACCCTATACATTTGAGACGCTTATATTTAGCTATTGTTCGTAGTCGTATTGATTATGCAAGTTTTCTGTTTGATAACTGTTGTCGCACTAGAATAAACAGATTAGATATACTACAAAACAAGTTTTTACGTCTTATAGGAGGATTCATTAAGAGCACGCCTATACATGTGATGGAGTCTGAACTTTGTATAGCTCCCTTGTTTGCTCGTAGGAAATATTTAGCGTCAAAGTATTGGCTTAAATCTAAGTCAATACGCGATAATGTTATTATTGATTTGCTCGACGAGCTGTCCCTTCAACTGAGATTACCTTATTGGCGTAGAAAGAAGATACCTTTATTAGTGACTGTTCATAACTCTCTCCGTACTTTTAAGTTTAATATTAGTATACAATTGGAAATTTTTAGTATGAACACATGGGTAAGTAATATCAATCTGACAGATGTATTAGAGCTTAATATTCGCACTATTGATAGACCGAAAAGGCATTTTAACCCCCTGGATCTTAAATACAAATGTGATAGTTATTTAAATAGTACATATTTAGAATATTATAGAATATTTACGGATGGATCTATGGTTGACCAAAGAAGAGGGTCAGCCTTTTTAGATGCGGAGACGGGGCACAGCGTAAAATTTTTAATACAATCAAAAATATGTATTATGAATTTGGAATTTATAGCTTTATTAGAAGCCTTATCTTATGTTGAATCTATAAATTACGATAAATTTGTTATTTTTACTGATTTTAAGAGCGCCATGTTTCACTTAGCCCGTTGTGTGTCTGGGTCTAGCTTTAGAGGCATTCCAATAGCTTATAGTTTATTAAATAGTTTAAGTCGGTTAAGAAACATGAACAAATTAGTTAAAATTCAATGGATTCCGTCTCATGTTGGCCTGGCGGGTAACGAAGAAGTCGATAACCTCGCGAAAGAAGCAGCTGTAGATGGAGTAATATTCAATTGTCTACCTAATTATACTGATCTCATTCCAGATATAAGAAATAATGAGTTTGATTGTTGGTCTGAATATTTCGATGAAAGGTCATTATCTAAGGGCATTTGGTATAAAACTGTTCAACCATCACTTCTTCGTTCTCCGTGGTTTTTGAGGGCCGACATGGATAGGAACGAAATTGTAACAGCTGCACGGCTTCGCTCTGGGCATGTTCCATTAAACATGTCTGGGTTTATGATGGGCAAATCTGAGTCACCAAATTGCAATCGTTGTGGCATAATTGAAGATGTTTACCACATTTTAATGGAGTGTGCGTGGGGCGAAGACATTCGTCGAAGATTGTTTGATTGTCATCATATCTTCTGGAAGGTAGGAGGCTGCAACAGCATCCTTTCAGAACCACTGTCCCTGGATACCAGGGCGCTGATCGAAATTTATCGTGCAGTTCTTAAAATTAGATCGGAATCTGTTTAGTAATTTAAGACTTAATTCATAAGGGTGTCATATCATCAAAACCCTGTATAAAAATAATAAAAGATTTAAAAAAAAAAAAAATTTTTGTCCACCATTTTCGTGAAAATGTTGATATGCACGCGGGAAAAAATACCCCAATTTTGTTACATAGTTTATGAAATTAGAAGAGAAATAAATCCACATTGGATATGAACTTACATGTTGGGGCGAACTTTCGTCCTTATGATACATAGTGCTTTATTTACATATACAAGGGAAAATAGTCGTTTAAGTTAATCTTCAAAATCACTCAACGATATTCTGGGAATATTCAAATTGTAAAATCATATTGAAAATTGGCATCAATAAATACTATGACATAATCTGTGGCCGCAAGAGCGCTTTTCTCTAATTGATTCTTTTAATAACATTAGAATTATCACTTATCACGCACCTGCTAGTTGAAATAGGAAAATTACCCAACTTTTTAGGGAAAATGCCATTTACTTGCAACATTCAATCATACGAATGTGTGAGTGAAAGCACTGTATTTAAGTGCTGTCAAATCACACATAGGTCGGGTATTGGCTACACAAATTGTCAAATTGTTGAATGACACTATCCCTCTGCTGAGAATAGCAGCGAGTTTTTACTCATGGTTCTAGAATCGTGTTTGTGTGATCTATGCCATTTCCTCAAACGCTTTAAAGTTTCAGATAATTATGAACATGATGATGAGTCTGACCCCATGGCAGGATCCTCATAATGGCACCTTCAGACCCTGTTTTTAAAGTCTTGGACGAGGGGCAGAGATATGCTGCTGCTCTAACTACAAACACATCGAGGACGATGTGGAGCCAGGGAGGCCAATTTAGAAAACATTACAACCAAGGCACTCCAAGTGTAGGTATATAAAGCGTACGCCGCCCATTCTGCCACGCGCCGCCATGAGTCAGCACCTCGTCCCGAGGCCCATTATTAGAATACCAAAGTGTTCACATTACGCTTGTCGCTAGATGGCGTTTATTGCAATTAAATTGCTTTGACCTGTATGTAATGTAATGTGTGTAGATGTTTAGAGCCAAATATCTTTTAAACCACAGGGGGTCTATTTATGAGACTTGCAGGAGAACTAGATACCGTAGGGAACAATTTATTGGCATAGTTCATGATTCATATTTCGCTACGGTTTCGTCGGAATCAGCGGGGCTGCTAACTAGACGTCAAGATAGCAGCCACAGTGAAAAACCTAAATATCTCCTAAAGTACTGGGGCACTATTTATTGTACTTATGGCACCGGGAGGGTCTATTTATTGGCATAGTTGAAATCACCAAATACCATGACGGGGCTGCTAACTAGACGGACACTGTATAACTTCCATACTCACTCATTTATTTTTCAACAGACTTCAAAAGGAGGAGGCTGATTTCGTCTGTTTTTTTTTGTATTTATTTTATGTTATGCGATTTCTCCGCCAATTAACGAGCGATTTTGAAAATTCTTCACTATTGTATAGAAAATGGTCCCGAGGGGGTCCCATAAAATGTGTATCCCCAGGAGAATAGTATTTATCCCGCAAAACTTAAAATAAGTGTAAAAGTAAGGGAATTTGAAGTCGGTCTATAGTTTTTTAAAACACGCCATATTATTGAACGCTGAGTTTTTAGCTTACGTAAGACCACATCACATCGAGCACTCAAACAATACCTACAACTCAAGCATTTAACTCAATAGAAATTGTATTTATCTACGCCGATTTTTTTTTTTTTAAATATTTTTATATTTTTTGTACTGACCAAATTTTTTATCGTAGTTAATAGTAAAGTGTCTGTAAAATCCTGGTTAATGTAACTAAGGAAGAGCGAAACCTCCTCCAAGTACACGTATTTTATACATAAAAGGAGGCTTTTAAATATTATTTAAAAATCTTTTAAATACAAGCTTTTATATCATCCAGGACCAAAGTGCTTGGGAAGACAAATCCAACGAACCCAAACTCGACGTGGTTATGGCGTTTCATTTAGGAGTTCTTATCCTTCGGTTTCCATCATCAGACCAGCTCGATGGTACCATGACATTGCATTGTCACCAAACTTACATAAGTATACCTGAGTTCAGCTCGATCGGTTGAGGATAACTGGTCTAAAATTGAGTTACAAGATTCCACCCGAACAAACATAGTTACATATAGTATGTACCTATGTACATTGCAAGATAAATAAAAGCTTGTAAAAACTGACTGATTCACTCACCTCCAAACGGGCACAATGAATTTATTAACTTACTAGCTGCTGCCTGCGCTTTCGTCCGCGTTTTATCGCGATAAAAAGCCTATATGTTTTTCCAGATCCCAAACTATACCCATACCAAATTTCAGCCTAATCGGTTCAGTAGTTTTTGCGTGAAAAACTAACAAATATCCATACATCCATACATACATCTATCCATACAAACTTTGACATTTATATTATAAGAAGGATGTCAAAGTTTGTATGGATGGATTTCTTACTCTTTCACGCAAAAACTACTGAACCGATTAGGCTTGAAATTTGGTATGGGTATAGTTTGTGACTTGGAATAACATATAGTTAATAACTATTTTCCTGATAAAACGCGGGCGAAGACGCGGACAGAACCAATGTATAATATTATAAAGTAGGATGAGTAAAACAACCAGAAACCACTTAGAAAATATAATTAAATTCTTAAGTACTTATCACAAAAAAATATTATGCATCAAGGTACATCAAAAAACAAGCAAGGCACGACTTTTAGTAACAATAAAAAGCTATTCCTTAAAGATAATAAATACAAACAAAAATTACAACAGTATTCCATATCTTTTACGAACTAGAAGCGTTGGTCTAAATTTAAGGTAGTCGCACACTTGCACTCAGAAACCCTGTCAGTAATAATGAACCTTTTTCTAATAAAGATAAAACCCCTTTACGTTGGAACTCAATAGATGGCGCTGATCTTTCACACAGAGGAGAGGTTGACAATGGCATGTCATGTTAAATTAAGCACGGTATACGCATGGCGCTTTAACTAGACACCCCCAAGAAATAGTAGCGTAAATGAAAAAACTTTTTTGAAAAATAGCTTTTGTAATTATCGTCGTAGTGCATGAGACGACAAATCGAACGAAAACAAACTTGACGGGGTTAAGTCGAGTTTGGGTTGGTCATATGGCCACCGGCCGCTGTTCTCTGTCCATCATCAGACCAGCTCGATGGTACCATGACCTTGCATTGTCACCGAACTTATGTAATCCAAATTTCACCTCATATCAGTTGAGGACAAAGCCCATCACAGAAGTAGCTATAATATATAATATACCGTGCTATAATGTATTATTATAGAAAGCAATACAAGCAATTAAAGTTTAGTTTGGTGACGTCATAGAAAAAAAATATAGTTGCGTGTGTGGTCACTCTAAAAGTATAGAAAAAAATATATTTGTAATTTTGACAATAAATGATCTTTATCTTTATGTCGCGCTATGCCTTGCTATGATTAATATTACTATATTATATTATAGCTACGTCTCTGATGGGCTTCATTGGTCTAAAAATCTATTGCACGATTTGTCCCACACATACTAGGGCAACTTAAATAAAAGCTTGTAAAAAGCGCCCTCTTTTCAGTCTGGTCGAAATATTTTTGTGACACGTTCGCTGACAGAACGTCATTTCAAGTCCTTTCGGTGAATATGTGATGTGACACAACTTGAAATCACGTCCTTTTTGTTCCGATGCTTATTTTTATGGTAAGTTTGGTTCGGACAAACATGACCCCGGACGAAGTTAATAGTTCTGACACTTCGATTGAACTGGCAAATTCACCACGGCATGTTCATAGTACTTTTTTTTATGGACAATAGACCTTCGTTTGATCACAATCTCACAAAATGTGACGATGTGGCCGACGGTGTATCACGAAGGTCTAGAAGATACCTATTCACTCTCGTCTTGAAGAGACCCAGATTGTAATTGGCAGGTAAAACAAAGGCAGGCAACGAGTTCTAATCCTTGGCGGTCCGAATGATGAAGGTGGAGGAAAACCGCTTTGTACGAGTGGATGGTATATCCACTAGATCAAGATGGTACTGTGCCGTCCGTCTGCTTGACCTGGAGTGGAAGGGAGATGGTGGAATCAGGTCATAAAGTTCCTGGGAGCATTCACCGAAATGTATCCTATAAAAGATCGAGAGACAAGCAACCTATCCTAACGTATGTAAACTTATAATTAACGCTATGACACGACACGTGTTACCTTGTGTAACACGTTCTGTCGTGTATAGCGGTAATTTTATGAGGAAATCAACAGAACGTTCATAGACAATGTACTCAGTTGTATGGACAAATTACGTGTCAATCTAAGAAAACGGTTTTAAAAAACAGCCTGCTCGCATGAACGTGTTAAGAAAGCACCTGAGGCGTTCACGCTTGACTGACAGTTTTATATATGCGACGACCTTTAGCCTGAAGAATTAGTAATTTAGTTTTCACGTTATCCGACAGGTGTCGTCCTTTTCAGTTATCGCTTTTTGGTTCTTGTCTTCTGAAGATTCGCTCGTCTGTAAAGATATACAATTTATTCATCAACAATTTTGCAGTCCATACTAATATTATTGACGACCGATGTGGCGCAGCGGGCGAAGGTTCACCTGCAACGCAGGATGTTGCGGGTTCGATTCCCGCCTTGGGACACATGTTTGTACGATCTGCAAATATTTATTCCGGGGGTGCTGGGTATTTTATATGTATACTAAAAAAATATCTATCTATGTAATGTATTATATTATGTATATCAGTCATCTAGTACCCATAACACAAGCTCTGCTTTGCTTGGGGCTAGATGATGCTGTGTGGATTGTCCTTGATGACTGATATGCTTAATACAATACATTAATAGATATTTTTTATTATACATAGAATAAACAGGATCTCAAGAGGGTCAAATATGCAGGTCTCGACAGATCCTACGCATTTGCTCCCCTTAGAGTCGAGGCCCTAGGTCCGTGGCGTACCGAAGCTCTCCGGGTATTCAAAAAAATATTTGAGCGCCTGGTCGAAGCGACGCGTGGCCCGAGAGCTGGTGAGTATCTGTCGCAGCGCATTAGCATTGCCATACAGCGGGGCAATGCAGCCAGCGTTTTGGGGACGCTTCCGACTGGTATTGATATCGACCAGTTGAGCAACCTGTAGATTGTTTAACAGTCTACAGCTTATATACTTACGTGGAATAAATCTTTATTAACAAAGAAAATAACAAACAAATAACATGAACAAATTAAACTAGTATTTACAATTGAAACAATTGAGCTAACTGCAGACTGTTGCAAACAATCTACAGGTATTTTATTTCATATAAAAAATATAATATACTTACAATACTAGAATCTCTTGGCTCAAGAAACGGCAACGAATTCTGCCGACCGAAGAGTCGCTTCAGCCGCGAACGAACGTTTGTCGGCGCGGGCGAATCTTCGCGCGAATGCTCGCTCGCTTGCGGCGCTGGAGTTTCCTGAAAGTTTTTTTTTTTTATTAGTTATTATTTGTAAGCAAATGAAAATATGAGAGAGGGCGAAGTCCTGCAAAATGTAGCCAAGAACCAGGGCCCGTCCTCGTCAAAACGAAATCGAAGTTTCTGATTATTTTTCGTGCAAACGCTAATCTTATGCGAGCGACATAAGGCGAGTATTTTGGTAAGCAACACCGCTACCGCACAACTCAAAAATATTGACTCAAATATAGGCTTACTTAATCTAGTTATCTTTAGATCATGTTTTCCGAGACTTGGGGTCGCTCGCGACCCACAAGATTTAGAGATTTATTAAGACAAAAGGTACATACTTCATCATCATCATCAGCCCGTATACGTCCACTGCTGAACATAGGCCACCCCAATACGACGCCAAAAATAGCAGTCCTGAGCCGCCTCCATCCACCGACTCCCTGCGACCGCTACGATGTCGTCGGTCCATCGAGTGGATGATCTCCCATGTAGGGAGGAGGGGGGGTTGCCATAATCACCACGCTTGGCAGGCGGATTGGTGATCGCAATGTTGGAGTTGAAAAATACTCAGAAGGAAGCTGCTGCCCTTCCTCTGGTAACAAAATTAGGGTACCTGATTATTCCGTTCGTTCTGCACAAACTCCTCATAACCGACGTCTTCTTTCACACGCGTGGGCGTGGGCGCCGGTCGGACTGCCGGCTCTGGCCTAGGCGTCGGTGTTGGGTTGGTAGCTGAGGTCGACTGGGCTGGAATAAATAAATAATGCTGGACAATCCACAAAAGCAGAGCTTGTGTTATGGGTCACTGATATATTAAATGGAATAAATTAAATACATACATATTTTTGATTTTACATAGAAAATACCCAGAACACCCGGGACAAATATTGGCAGATCGTACAAACATTTGTCCCTAGGCGGGAATCCAACCAGCTACCTCCTGCGTCGCAGGCGGATCTTCGCCCGCTGCGCCACATCAGTGACCAGTTTAGTAATTTGATGGATTTAACTCACTTCGTTTTATAAATTTCATTATTATTTAAATCAGGAAAAATGCCTACAAAAAACTCTGAGCGCCTGGTCGAAGCGACGCGTGACCCAAGAGCTGGTGAGTATCTGGCGCAGCGCATTAGCATTGCCATACAGCGGGGTAATGCAGCCAGCGTCTTGGGGACGCTTCCGACTGGTATTGATATGGACCAGTTGATCTATCTGTAGATTGTTTGCAACAGTCTGCATTTAACTCAATTGTTTCAATTGTAAATACTAGTTTACTTGGTTTATATTATTTGTTATTTTATTTTTCAATAATGCCTACATATCCCTAGATTTAGAATATTTAATAGGTGGACTGTGTAATCGGCGGAGATGTGTGCTGGCTAGAGCGGAGATGTGTGCTGGCTAGAGCGGAGATGTGTGCTGGCTAGAGCGGAGATGTGTGCTGGCTAGAGCGGAGATGTGTGCTGGCTAGAGCGGAGATGTGTGCTGGCTAGAGCGGAGATGTGTGCTGGCTAGAGCGGAGATGTGTGCTGGCTAGAGCGGAGATGTGTGCTGGCTAGAGCGGAGATGTGTGCTGGCAAGACCGGAGATGTGTGCTGGCTAGAGCGGAAATGTGTGCTGGCTAGAGCGGAAATGTGTGCTGGCTAGAGCGGAGATGTGTGCTGGCTAGAGCGGAGATGTGTGCTGGCTAGAGCGGAGATGTGTGCTGGCTAGAACGGAGATGTGTGCTGGCTAGAGCGGAGATGTGTGCTGGCAAGACCGGAGATGTGTGACTAAATGTCATGTATAGTAATACTCTTTTCCAAAACCATCTGATTGTTTACCTATATTAAGCAAATAAATACTATTTCAGAGTGGACTCCCCCCCCCCCCCCCTTACGTCACTAGGGGGTGGAGTCTGGCCCCGATGATGGGCGACTAAGGTAGTGACTCACCATTTTGACTAGGTGTTGCATTCGGTTTACATTGTCGTTGAGAAGTACTTTCTTTGAGATATTGCTTTATTTCTTCCGCTCTCTCCATGTATCTAGAAGAAAGTTTAAGATTTATTTATTCTATTTGAATGACGACCGATGTGGCGTTGCGGGCGAAGGTACGCCTGCGACGCTGGAGGTTGCGGGTTCGATGCCCGCCTTGAGATAAATGTTTATACGATCTGCAAATATTTGTTCCTGGTATTCTGGGTATTTTCTATGTATACTAAAAAAATATTATCTATGTAATGTATTATATTATGTATATCAGTTATCTAGTACCCATAACACAAGCTCTGCTTAGCTTGGGGCTAGATGATGCTGTGTGGAGTGTCCAACATTATTTAATATATTTTTGATTTAATTTATTTATTACTAAAATTAACTTATTAGACAGAATATAAATATATACATACATACATACTTATGTATATATACACTGCGATCACCAATCCGCCTGCCAAGCGTGGTGATTATGGCAAATCCCCCCCAACATGGGAGACCATCCACTCGATGGACCGACGACATCGTAGCGGTCGCAGGGAGTCGATGGATGGAGGCGGCTCAGGACCGCTATTTGTGGCGTCGTATGGGGGAGGCCTATGTCCAGCAGTGGACGTGTATGGGCTGATATGATGATGATGATACATACCTAGTGAGTTTGTCTGTCAGCGCAGCTCTCCTAACAGGATCTCTCTCGGAATGAGCGCACGGCACTAGGAACCTAGTGGAGATAGAAATAAATATCAATTTCGATCATCAAAGTTCCAGGTCAGCGGTTCTTATACTGCTTGATTTGACGGCTCAATACCATCCTCATCTGATGGATATACCATCCACTCGTACTAAGCAGTTTTCCTCCACCTACATCATTCGGACCGCTAAGTATTAGAACTCGTTGCCTGCTTCTGTTTTTCCGGTGAATTACAATCTGGGTCTCTTCAAGACAAGAGTGAACAGGTGTCTTCTAGACCTTCATGATACACCGTCGGCAACATCGTCACTTTACATCAGGTGAGATTGTGGTCAAACGAAGGTATATCCGACGCAATTTTAACAAGCCTTTTTGAGTTTGTATTTTTTTGTATTTTCTTTATTATTCAAACAATCTAATTTAAAATTTTAATAAAATCCCAAAATTTTTTCGTCTTCATCGGGACTTGAACGCGCGACCCTCCCTCAGTACGGGATGCGCTGCCAATTGCGCCACGAGGTCATGTGACGTAGAATTCTAAAAACTCTGGGACTTCCTTCGGTCTCAAGCGCCGTTAATTTATGTGATCTTATTTAATTTCTTAGAAATTATCCCCAGCGTGAGGCTTACGCACTATAATAACAAAAGATAATTCAGACATTCTAAACCAGAGAAGGTTTGATTAGTGTGCAACATCGATCGAGTATAATATACAAAAATTGAGTCACGGAACCTTTTTCGAAGTCGCACTATTTGACAGAGGCCAGAAATAAGTTTGTTGCTTGAAAAATATAAAAAAATTGCAACTCGCTACAGTTGTAATTTTTTTAGTGGTGACGTGAAAAATGAAAAAAATATATTTATTCAAAACATGTATCCTACCCTGACAGGCACACGCAATGCAATAAACTTCATTAAAAAATTCTAAAAATTCTTTTAGATTTTTTTTTAATATTTATATATTTATGTATTTATATTATTATTATAATTTTAATTTTAGAAAATTTCTTTGGAAATAATTCCAAGATAAATACAATAATTTGTCATTTGTTATATCAAAGTATTTTTTACTCTTTCACGCCAAAACACTGAACCGATTAGGCTGAAATTTGGTATGGGTATATTTTGGAACCTGGAATAACATATAGGCTATTTTTTAACCCGATAAAACGCGGGTGAAGGCGCGGGCAGCTTGTTCAAAATATATTTATTGATTGTGAAGTTTACCTTTACCTGAGACTCTGTGTGTATGCGCCGAGTGCCTCTTGTAGAGAGCCAGCACCGTCCAGCTCAATGGCACGCTTTATTAACGCGACCGCCTGGAACAAACATACAAATATCAAAATGTAAGATAACCGTGGCGCGGCGGCCGAAAGTCACCTACGATGCATGAGGTTGCGCATTCGATTTCCGCCTTGGGACAAATGATGTATTTATTTAATGTACAGTTTGTAAGCGAGCGTCAGAACGTCGTCAGTGTCGCCACGACAGATAAGTACATCATCATATCAGCCCATACACGTCCACAGCTGGACATAGGCCTCCCCCATATGACGACACAAATAGGGGTCCGGAGCCGCTTCCATCCATCAACTCCCTGCGACCGCTACGTTGTCGTCGGTCCATCGAGTAGATGGTCTCCCATATAGGGGGGATTTGCCATAATCACCACGCTTGGCACGCGGATTGGTGATCGCAGTGTTGGTGTTGAATAATACTCAGAAGGAAGCTGCTGCCCTTCCTCTGGTAGGTGCCCTTAGTCGGGTCTTATGACATCCACGGGCTGAGTTGGAGAGGTCGATATTCGTACGCCGCGGCCCCACAGCTACCACCCCTACCTTGTCATAGTTATCTCTTGTCGGCATATGTTGCAGGTCGAGGTAATGATGCTGGAAGAACTCTTCATATGAGATCCTGTTCGCGGGCGCGTGCTGCAGCAAGCGGGTTAGAAGATCCACGCAGCCGGGGGAAACGCTGGAGTTTGGGGGAATCTGGGGAATAATAGGCCTGAATTATAGAAAACTATACGTATGTATTAAATCATCTTTGGATCCATGCAAAGGTTGCCTGAAAGAGATCGCTGCTAAGCGATAAGGCCGACAACTTGTACTTGACAACTGTACTTGTCCTATGTAACATCTCTCTGTAATGTTGTTTTTCTGGTGTACAATAAAGATTTTTTTTTATTTTTAAATTTTATAATAATGTAAGTAATAGATACAAGGTAGAACTAGTATTAATTGGAACAATTGAGCTATCTGCAGACTGTTAAACAATCTACAGGTAGCTCAACTCATCGACTATAATTTTATGATTGCAGACTATAGAGAGACACGAACACATTAGGTATTTGTATTTTTAACTCCAATATTTATAATGTCTGACGCAAATAAAAATTTTAATCTTTCAATTTTGAGTTAAATAGTACACTTTATTTACTAAAACCATTTTTGAAAAATAAGTTAATCTGTGGGACACTTAAGACTAATTATCCTACTATCCTACCAGGGTTGGCATGATTAAAACAAATGGTTTTAAAACACATGTTTAAAACAATGTTTAAAACAGTTTGATTTTAAACCGTGTTTTTTATCACACGTTTAAAAACACAGATTAAAACAAGTTTTAAACATTGTATAAAACGATGAGAAAAAAACAAGCTTTAAAACTACTTTTCATTGCGAATGAATGATATAAAATGAAAGTAATATTTTTTTGATAAGTTATTTATTCAGTCAAACAAAGATCTAAGTACCTACCAAGTACCAGGATTTATATGGGTAATGGGATAAGATAACACGTATTTTTGAAACATGCATTAGATAGTATAGAATATTAAAAATTTCAATTTAAAATCAATCAAAAACAAAATTATAACAAACAAAATTACCTATATTTAATAAACATTATAAAATCAAAATTGTTTGTCAGTCAGGAGAGTAAGACAATATGACAAGATCAAGATAACAATTATTTTTTCTTTTCCTTATTAAGGTATTTAAAAACTGTAACAAGTTTTGCAGCTTTCTCTGTACCCAGTTTATTTCGTACGTCAGAATGAATAAATCCAAATGTTGAAAACAGTCTTTCAATTCCAGCACTTGAAGCTACAGCAGTGTGAAGCTGAGCCACTAAGTTCATTGTTTGACCATTAATTTGTTTTTTTAATGACTGCCACCATTCGAGAGGTCCGACCTGATTTACTACATGATCTTCAAATAGAAAGTTATGAAAGGGATCTGTCATTGCCCTGTATTTAACTACATAGGGCATCGCCTCTTTGTGATAAGCTTCTATAAATAATAAAGCCTCAGAAATATCTTCACTCGTGAGTTTTTCACCCCTGTACTTAGGATGTAGTAAGTTTGCTGCAAAATGAGCTGGAGACATTGCCATTTCATAACGAGCTTTGAACTTCCTTAAATCATCCAATGAATACTCGGTCTCACGCAGTCGTACATTCTCTCCCTCAAACATATTTTTAAGCTCTATCCATGCTTCAGTCACTTCGCCAATACAGCAGGATGTCTTTTGGGAGATGTCAAGTGTAACTGCGATGTTTTCCAGTTTTTTGTAGAGAGCCTGGACTTGTTGCTTCAGCGCCATGTCATTTACTTTCAATGAAATTGACAGATCTATAGCAGTTGAATGATTTAAGCATATATCTGACATTATATGCCAATTTTCTTATAACACTTTTAAGCAGTCAGCCATTGTGTTCCACCGTACCTGTTGTGGTATAACAATTGCTTTTCCACCAGCTTCTTTATATTTGGCAGATGCAAAGTGAGTGTATTTGAAGTACCGCATTATCGACTTAACTTTATCAGTAATATCTTCTGCATTCAAATCCTTTGCTAGAAGGTTTAATATGTGTGATGAACAGCCGTATGTAAGTATATCCTCGTGAGAAGCTAGTTCTTCCTGTTGGGCTAAATCTCGTCTCATACGGCTCATATTTGCTGCGTTGTCTGTCACTACACTTCGCACCGTACATTTGTAAGTTTCACATTGTTTTATTGCCGCAGTAGTAACTTTAACCAAGTAGTCAGCTGTATGGCTTTCGGCTCCTGTGTCTATTGTATCAATTAAATGAGATGAGTCTGTCAACACATCGGTAACACAAACACAAACTATCGAGTCCTGCCTGACATTACTCCACCCATCAATTGCCAGATTAACAACTTTGTTTTTCAATTCATTTTTTACGGCTTCTTGAGTCGAGTTGTAGACTTCGTCGAGTAGCTTGCTAGCAATTTGTTTGCGGTTTGGAGGTTTATATCCTGGGCGTAAAATTTCCATTAATTTCAGTAACTCTGGGTGTTCTACGTGGTTAAAAGGCGTGTTAGTAGCAAACATATAACGAGATAATTGTAAATCAATTTTCTTCTTATCTTCTTGACTTGTAGCAATAATAAATCTTTTCATTGAAATGTTCACGCTCGCGCTGCTGCTGGTACTGGCATTTTTAGATTGAAGAGTAGTAACAGAAGATGTGGGTGTAGCAGAAGAATTATCTGAAGATCGGGAAGAACCAGCATCACTCAACAACTCCTCCTCCACGTCCCTGTCCGCGTCAAGATTTGCGTCAGTGTTAGAACCGGTGGTGGTGCTACATTGCTGGAAGTGTGCCTCCATTCTTTTCACAAGTCCAACTAGTTCTTTCTTACATTTTCTGCAACGCACCCTATTGGTCTTCAGTGTGGTATTTTCTTGGGGGATCGATGTGAATTGTTCCCAAATTGCATGCTTTTTGCGTCCTGGAGTTGACATTTTTATGAGGTGTTATCAGTCGCAGAATTAATAATGAAATGAAATGTGAGAAAGAAAGGCACTCGTATTTATAGAATTCATATTAAGTAATTCCCCGCCGGTAAAGTCCCGTTAGGAAAGTCCCTAATGGATGGCTGTCGAATGGAATAGTGGTTATTTTATTCCCCTCATTTAAATATAAATATTAGGGATGGGCCTAACTTCGGAATTCTTCCGAAATTCGGTTGAAATGCCGAACATTCGGTATAAGAAAAGAGTGAAATAGTTGCACAATTTTGATTTTAAGATTAATAAAACATAAAAAAAAACAAATCTGTCATACTCACTCATACCTGATTAAATAAATAAGCCTTTTACATAATTTAAAATCATGGTAATTTATTTATTAATCAAGTAACTAACTGTCATTATCAGTTTCCTTTTTCGACATTTCTTAAGTTTTAGAATTAAAAAATCAAATTCAATAAGTTCTTATTAAATTAGGAAGTCTTATGATTTGAATCAAATAAACTTTTTGAAAATTCAATATATTAATTACTTATAGGTATATTTTATTGTTGTTTGTTAGTTGTTACCATATAAGTGCAGAATAAAAACCGAACTTCGGCATTTTTGATTTTTACCGAATGTTCGGCCGAAATTCGTATTCGGTTCAAACCACATTCGGCCCATCACTAATTAATAAATATTGGGGGTGCCCCTATTCATAGAATAGAATTTATAGTTTATAGGTATTTCCCCGCCGGTATAGTCCTGCTAGGAAACATTCAGGGTGAATGTAAATCGTTTAGTAGTGATTAGAGATACGCAACATAAAATAAATGTTTATCCATTGATCGTTTTTTGTCAATATTTATTTTACTATAGAAAATTTGAAAAGTCAAAAGATCTAGTCTGGAAATGAAACATTATAGGTCGAATTAATTTAAAATAATGCCCTAAACTAAAAAGGACAAAAAAAAACAAAACAAACACTTGTTTAAAACAATTTGAACTGTTTGTTTTATAAAATTTAAAAAAAACTGTTTTTTTTCCAACCCTGTATCCTACTAATATTATAAATGTCAAAGTTTGTATGGATGGATGTATGGACATTTGTTCCTCTTTCACGCAAAAACTACTGAACTGATTGGGCTGATATTTGGTATGGGTATAGTTTGGGACCTGGAATAACATTATAGGCTATATTTTATCGCGATAAAACGCGGGCGAAGGCGCGGACTGCAGCTAGTATATTATAAATACAAAAGTAACTCTGTCTTTCTGTCCGTCACGTTTTCACGCCAAAACTAGGCGCTGAACGGATCATAATGAAATTTTGCAGGGATGTAGATGGTATCCCGGGGAGTCCGTCCCCGGGATACCATCTACATCCCTGCAGGGTACATGAAAAGCGCGTGCGAAGCCGCGGGCAGCAGCTAGTAATTAATAAATAATGCTGAACAATCCACACAGCATCATCCAGCCACAAGCTAAGCAGAGCTTGTGTTATGGGTACTAGATAACTGATATACAATACACATATCAGCAGTATCGTACAAACATTTGTCTCAAGGCGGGAATCAAACCCACAACCACCGTCGCAAGTGAGAAAAATCTAAGCACTAGTGCAAACGCGCCGCGGAATGTTGAGAGACCATCCACTCGATGGACCGACGACATCGTAGCGGTCACAGGAGTCGATGAATGGAGGCGGCTCAGGACCGCTATTTGTGGCTTCGTATGGGAGAGGCCTATGTCCAGCAGTAGACGTAAGGCTGATTAGCGAGTCCACTCACCTCAATAGGCGCCTGGCGCTGTATTTTATCGACTAATTCTTTGAACGTGTTGGATGAGTATGGAGCGCGACCAAACAGACACTCGTACATTATCACACCTGTAGAGAAAAAAAAAAAAATGTTGGACAATTCACACAGCATCATCTAGCCCCAAGCTAAGCAGAGCTTATGTTACGGGTACTAGATAACTGATATAAATAATACAATATATTACATAGATAGATATTTTTTACTATACATAGAAAACGACCAGAACACCCTGAACAAATATTTGCAGGTCGTAGAAACATTTGTTCCGAGGCGGGAATCGAACAACCTCCTACGTCGCAGGCAGACCTTCGACAACCGCGCCACAGAGGCCGTCAAGAAAAAAAAATAGTATATTATGCAATTAGTGAATTAAGGACGGATTTAAAGCGAGGGTCAAAGTTGAATCACGAGCAAGTGAAGAATTCTAACGATTGAATTACCGTAGTGAGTGATTCATGATTAGCGAGTGATTCAAGTGTTAGAATCCTGAGCGACGCGAGTGATATGGTGAGCCCTCGATATAAATCCGTCCTTTATTCAAGAGTTGCATACTTTATAACATGACTACGAGAAAAATAAAGATTTAGTTTATATTATTTCATTGTGATTTTCTTTGTTGATAAAGATTTATAAATCAAGTATAATACAGTCAGTAATATTACCCACACTCCATAGGTCCACGCTTGGCCCATAGTCCCCAGCTATCATCTCTGGTGCCATGTACAGAGGTGAGCCCCGGACGGAGCCGTTGCCTTCTGCTGTTAGGTGCTGAGCGAAGCTGAAATATTCTTTTACTATATAAAAAACTTTTGGATACAGTCTTTAATCTTCAATCTTTTTAGTACACTAAACAAAATTTTTGTTATTATAGTGCTTATGCCCGCACTTGGGGTAATCATAAAGAATTTAATCACATCCCAAAAATTTACGACTACTCCCCGTATTCAGGGGGAAGGTCGCGGGTTCAAGTCCCGCCGGAGTCGTAAATTTTTGGGATATTATTAAATTCATTAAACAAAATCTTATCAGGAAGGTCTCTTTCTCCATAGATGATTACATCAATGATGTTAATGCTTGGCCAGATGTCGCTCCGTTCCGCACTGACAGTAGTATGTAAGAAATTCAATGTTCTGTTTAGCTTTATAGAAATATTGACATTTATCTAAATTGCATTAAATTTATATTTAGATAGGCAAAATAAACATGTATTAGACACATAAGTGATATTATAATGTGCTAGTGGTTTCTTTTTCACTTCTTCCACTAGTGGACAAAAAATTGAAGTGAAGAGAATATCAATAACACCTTATTTGTTATTTGATAATAATAACTATGTTTATAGTATCAAATTTGACTTGTCTCAGTGCTTATTTAGTAAGCCTAAAGAAATAAAGTTATTGATTCTGATTCTGATATCATCTAGGAACAAAGTCGTTGGGAAGATAAATCCAACGAACCCAAACTTGACGTGGTTAAGTCGTTTAGGAGTTCCTATGGCCACCTTCGGTTTCCATCATCAGACAAGCTCGATCGTAACATGACATTGCATTGTCACTGAACTTACATAAGTATGCCAAATTTCATTTCAATCGGTTGAGGATAACTGGTCTAAAATTGAGTTGCAAGATGCCACTCGCACAAACATACATTGCAAGTTAATAAAAAGCTTGTAAAAGGGAAATGTCAGTGCACTAGCAAAACTCGATGCAGAATGTTTGTAAACAAACCACGACATGAATAAGTAAAACTCGCTGGCTTTGGCGTCGGGATTCAGATTTATTGTAAGCAATGTTTACTGAAGGAAGGATCAGAGAAAGATGTAAAAAATAAATTCAATCGTAATAAATTTATTTGAATACATAACACGACACTTTACAATAAATAGATAGATAATGGTATATTTCGCAACCTGAAAAAATTCAGTACATAATTAAAACAGGATACGTTTTAATTATGTACTGAATTTTTTTTATATAGAAAGGCAACGGAATTGGCGGGCTCTATCGGTTAAAGCGACCAAAGTGAAATAAGAAGATCACAGATCATCATCATCATCATCATCAGCCTATACACGTCCACTGCTGGACATAGGCCTCCCCCGTACGACGCCAGAAATAGCGGTCCTGAGCCGCCTCCATCCATCGACTCCCTGCGACCGCTACGATGTCGTCGGTCCATCCGAGTGGATGGTCTCCCATGTAGGGGGGGATTTGCCATAATCACCACGCTTGGCAGGCGGATTGGTGATCGCAGTGTTGGTGTTTAAAAATACCTAGAAGGAAGCTGCTGCCCATCCTCAGGTAAGTTCCAGGGCTGTGGGGCCGCGGCGTACGAATATCGACCCCTCCAACTCAACCCGTGGATGTCGTAAGAGCTGACTAAGATCACAGATATTCAAATAAATTTATTTTCTTTCTTCTTCTAATGAAACATAGTCAATAAAATATTTACAACACTCACCCGAAATCAGCTACTTTCAGTATGTACTTCCCCGCTGAGTCTTTATGTAACAGGAGATTATGTGGCTTGAGGTCCATGTGCACCACACCTAGAAGTTAAATAAATAATGCTGGGCAATCCATACAGCATCATCTAGCCCTAAGCTAAGCAAAGCTTGTGTTATGGTAAAGATGCGCGACTATGAATGATTTCATTCGAATTATTCGACTTGACAAGTCATTCGAACGATTCGAATGCCTAGAGCAAATTAGTAACTAATTTGGTACTACTGCCTGAGTCGGTTTCGATTGAATCCCCGCAGGAGCGACGAATAATTCATTCATCACTCAAAACCATCGGTCGACTAACAAAGTCGAATCGGAGTCATGAAGGATCCATTCGTAGAGACATTAGTAATTACTAATTAGTAGTTTCATTCGACTTTGAAGATTAGTATATTACTAATATTCAAGTCGAATAAGGAAATTAGTAGTTGTTCATCATTCGACTAGACAGATAATTCGCAGTCGCGCATCTTTATGTTATGGGCACTAGATGACTAAAGCCTGTAGGTATTATGATAATTTACTCAGTCAATATGAGAATGAATGAATGAGAACGAATGAATGAACGAGAATGAATGAGATTGAATGAATGAATGAGAATATTTTGTTTGTAACTTAAACAAAAGATGATTTAAAAAGGGTGGCCGGCCCAAATGGTCTCGACAAATGGACAGAAACCATTGGAAGACCTTAGAGGAGGCCTATGTCAAAGGACAAACTGGATAAAAGAAACAAACTCATACCTTTTTCTCTTAAGAATTTGAGTGCAGAGGCCAACTGCTGTAAGAAATACCGCACCTGGAATTAACCTATATGTTACTCCAGGTCCAGATGTTTACAGATCGTACAAACATTTGCCCCGAGGAGGGAATCGAACCCAACCTCCGGCGTCGCTGGCGGACCTTCGTCCGCTGCGCTATAAAGGTCGTCAGCTGTATCTACCTGAGTTTCAGGCACTCTGCCATATCTTCTGATGTACTTTGAAAGGTCACCTCCACAGCAATACTCCATTATTATGTATATATTCCTGAAATAAAAATTATTAACTTAATCCCTACATAAAAACATAGTCACTTCCCGCTGTCTGTCTGTATGTATGCTTAGATATTTAAAACTTCCACACCCACAGAGAAGCTGAAAAGAAGATAAAGATCACTTTCTTTGCATAAACATGTGTAAATATCAGATTTTACAAACAGGTATGCAGGTATCAACATGTTTTACCGATTGTGGTCTACAAATTGTGAGAGACGGGGCATGCAACAGAGACCGTACCTAACTAAAATAATAATTGAGTTATTTATTAGATTTTTATTAATGTTAAAAAAGAATTAAATTTAGGTAAGTACATAATCACCCAGCGAGCTATGGAGAGAGCTATGCTCGGAGTTTCTCTACGCGATAGGGTCCGGAATACGGAAATCCGTAGAAGAACTAAAGTTACCGACGTAGCTCTCAGAATCAGCAGGCTGAAGTGGCGATGGGCAGGCCATATAGCTCGTAGAACCGATAACCGTTGGGGAGTAAAGGTTCTCGAGTGGCGACCGCGATGCATTGCGAAACGGAGTGTGGAAAGACCGACTAAGGGAAATTACCAGAGGAAGGGCAGCAGCTTTCTTCTGAGTATTATTCAACACCAACACCGCGATCACCAATTCGCCTGCCAAGCGTGGTGATTATGGCAAAACCCCCCCTACATGGGAGACCATCCACTCTATGGACCGATGACATTGTAGCGGTCGCAGGGAGTCGTTGGATGGAGGCGGCTCAAGACCGCTATTCATGGCGTCGTTTGGGGGAGGCCTATGTTCAGCAGTGGACGTGTACGGGCTGATGATGATGATGATGATGAAGTAAATAATTACGACATTGAATTTTTATAATAATTCTATACATTTTAGAGTTCGAATTTATCATTTGGAAAGTCATCACATCAGTCTGATAATAACACTTGTCATTTAATAATTTCTTAAATTTATTTTTAAATTGAAGCTGTCTGACAACCACAGTCCTGCTCCGGTACTTCAAGGAGCTGGGCTGGTTAGGGCCTGTTTAGGCAGGGGGATAATGCACAATACACTCCCATGCGAGATGTCAGTGCAGATCTCAGTTCCCCCAGAATCAGAATCAATAACTTTATCTCTTTAGGCTTACAAAATAAGTACTTAGACAAGTCAAATTTTATACTATAAACATAGTTATTATTATCAAATAAGAAATAAGGTGTTATTGATATTCTCTTCACTTAAATTTTTTGTCCACAAGTGGAAGAAGTCAAAAAATCAGAATCAATAACTTTATTTCTTTATGCTTACAAAATAAGCACTCAGACAAGTCACATTTTATACTATAAACATAGTTATTATTATCAAATAAGAAATAAGGTGTTATTGATATTCTCTTCACTTAAATTTTTTGTCCACAAGTGGAAGCAGTCAAAAAATCAGAATCAATAACTTTATTTCTTTATGCTTACAAAATAAGCACTTAGACAAGTCAAATTGTATACTATAAACATAGTTATTATTATCAAATAAGAAATAAGGTGTTATTCATATTCTCTTCACTTCAATTTTTCGTCCACTAGTGGAAGATGTGAAAAAGAAACCACTAGCACATTATAATATCACTTATGTGTCTAATACATGTTTATTTTGCCTATCTAAATATAAATTTAATGCGTTTTAGATACATGTCAATATTTCTATAAAGCTAAACAGAACATTGAATTTCTTACATACTACTGACAGTGTGGAACGGAGCGACGTCTAGCCAAGCATTAACATCATTCGAATAAGAACATGGAGCATTTACTTTTATACATTTGGTGCTACTACATCTAGGAACTATACCTACTCCATTTCACATAGGAACCGTTCCTAGAGGGTAACCTTTAATTTCTTTCACCTGTAATTATTTTGAGAAACATAAAATAATAAAAAGTATGATTTCTACTTTGGTCAATGATATAGACAAGGTTGCGTTTAAGGAATCGGTCTCAGCGCTAAGGCCGCCATTTGTACTTTTCATTTTTCTTTAGATATAAGATTTTTTATTAATGTATTTATTTTTCTACTACTATAAAGTGTTCATTCATTCATTCATTTATAGCAGTTTCCTATGAATAATAGACTATGAGAGACTAAGAGAATAATTTTTCTGATTCATTTAACATACCTATCATCCCAAGTGAAGTTATGCATGTGCACAATATGAGGATGCGTAAGGGTCTTCAGCAGCCGTATTTCTGTGATCAGGTTATCTACTGCGGAGCCAGAGTTCTTTATCCGAGACTTGTCCACGCATTTTATGGCTACTGTCATACGAGCTCCAACCTGGAATTAATTAATTTCTTTATTAGATTATATACGAGCAGCCTGTGGCTGATGTGTCTATATAACACAGTGTTGAATATTGTGATTGAGTCACTTTTTTTATTATTGTCTCGTAACCAGTTGTCGAGCTTATTCTTGAAGGCTTTTAAAGATGTGGCCGATACAATGTCCTCTGGCAACAGGTTCCAATTGTGCACCACTCTATTGCTAATAAAATGGTGTGCGGCTAGGGATTTTGTAGAGTCACGGGCCAGTCTAAGATTGTACCCACGGGTTAATACCGAAGTTTTATTCTTTAAAGCTAAATAAATGAATTGATAAATGTGGTTGAGGTTAAGTTTGTTTTAGGTAGGTACTTATAAGCAACATAATATTGAAGTGCCCTAGCCGGTCCATGTTTGAAACTGTTTTCTATCATAAGACCAAGAAACAACATGGTAACAATAAAAAAAAAAGAGTTTAAGTTTGAAAGCTTTCACTATAAAAGCAGAAGATATATATAGAAGATACTATAAATAGACTCTCATTCTCCTACAAGTATTTGTGATGCTCAGATGTTCAATCTCTCATGTTTACTATTGTTAAGTTAGTAACTTTAGGATTTATCTGCTAAATTTCTTGTTGTTTTGGTTAGTTCATTTTCCATCAATACAACAATATTATTTTTTATAATGAAAATTGAGTTTTTTTTAATAGTTGCCTTCTAAATTCTAGAAGTAGCTTAATAATTTGGTTTAGTTAATATTTAGTGCAATGTTAATTTAGTGGATATGCAAGAGTAATGGGGAGGTCTTTGCTTGATAGTAGAATGCGATAAAAATAATAATTATTATTATTCATCATTTATTTCAGATCATATTAATCCATAAAACATTAGGTACATATAAAAACTCTTAAAACTACATAAAAAACAATAAAACAGAAGCAATAAAATAAATGAATGTCAAAGAAAATTTAAAATTAACATACAATAAAATTACACAAAATAGACCACACGAAATTAAAATAAATATTGAAATTAGATTAGATAGAGCCAACAATTATTTGCATCCATCTATTTTGAATGGGGCAGTCTACCCGAGCTACAATCATCTTCAGGAACCAGTTTACTATATTTCATGAGATCAGGAAAAACTCCTGCGTCAATACAACTATTGAAAATATAGGCCAAACAAGGAGCCACTTCCTTTATAATTGAACTTAGTACTTTGGTTGAGATACCCCAGAGATCCTCAGTATTTTTGATGTTAATAGACTTAAATGTTTTGACTATATAATTGGCATTTACATGAGTAAATATAAAGACCTCTTTACATTTTCCAACAGATGATTCTAATAATTCAACCGCCATCGAAGGTGAGGAGTTTAGAGTCCGGGTAACCACTTTAGGAATATCGGAGAAGAAAGTATCGAAAGCATCGGAAATATCCTTTTCATGTATAAGAATTGAGTTGTTAATTTTTAACCTTATTTCTCTGGAACGTGGCTTTGATTTACCCGTTTCGTTATTTATTAGTCTCCATGTTGTTTTTATTTTATTAGATGAGTTTATAATTTTTTTCCTCAAGAATAGGCATTTTGCTGTGTTGCAGACTTTCTTAAATGTTTTCGAGTAGTTGGTTACATATAAGAGAAACACAGGATCATGTAACATATCTTCTCTAGCACCATAAAGATCGTATAGTCTATCCCTATACTTCTATAAATGCCGGGAGTTGCCCAATAAGTAAACCCGACCCTGTCTCTAACTGTGCATGTTTTAAGTTTGAATACTTCACTGTGTTCTCTATTAATAACATTAAAAAGATTGGCAAATAGAACATTAGGGTCATCAGAACAAGATATATTAGATACTGCTAGTTCCACTTTACTTTGAAAATTCTTAATACGGCTCTCTGTAATAGGCCTGTAGGTATGTAATATCGCTTATAACGAAACGCAACATGTGGCGAGGGAAGAACGGAACGTAGGCAGGGACCGGGACAACATGGGGGCACATACAGAAAAGCAGCAAAGGCTAACAAATTGTAAAACCAAACTAAAAGATTAATAAAAGTGTTATTGCCCAAATCGGCGTATTATTTACTAAACAATACAGGTATATTCCTCAACATTGTTTGTATCATTCAAATTATAACTAAAATTAACACTCTGACCATAATGGTCTAATTTGAAATGCTTGATTACTGTTTTGCTGGTTGGAGATTCACTGCAGTAAATATTATCTAAACAAGTGGCAGATGTTAGGGTAACCCTAGTTGGGTCATTAAAAAGATGTGGTAAACGAAAGCATTTGAATAAATTAAGCAATCTATTGGCAAGGGGATTAGCTAAAATATCTCTATTAAAGTCGCCACAAACAATGAGATTCTTCCTATATGTAAATACTTTCAGCAAAACTTCTTCCATAGTACTTTCAAAAGCTACCCGATTTGCATCAGGGGGGGCAGTACACACACACTATGATATGCCGCTCCAGTTCCACTCAATAGTGAGGTTTACAATATCTTTCCGTTCTTTACATTTAAGACTATTTTTAACTATAATTAGAGAGCCACCACGTATAGCAGCCTTTCTTTTATAATCTTTACTAATGGACAAAAAATAAGCAAGGCTGCAAAAAAGATATGGCTATTAAAATAAGTAAGTAATTTACTTTCTCCCTAGGATTTTAGGGACACAAAATCCTCACTCTAGGTCACTCTCTGAAGTCTATGAAGACCTCAGGAGATTCTGTGCTTCTGAACGTAGTTAGGGTGGTTACACAAGCAATCTATAAGAAATTAATTTCAGGGATATGTATCTAAAATGTAGGCACCTAAAGGGAATAATTTCGCACGCTACACTCCCATGTCACAATTTGAAGGTTTCTGAATTAGAATATCTTGCAAAATTTTCATTGTAGATTTGTAGAAGATACTGCTGTTGACAGTGCAATTCGCAAGATAAATAATACAGTTTAGGATCACTTATAAGATGTACCTAAAGGTCGTAAAAATCTGGTAAATTATCTTTTGTTTACATTGTATTCACCTTTGTGTAAGCTTTGTATACGGTAGAGTAGCTCCCGGAGCCGAGTTTCTCAGTCACAATATAACCATCTATTTTCGGAAAAGCCATTTCTAATCACTGGTTATCACAGACAGACCTAAAATTCTCTAAAACTTTTGGTTTTCCATTTTCTTCACATTGCAATATTTTTAAATCTTTTTGAAAAGTTGACTGCCTGAGAGACTGACATTGACAAGTTGGATTTAGAAGATAGCCTAAAATTGATACGTGAAATAGTATGTTGGTCAAAAGTGTAGGCCAAGATAATGCTGTAAACGAGAACGAACTTTGCGTCAGCAGCACTATCTAGTGTCAAGTAGTAGTAACTTCGACAACAGACCAAACAGAACCTGAAAAGAACTTCTCAGAGGGTCAAGAGATGGCGTTAGTAGCTGCAAAAGTTGCAACGCCTGACATGACATAGGAATGCGGGTTTGATTACCGCTGTGAGATAAAACTGGATGGTAAGGCTCTAGCTAGTGTAATGTTAACAAATCATACCTAATATTAAATTTATTTCAGACAACAATAGTGTAAGTAATGTAATTGCCCTGCTTCTGCCCGCAGCAGGCCCGAACCGCAGCTGCACCGATGCGTTAACGCGAGGTGACGAGCATACAGGCATATCATGTTCTTCGTGGGCAATGAAAGTGTTAACTGTCAAGCTTATAAGCAATAGCTTTAGCATTTTAGGCTATGTTAAATGTATAGGAACACAAAAAGCAGAGAAAACCCTATAAATACCTACCTTCGTTCTTCGTTGCCTGGTAGAGATCGGTCATGCGCGATAAGACCGCCTATTGTCAATTTGTAGGTACCAAATTGCTGGTAGATGTATTTTTTAATTGTTATAGAAAGCATTTTCTATCTATGTATCAATCTGGCGGCACGGCGGCAATGAGAATCGAACTCGCTTTCTGTAACTATCTTAAGCGAACCTTTGTCCCCTGCGCCGCACGCCGTCTTTGTTACATACACAGCTACCTACCCACCCTACCTAGGTAGGTAGGTAACGATTTTGTTGAGGGTACGACACTTTATGCTTAATAAGGGCCGCTATCACGGACTGCCATTCATAAATGTATTTGCTGACTCAAAATATCTCGGATTCTGAATCGGAGTATAGTGGTTGTTTGTATGACCGTACGAAATGAATAAGTCAGTTGAAGTTTTATTGTAGGTAGGCGAGTACTCTCAAAGGAAAAAAACAATGGCGTGTCTCTTATGATCCCCCAAACAAAGGATGTCTGGCTTTTAAGTTTTGCTCTTTGCTACAGTTTAAAACATTGTAGAAAATTTAGGAGTCGACTCTCTGTGGTACGAAACTAAGGCAACTATTAAAGCTACCAAAATCCGGAATATAATCTATTATCCTGCAAAATTTACTTTTCCCTACACAAAACTAACACCCTTATTTTATTACTGCATAAAGTTCAAACTTCTAAAGTGCGTAACCTCTATCCTGCGTCTATAAAATCCGTACCTCCTTCGTTACAAGGTTGATATTTCTTTGTTTGGAGTATAAAGGCTATTTCACCGTTTCGCAGGATGCTGCAATGTTGCCACAGTTGGTACACAGTTAGTATAGTGCTATACGCAGCAGTGTTGTCGGACGCGACCCGGAATACACGTCATTGCAGACGCGCGGGAAAAGTTTTGAGTAGTTCCGTAACTTTTAATTTGCTTGTTCCTGTTGGGTGTTTAGTTTGTTGTGTGTAGTTGAAAATTATCTAAGGTTTAAAATTGAATTAAATGACAAATATCAAAGCTTGGCTAGAAACAAAAATAATAATGCTAGTAGGTAAATTTCATAAAAAATAATAATAATAAAAGTTTAAGGTCTCCAAATATAGAAATACTTGAAGTTTATCATTTCTCAAGCTAGGTTAGTGTACAATTATCATAAAAACACAAAATGTTACTGCGAACTAAATAATGAATTTTCAAAATAGGCAATTTTTAACGAAAATACTCAAAATAACGCAAAATTAAGTAGGGTAAACAAAAACCAACAAGCTATAGGTTTATTTTATATTTACTGCTTTCTACTATCTAAATTAAAATTGAAGAGAACAGAATGGAATAAATCACTTTTAGACAAATAACGCATTTCCTTACGACGTATTTTGTCCATTTTGAGTTTGATAAATTGAATTATACCTATATAATTTACCTAGCATAATTTCTTAATCAATATTACTTTAAAATAACTCAATTTACTACGAATTAATTTTATATACCTACTACATAACATAATTTGTTTTGGAAGAGCGAGATTCTCTATAACAGGTATTTTCTTTATTTAAAAGGGAATCTCAAATACTAATAAACTATTTAGTAAGGTAATGAAATAAATATTATCGTAATTTTGCTTTAAAAGGGTAGTTATCTATACCTACATATCTACTAATCCAATAAATTTGTTAAGAGCATAGGGTTATCAGGTTTGTGTAATTAAATTTATAAAGTATTTTCTTTCATACTTTATTTAGGTTTACTTTAATATACCTTACTATATTCAAGGATTTAATTTTATTTTCTATTTTCATGCCACTTCTCTCAAAAATAATTGAAGTGGGTAACACCGCGAGCAAAACTATAAAGCTCAGACTACAAAAATACAAATGTTCATTTCTGCAGAATTTGAAAAAGCAAGCGCTTCATCAAATTCTTTTGACGCGGCGTGAAATATAGCTGCCTTTATTTATTACACTTTTCCACTGTTTTTACACAACGCCTGTGCGTTGTGTAAAAACAGTGGAAAAGCGTTACTGTTTTTCTCCAAGTGTTCATAAAACTTTTTCTTTGTTAGAATAAAAATGTAAGGTTTTTTTAACACATGCAGAATTGGTTATTCTTGCGTATTATTTTTTTACTGATCCAGCGACCAAAATCAAATATAGTCAAACCATTAAAAATAGGCAGGTCGTCTATTTTGTTGCCTGAATTCCTAATGGTTGCTCATAATTTAGGTTTGTTTTCAAGTACTTTTTTGAGAATTTTTCAAAATAGGTACCTATTTAATAAAAAATTGGATAGCTAAACACAGGTGGTTATTATACTTATGTTCTGATTATAAAGTAGGCATAAACAAAAAAATATATCATTTCCGATCGTTTTAAAGTTTATTCAAATTCGCGGCTCGCTTCACTCGCAATTTGTTTGTAAAACATTAATTCTGACAATCTGTAAAACAATTTTGTCTGACTCGTTTTATAGCAAAATACCAATGTATAAAATGAACTTTAGAAGCTACTTACCTGTATCAGTTTTACCGTCTCTAAAGTCAATAACTAGGTACGAAGTAAGAAAGCAATAAAATTTATTGTGGCTTTCATTCCATCTCAGGCGATAAAACTAACTGTCGTTACCAATATGCTGAGCAATAACATTGGCTAAGCGTTAGTAATGTATCTGTGGTTATGCTATACATTTATTATGATAAATATACATATGTGACAATGTAACGATAACATCTTTATTGACAAAGAAAATAACAATCAAATAATATAAACAAATTAAGCTAGTATTTGGGCCGTGGGGCCGCGGCGTACGAATATCGACCCCTCCAACTCAACCCGTGGATGTCGTAAGAGCCGACTAAGGGAACCTACCAGAGGAAGGGCAGCAGCTTCCTCCTGAGTATTTTTAAACACCAACACTGCGATCACCAATCCGCCTGCCAAGCGTGGTGATTATGGCAAATCCCCCCCTACATGGGAGACAATCCACACGATGGACCGACGACATTGTAGCGGTCGCAGGGAGTCGATGGATGGAGGTGGCTCAGGACCGCTATTTGTGGCGTCGTACGGGGGAGGCCTATGTCCAGCAGTGGACGTGTATGGGCTGATGATGATGATGATGAAGCTAGTATTTATAAAACAATTGAAACAATTGAGCTAACTGCAGACTGTTGAAAACAATCTACAGATAGCACAACTGGTCCATATCAATACCAGTCGGAAGCATCCCCAAGACGCTGGCTGAATTGCCTCGTTGTATGGCAGTGCTAATGCGCTGTGACAGATACTCACCAGCTCTCGAGTCACAGGTCGCTTCGACCAGACGCTCAGAAATGTTTTTGGAAACCCGGAGAGCCTCGGTAAAGTTTTTATAATTTTTTTAATCTAAACAGGCAATTCGTTATTAAATTTACCTAATATGTCATTTCTAAGGATAAATTAAAATCGTTTATTGATTATATCCATATGGATATAATTTTTGACATTTACTATGCTAATATATATTAGCATAGTAAATGTCAAATATTTAAAAACACACAGAAAAGTAATTTAAATAAATTAGTTTGGCACAAGGGTGTGGGAAGACCTCCCACTCGATGGACCGACGACATCGTAACGGTCGCAGGGAGTCGTTGGATGGAGGCGACTCAGGACCGCTATTCGTGGCGTCGTTTGAGGGAGGTCTATGTTCAGCAATGGACGTGTACGGGCTGATGATGGCACAAGGGTTTATCAACCTTGCCTTCCAGTCCCTTTGCAGATTACTGCAATATCTGTCAGCCATTAAGCACCTACCTAACTTAATTGCTATGCAACTGCAACTGAAATTATCACACGAATTATAGTTAAATGCCTGCCTAGCTATTAGTTACGTTAATAGCGTCACTAATCTGTCGCAAAAAAGATTATATATAGTAGCGCAGATAAATAATAGACATCCACCTTTATACAATGGTATCTAATCTAAGGGTGTCTAATATTTATCTTTAATCTTGACTTTTATAAACTTTTTGAGTTGCTGACGACTCTGACAAAATTTATTAGGACACAGTGTCCCACCCAATTGACACTTTTTACTGTCGATTCGGACACCATGAAATTAATGAAGTTGAGTGCAGTCAGGTAAAAAAATGTTAAGCAAAATATAATTTCAGTTATTATGTGCTAGGTAATTATTGTAAAGTAAAGTAAAATTTTATTTTATTTCTCTTTTACTCTTCACCACAATTAAAATGAAATGTAATTCGATTGTCAATAAGAAATTTAGGACTAAAAATACACCTACTATATAAAACCTTAAAACCACAACGAAGTAAGTATAAACCAACTGTGATCAGTGAAAAATAATAAAATTCATTATTTTTTTATCTGTTTAAAAAATATTTATTTCCTCAATGACTCGACAATAGAGACATAACATGACAGGAATATATTTGTTATTAAATGAACAATAGCTGCTGGCCTAGTGTTAGAGATCACGGGGCTCCTAGTGACTACTGCTCTCAGACAAGCCGAAGTTAGGGTGGGATGCAAGCAGCTGGTCAACTCTAGTTTGGGTCAGGGAACCGCCTTAATATAAAATCAAATGTTATTTGGCTAATAATCAAAGTGAGGTTACGAAATAAAGGCTTTTTTAATTTATCAGTGAAAAAACTTAAGAACACTAACTAAAAATCAGTGAAAATGTACGGAGTAATGGCTGGACAGAAGCAAGGGCATCAGAAGCAAGGGCACCAAGGCAAGCCGAGGGCATCTCCTCCGAAGGAAAAGGTGAGTGAGATAACAGTTACATTTTTTTAAAGTCGAGGAATGGAACTCTCTGCTTGCTCCTGTTTTTACAGTCAATTAAAATCTGGGTCTCTTCAAGACAAACGTGGCTTCTAGACCTCAAACACTGTGGCGCATCGTGCAAAGGTCCGCAGTAGGTTGCGGGTTCGATGCCCGTCTCAGGACACGAACAGCTGATGAACTTCTCCTGGTAGAAATCCTTTAGTCATTTTACTATATCAACGGGACCGCCGCGCCATAACCAAGTTATTTATTCATGTGGGAGACGAGACGCTGCATGCGTCGACACACTTGCGCCTTCCCATCTTCCGAGGACATCCGTGAGGGCTGGTTCGGCGGCAGATTTGGACGGGGATCTCAAAAGGCGCACATATGTAGGTCTCGACAGAGCCTACGTATATGCTTTACTTGGAGTCGGGAGCCTAGGTCCGTGGGGTACCGAGGCTCTCCGGGTTTATGAAAAAATATCTGGTGTCCGCCGCACCAGCCCTCAGGATGTCCTCAGAAGATGGGAAAGCGCAAGTGTGTCGACGCATGTAGCGTCCCACACTTAAATAAATAATATATTTTGCCACTTTTCCACAATAGTGTAGAGAGTAGTTGGGGATTGAGTTTGAAACTATATGACCCTACTGGGAGAGCGTGGAACGGGCTCTCTTGACCTCGTTCCGAACTAGTTTCAAGGACGTCTTTTATAGTCTAAACAGTTTAGGTTATCTACTAAAAAATTTAATGCATATTTACCTAACACATATTATTATATAGAGTGGCGACCACGTACCGGAAAGCGCGGTGTAGGCCCCCCACGCGATGGACCGACGATCTAGTGAAGGTCGCGGGAAATCGCTGGATGCGGGCAGCGCAAAATCGGTCATTGTGGAGATCCTTACGGGAGGCCTATGTCCAGCAGTGGACGTCGATCGGCTGATATGATGATGATGATGATGATTTTAGAAAAGAAGGAGTCAATTAGGTTATACTTTATGAATAAAGAAAATTACAATCTAATAATATAAATAAATTAGAACTCAATTGCTTCAATTGAGTTAACTGCAGACTGTTGCAAACAATCTACAGGTCAACTTAAGTATGTACTCAGTATTTTTAACCGATGAAAAACAAAAAAGGAGGATGTCTATTTTCGGCTGTGTATGTTTTTTACCCGACTGCCGAAGGACGAGGGTTATGAGTTTGACACCCTACGTATGTATGGGTGTAGCCGATTTTTATGTTTGTTTGTCGATTCCTTCAATAAGTTATAGAACGATTTGTTGATATTTCGTTAATGTATTGAGAATGAACTCGATGTATTTCTATGAACATTTTGTTCCAAAACACAACGAAAAACTTGAATAACCGTAATTAAAGATTATTTATCGGGTATTTATCGCGTACCTTTTGTTATATTTTCCCCTACGTTTCCATCGCGTTACAGCGATCGTGGGGACGGATCGGGGAAACGTAGGGGAAAATATAACAAAATGTACGCGATAAATACCCGATAAATAATCTTTAATTATGTCAACAAATCGCGAAAGTTTAAAAAGTTGAATAACCGTGTCGTTGTTTTTCGTTTTTTTTTTTCAATTTTTTTTCCTAATCTTTGTAGTTACCAAGCAAGCTGTCCGTTTTTTTTAAAAGTAGAATAAAATTAATACAAAAAGAGAATGTGCTTATGACCACACATCATCATCATCATCATCAGCCCATACACGTCCACTGCTGGACATAGGTCTCCCCCGTACGACGCCACAAATAGCGGTCCTGAGCCGCCTCCATCCATCGACTCCCTGCGACCGCTACGACGTCGTCGGTCCATCGAGTGGATGGTCTCCCATGTAGGGAGGGATTTGCCATAATCACCACGCTTGGCAGGCGGATTGGTGATCGCAGATAGAAGTTAAATCTGTAGCAGAAATATGCATATGTAGTTACAGCTACAATATTAGAATGAAGAAATATTTAGTAACAATTCCGCGTATAACCTTCTCTGATAGTATTCATCAAAGTAAGTTTCGTCTCTCCACGAGACATCTTCAGGACACCACAATACTCGACCTTGACATTGAGATTGGTAAGCACAGCAACACCGACAGAGTCCCGCCAGTGATGTTGCCTCTCCGAGCTCCGCGCGCCAAGTTGCAATGGATTTCCGCAAAGTAACGCCTGAATCTATTATTTATCTTAGTTACAGCTATGATTTCACAATAAAAAAAATTCTTCACATAACATGCTTGATTATTATTATGCATGCACTGAGTGCTAATTACAAGCTTAGAATATAAAAATCAATTTCTGCTTGTTAGTCTCGCTAAATCTTAAAAATAGCTAGACCGTTTTTTTTTTAGAATGGTTTAAAAAAAAAAAGATTAGCGCGACGAAGTTCACGGGGTTATCTAGTATTATATAAAAATCAATTGCTGTTAGTCTTGCTAAAACTTAAAAATGGCGTTACCAATTTTTTTAAATTTATTTAGTATGCTCCATTTAAAAATGGATTAAAAGAAAAAAAAGCGCGCGTTTACCAGTCGCGCATTTGCATCGCTACAAAATGTCGCCGTGGGCGCGCGCTCTAACTAATAGCAACAGACAATGAGAGTCGAATGTAGTTTCACGACCGTTGTGGCGCGACGGGCGAAGGTCTACCTGCGACTAAGAAGGTTGCAGCTTCGATTCCCGCCTTTGGGACAAATGTTTCTATGATCTGCAAATATTTGTCTCGGGGTATTTTCTACGTATAATATAAAATACCTATCTATGTGTTATATTGTATTAAGTATATCAGTTATCTAGTACCCATAACACAAGCTCTGCTTAGCTTGTGGCTAGATGATGCTGTGTGGATTGTCCAGCATTAATATTTCGTAGTTTTTCAGACATTTCATTATGCCATAATGAGTACCTATCTCCCCAAGTGGCAAAGTTGGAAGTTTGCCAGTAAAATGAGTAGCTACGCAACATCTGGCAAAAATGGCGGCGAAGTTATCGTTAGGAAAATTCGAAATACGATTGTAACATTAACTTTCGAACGTTCTCTTTAACGGTCAAGGGCGTTATAGTTTTTCTTTTGGAGTTCGAAAAAAGTTTGGAAATGAAAAAGCTTTGGAAACTAAAGAGCACATTAATACAACACCGCTCCCCCACAACACAAAAATATGCATTCAATTGCAATGGGCTTTAACTCGCTCTCTTTAGATACATTTTTACAGTCACAAAACGGCTGCCCACAAGCTTCAAACGAGTGGCTCGAAAGTAAGTAGTGCATAGACGATAGAGTAATTGTGCATAGACAATAGAGCGTCCTTGCATAGACGATAGAGCGAACGTGGATAGAAAATAGAGCGACCTTGCTTAGACGATAGAGCACCTTGAGAGGCCGCGCCCCTGCGCCCTCTTGTTCTATGGTAAAGAGGGTTTTTCTTTTTTGAAAAACGTCCTATTTTCTTTTTGTGGGTAGTTATGTACCTACCTATTCCACAAAGGTATATAATAATTACCTATGTAGGTGTCGCTTCTCTGCCACATGTGAAGCCAACCCTCATGGGTTGGTTTCAATTGAATAAATGAGATTCAATATGACAGGCATATTAGATTTTGATAAATGAGATATTAATGGGTTTTAAGAAGGAAAAATATCAGAATGAAAAATGTTAGGTAAAAATTTATAAAGAGAGAAGTTTGTACGCGGAATTGTTACTAAATATTTTTATTGTAATATTTTGCAATGGACTTCCGCAAAGTAACGCATGAATCTATTGAGGACCGATGTGGCGCGGCGGTCGAAGGTCCGCCTGCGACGCAGGAGGTTGCGGGTTCGATTCCCGCCTTGGGACAAATGTTTGTACGATCTGCAAATATTTTTCTCGGGTGTTCTGGGTATTTTCTACGTATTATAAAAAAATATCTATCTATGTTATATATTGTATTAATTATGTGTATATATCGGTCATCTAGTACCCATAACACAAGCTCTGCTTAGCTTGGGGTTAGATGATGCTGTGTGAATTGTATTTTTTTAATTTTTTTTTGGTTGTTAATGAATGTTATTAAGAAGGTTATTTAGAAAGAAGCAAGAAGGTTGAAATGAAATGAAATGAAATTTATTTATTGTAGAAACTGTGTACAAAAAAGATCTTAAAATCTAGGTGAAACAACAGTTTATCCATTAATTATGGACGTACAACATTTAACTTACATAACTAGGTAAATTATTGATTATTAAATTCTTTAATGTCATAAAAACATTCTTCTAAGAGCCTTCTAAGAGCCAGAGTTGTGAATCGATCATCATTATCATCAGCTAATCCACTGCTGGATGGGGTGGCCTCTTATAATGAGTATTACCTACCCATACAAATTGATTGTCAGTTTGTACACTCCTACAGCTCCGGCTCAAAACACATAATGCGAGGCATTTTGATTTTTTAGGCCAACTTGTAGCCGAAAATTGTCCCATGAAGAGAAGAAAACTCAAGTCCGTAACAATGGATGAAAAAATTGAAAGGAGCGTTTCAAGGGATAATAAATATTAATATTTAGTGGAGACCAACGGGAAATTTACTTCCCGTTCGTCCTCACGTTTAACTACATGGGGACGAACGGGAATAAAACTTCCCGAAGGTCCCCACTGGGGACAACGCGTGAGGACGAGCGGGAATAACCCATTCGAAGTTGATTATTAAGTTTTTGAAAACAATAGCTTCCATGACAACGAGCGTAAACAAGAAGTTTACATTGAAAAACTGCAGTCGGTTTATCTTTTTTAACCACGCCAAAATATGTTTATTATCATTGTATCTATCAATTTGTCATTTCCGAAACAAGGAAATTAAATTCTACAAATTACTTTGCATACGAAACGCTAATTTAAAGATTACAATGTGGTTTTCTGTTATGAATAAATGAATAGGTAAACAGAAAATACTGAAATTGTAACAATAAGTTACGTTGAATGCGCCGTTCGTTTTACGGCTTTTGTTTAATTAATGAAACATGGCAACACTGCCAGTGGTCTTATTATCTGGGCTCTGTTTACATTGTTTATAAAAAGATACTACTAATGGTGATTAATAAAGTAATTTTCATTTGTATTATTGCGGCAAATTATTCAAAAGATTTACCTACGTAGGAATATGCATAAAGATAGAGATGGTGTAAAATTAATCACAGGCCCACAAAACCAAAGTTAATTGTCAGAGATATTTCCTTTGTATTTTTTCCCGCTCATCACAACAGAAAATTACGATACCTTATCGTAATTTTCCGATTATTATCGATATTTTTTTGTTAGCTCAAGTATTTTCTCAGCAACCCCCAGTTACTAACTTCAGATTCGTGTTGAGCGGAAAAAATTCCAAAGAAATATGTATATCGTCGACTCCCAGAACACATAATTTTTTGTGGGCCTGTGTTAGTGTTCTGTGTTTAGTAGTAAATCATAAGGTTAATCTGTATTCCCTCACTCACATAATTTGATGGGACGGCAGACCGACCCGACCGGAGACAGGTCAGGCGCAGGACCAAGCTAAACGTGCTTTGCGAGGATCTTGGATATGACACTGCCAACTTCCTGACTCCGGGCTGCTACTGTGAATTTTTCTCACCAGAAAAATCCCCGACAACTTTTGGCTCGACCCGGGATTAGAACCCGGGACCTTATTAACAGTGAAAATTACATTACCTGACCGTACAATAAAATACCGTAGGTAGATGCGTTATAACTAAATAAACCATCATCTAGACCCAAGCTAAGCAGAGCTTGTGTTATGGGCACTAGATGACTGATATACATAATACAATAGGTACAACACATAAATAGATAAATATTTTTTATTATATATTGAAACTACCCAAAACAAGTATTTGCAGATCGTTCGAACATTTGTCCCAAGAATCGAAACCGCAACCTCCTAGGTCGTAGGTGGACCATCGCCCGCCGCGCCACATCTGTCGTCAATTAAAATAAAGTCAACAACGAATGAATGCGCACTAGATTAGATATGGACACTAGATTACTGATAAATATACTTAATACAATACATAGATAGCTATTATTTACTATACATAACGCACCCACTCAGAACGCAGAACACCCAGAACGCAGAACGTTACGCTGCAATATCTGCAATCTTGTCCCGAGGCGAGAACCGAATCCGCATCCTCCAAAAATAAAATAAGATTCTTTCCAAATTGTAGCCCTTCTTATTAGGTTCTACAACTATCAAATGCATGCCGTGGCCCTAATGCCATTATTTTTGAATAACGACACGACCCTTGCAAGGATTTGAGGTGGAAATAACCGAAATTGATGATTTCTCGATAGTTAGGTTGTACCTACCTAAGAGGCCGTAATGCAGTAGTGGAGTGGAAGACTATTTTCTATGGGCGTAGGTGAAGGTAGCGGGTTTTTTGCGAATTCTAGAGTCACGGGTATTGGGAAAATAATAGATAATTAGACAAAAATGGAAAAAAATACTCCTTACACTCCACGGTTGTTTGGTAGAGATTGCTTTCGAGCGATAAGACCGCCATGTGTGACCATATGTAGTTTTAAAGTTGTTTTTTGTATTTTTGTTTTTTACCAATAAGTGTGCAATAAAAAAATTCTACCTATCTACACTCAAAATGGCGCGCGCCTTGTAACGAATGAAGAATTCCATTAGGTAAATTTTAATATTTTTCGGTAACGACAAAAACACACACTTTTTGTTGACCTACATTGTCCCACTACTGGGTAAAAAATTGTATTGGGACAAGGTAAAGTAGGTAATTACTATAAAATTCTTTTTAAATTTCTATAATTTGGCGTCCAAACGTGTTACAAGAAATTGTACCACGTTGGGCGTCAATCAGTATTTTAGGTGATGATGTGACGAATGGGTAATAGTTTTTTTCTCTGCTAGTGAACAAATTATTGGCAGTGTAGAAAACTCCGTTTAATGTTCTTCAATATTTTTCACTATACATTTTTCTTTGCAAAAATGCACTACTGCGTTTATGGCAGAGTGGTCGTGGTTATGATGGGTTTCTGGCTCGTACAATGCGCCGCCATAGTTCCTGCCTGGTTGCGTTGTGGGAGCAGGTTATAGGTCATGGTGGACAGTGCACTCCCTAGCACTGTCCACCATGACCTATAACCTGCTGATGAGATCCGACCATATATTTGGATCCTACTATGAGAATTCTTATAATCTTTATTGTACGGAATACGTAAAGGTGGTTTACTAGGTAAAGTATGTGAATATACATAATTTTGTCCTATTTGCAACCACACAATTTTTTTTTTTTAAATATACAGGTATTTTCCACAGGGGCTATAAATAAATTCGGTCCATATTGGGTTGGACCTCATCGATGCACACAAAACAGCATCAGAATCAATAACTTAAATATTTTTAGGCTTACAAAATAAGCACTTAGACAAGTCAAATTTTATACTATAAACATATTATCAAATAAGAAATAAAGTATTATTGATATTCTCTTCACTTCAATTTTTTGTCCTGACCGTATGATTGTGCAGTGAGCGAATTTATTTCTGCTGATATAGGTATCTAACCTTGTTCAAATAGCGAAAGCTATTGTATGCTGGATAATACACACAGTATCGTCTAGCTCTAGAAAGCAAAGCTTGGCTTTGTCTATCGCTATCTTCATAAACACATTTTTATGCTATCTACATAGAAAACCTCTGTCTATGTCTAGCCAGTACGCATCTCTGCACAGATTATGTGGAGACACCCTAACTGAAAAAAGTCTCTGCTCGTCTCCGCTACAGACATTTCCATACATCTCCGCTTTGGTGCAGTCTGGATCTTAGACAGAAAAACTTACAACGTATTGGTGACCATCAAACAGAACGAGTATTGGTTGGTAAACTACGGAATTTTGATGCAAGCTATTTCGAAAAAAAAAACCAGAAAGTGAACGTATTATCGACTCACGCTATCTCGACAAAAAAAATAAAAAAAGTGAATGCAAACGCGACGCTCTGTGCGTCGTTTTTGCATTCACTTTTTTGATCTCGACAAATGTTATGGAAGAAAATTATTTTGTATTATATCAGGTGCGAAAAGTACACATTTGAAACCTATAAGTGTAGTCCACCTATAAGTAGATTTATGGTCAGAAAACAGAACAAGCGCTGTTTGATACCGGCCTCTGATTGTGTGAAATATGTGCTAAATAAAATATGGAATTGTAAACGACAAATAAATAGAACCAGACTTTTTTCATTTGGTAACAAATAACGCATTGCTGCAATTGTAACTGTTATTAACTGTGGAAACTTTAACAATAACTTAACAATAAATATAGTTCTGAAAAAAGGTTGTATTATATGGCCAAACGAATACATAGAGAAGAATGTAGAATCTCTTTCTTCTTTTAAACGTTTTTATAAAATTATGTTTATCTTATAAAAAATAATATAATATAAATAGTTCGGCCAGACTGAATAGAGGGCGCTTTTTACTTAGACTTGCTTTTTACTTTTTACTTAGCTGTTAAAATAATGTGGACCTTGCGTAGACTTGCATTTTGAAACGACATCCCATTGCAATTCTAACATAATTATTATCCCCCGTCAGCGATAGGAATTTGTTATATCTATTGTAAATACATTGTAAGTAAATCAGTCTGTAAGTATAGACATGGAAATATGTAGAAATAGGAATATGTAGAAATGAGGATCTGTAAATACAGGCATCTATTACAGGCATATAATCAGTATTGACAATTTGTAAACAAGGGAATTTAAAATATTATAAATCTGTAGTATTGGGATTGAATAGACGGAATAATTAGTAAGGTTTTTTTTAAAAAAACGCCTTATAAATCTACGTTTGACCTTTAGTTACTATACCTACTGGTTTGATTGGCTGTCATGTCCTCCGCTACAGGTCAATGCAGAGTTAGTATGCCCGGAGCAATTTGTTTAAAACTACGAGATAGAGAGTACAGAAACTTTTTGGTTGGCCAAGAAGTTTGAAAACTAAAGGTTCATCCTTCAGTTTTGAAACTTCTTGGCCTACCAAAAAGTTTCTATACTCTCTATCTCCTAGTTTTGACAGATAAAAACTTGTCACTGTCAAAACTAGGTAGAATAGATGTCGTTGTAGTCGCCTTTAATAATTAACAAGACAATCTCCGTACTTGCTGAGTACAAACTAAGTTTAATACAGCAATCTATCTATTATTACTAGTTTCCCTAGGCTTCGTACAGAGTTTAAGTTAGTTTAGATTAATTAGATACTGACTTAGTTTTAAGCGCCCCATGGTGGGTGCCAACGAAATTCCAATTTAATTTTTTACATCATATGTCTCTTATTTAGTCTGGTGCAAGTCTGTGATAAGAAATAACTTTATATACGCCATGTGACATGACAAGTAAAAAATTAATTAAGTAAATTGGGACACCTAAATGTCCCATAATTATGAGAAAGTACAACGTTGGGCGCCATTAAGTGAAAATCCTTTACCTAAACGCTATAAAGAATAAACCGCTGCCGTTTTGTAAACTAAATGTGATATTTTTTCTTACAGATTTCTGAGGAAAAACATTCCAAGAAACATCGTGGGTTCACCGAAAAGCTGATGGGCTATATTCAGAAAAAATTCAATCCGAAGCAAGGTAAGTTTTCGCTTACGTTTAGCGCCATCTATGGGTTAATCTTCGAATCATGTTGTAAATGAGGTGACAGTATAATTCACCTAACGTTGCTTGCTACTGGTCAGCAAGACTTATGTTTCCAAGTGTTAACGCTAGAAGACAGATGGCGTTGTAGGTGTGAAAAATCAAAGTTCTGAATTTTCAATATTTATGCCTTTCACAAGCTTTTTATTAACGTGTAATTTTTTACTTTTTTTTATTAAGCTTGCATTATTCCACTTTAGAGCAAGGGTCTCCATTACCATGATTTACCTAATAAAGTCAATTCTTTTTAACCGAATTCAAAAGAAGGAGGTTCTCAATTCGTCTGTGTTTTTTAGTGTGTTACGTGATATCTCCGCCAATTATGGACCAATTATGAAAATTCTTTCACTATTTTATAGAAAATGATCCCGAGGGGGTCCCGTAAAATTTTTATCCTTAGGGGATTAGTATTCATCCCGCCAAACTTAAAATAAATATAAAAGTAAGAGAATTTGAAGTCGGTTTATCGTTTTTTAAAACACGCCATATTATACCTAAACCAAGATCCAAGAAAACGATGTCTGCTCTTCCGGGAGTGACACTAGATGACGTCACTATCCAGTTGCCACTTTATTTCAGCTAAACGTAGAAGTTGGGAAACCAATGTGATAAAAATGTCAATCGTCCATTATGTTTACAAGATCAGTCAAAACAGCGTTAGTTAAGCGCGAGTCAATGTGATAAATAATGGGTAAATAAAAAACCACATAGTTTTATCAGATTCATAAAAACTAAAAGCTGTGTTCAAATTCATAACCTCCCTAATTTTAAGTCGGTTAAAAAAGACCATGCGTACTTTTTCCCGAATATAAATTTTATATTACGGCGAGTTCACAAAAAGCTGTGCTACATTAGCAAGAAAAATAGAAAAACCCGAATATTTTTACATTTCTACTTTCTTTCAGTCGGCTTTCGTCTTTCATCCCTTTTATTTCTTTCATGACCTTTGTGATGAATGAAAGTATATTCAAAACGCGGACCAGCTTAAAATAACTTCAAGCTTATAAAATATAAATCAAATTCCAAAGGAAAGAGAAATTCAAACAAAAATAAGTCTTCTATTAATCAGAATAAATGTTATTAAACCTTATAACAAATCTTGCGAAGTCCCTAATTCCTCGAAAGTCCTTAATAAATCACAACTGGAGGGTACTTGCTCCATTGCTCACAGTTTCGCAACGGAAAGCGCTCAGGGACGGACTAAGGAAGTAGCGGGGGTGACTTAGCCCATAAAGGTAATGAAACCTCGTTTACTTCTTTTATCTATAGAAACTAACATTTGACGAATTCATTTATGAATTGCGATTAGTTATAGTAGTGGAATTAAAGTTACGTTATTAGGGAGTATAATGTCTCTAGGGCTGAAACGTGTGTGTTCTTCCAACAAAAGTTTTTGAACTACAACATAGTTATGTTGTAGTTGACCCGCTTAGTTCCAGAATGAATTCGTTTACTTCTATAAGATTTTTTAAATTTAGTCCTCCAATAAAAATATCACTGGAACATTGAAATATGTGATTTTAGATATTTGAACATAATACAGAAATATTTACGGTTGAAACTACTATCCAAAGCTTGTTTTTTTTTATTCTTACCTAAAAGCGGCGTAAAGTAATGTACCTATTTATTCCTTAAGTTAGACATAGATTAGACATAAGTTAATTATTTGCATGCTATCGGAATAGTAAAACATGAGCTCATAACTAAATATTAACCACCATGTATACCATGTTTTATGCAATAAACATTTCATTTCCTTGAAAGTAAACAATACTGACTAGACTATGAGTATCTATTCTACTATCACATACTTCTATCCAGCCTTGGGAAGCTAGGTATCTTACTGATTTATATTCTGGCTCCAGCAGATGACATCCTGAGTACGCATCCCTGCTAAATTGACCCGAATAACATTAACTCTTAGCTAATGGAGAGTTACGATCTAACTGGCACAGCGTATTGCCGACATCATTGGGTCGTACTTATTACTTTTTTTGGCCCCAGGGGCTAGGGGTAATATCCTGAGTTCACGCATCTGTTAAATCGACCCGATGAATATTTACTTCCTGCCAATTAAGAGTTAAGAACGAATTACCTCAGCATGCTACTGACTTTCGTTTATTTTTCCCCCAGGGGGTACAGTCCTGAGTCCGTCCCATACCTTCAGTGGGCTGGACTAATATTAACTTTGTGCGAACGGAAATATAATAAGCAATAACTAACTGCCTCAGAGTGTAAGTAACAATGGGTGGTAATTAGGCTCCTATTATTTTGCCCCAGGGTGGTGCAGTCTTGAGTCCGTCCTCTACCTTCAGTGGGTCGCACTAATATTAACGTCCTGCCAATGGGGAGGTAAAAACTAACTGCCAGCCTGCTGCTGACAACCCAAAATGTAACAAATTCGTACGGTCAGAGACAGAGACCAGAAATGGGAGAATTAGGGCGTTGTTCTTCAAAAGATAAGCCGACGATTAGCGGCTTCGTCGGTTAACTTTGACTTAAAATGTATGTAAACTTTTGTTAAAAACGTCAATTTGAATGTTGCCCAGTACCAATTGGCTTTTCAAAGAGTAGAAAAAACCTTAAAGGGTGCCTAGATCCAGAAGAAAAACAGGCTGAAATGAATATGATCAATTTTTTATCTTAAAATCTTGATAAACAAATTTTATATCAACTAACAATCTAAAAAAATAAGGAGTTTTAAGACAGCGAGACATCGACAAAATTCATATTATATTATATTATATTATATTATATTATATTATATATTATCTTTATCTGTTTATTTTGAAAAGTAAAGAAAATTACAATCAAATAATAGTAGCAAATTAGAACTAGTATTTACAATTGAAACAATTGAGCTAATTGCAGACTGTTGCTATCTTTATCTCAACAAATATATAGACATCCTAGAAATATTATTCTAAGCGACAAGGCCGCACCTTGTACTGTAATTTAACAAACCACTCTTTATGTTCGTGGTGTAAAATATAAAAAAAATTACCTAATATGTTTTGGGGCACCCTATTCATAGACGAAGATTTCTGAGGTACCTTGTAGCAAAAGATTGTTTGCTTCCATTTTCCCGCGCAAATTAATAATGTTAGCTAACTGCTCACGTCACTACAACTTCGATCATATTTCATCGCAGTAAAGTTCAATACAGAATTACAAGTTATACACGTACTAGCTGCTGCCCGCGTCTTCGGCCGCGTTTTATCGGGATAAAAATTTTAATATAGGCGTATCATCATATCAGCCCATACACGTCCACTGCAGGACATAGGCCTCCCTCATACGACGCCACAAATAGCTGTCCTGAGCCGCCTCCATCCATCGACTCCCTGCGACCGCTACGATGTCCTCGGTCGTATATATTGCAAGATAAATGGTTGTAGAAAATATCTTTAATTTATAAGTTGTTGTACTGAATACCCCACTCTGTACCCCGCGTGCATTAGTGTTCCCTCATTTATCACGAAACGAAGTTATTTGACGGAACCTATTCGAAGCCACGTGTAGGTATTTAGGTAGGTATACCTACATCTCGGATAATGTGCCTATTTAGCTCCTCTTGTGATGGATCTGAGTTGATTCTTCTTCTTCTTCAGCGGGGCAATGCAGCCAGGCGTCTTGGGGACGCTTCCGACTGGTATTGATATGGACCAGTTGAGCTATCTGTAGATTGTTTGCAACAGTCTGCAGTTAGCTCAATTGTTTCAATTGTATGTAAATACTAGTTTAATTTCTTCTTAGATAAAATATCAGACTATCTAGAATATAAAAAAGCTTGATACGGATTTTCCTTCAACTCGAACAATAACACCTAATAGGCTAAAGGTTTCTTCGTCGATTCTTTACTTTAGTCTACATACCGAAGCGACAGAAATCACAAATATAACTTTATTTCCATGTCAGTGTTTAATTTTAAGAATTTGACCTTTTTGATGTGTACATTTATTGTATTAAAGGAAATAAATAATTCTTGATTTGATTTGATAACATGTTTATTTTCTTTGTTAAATATATTCAAAATATTATGTAAGATAATCATGTACTTTTATATATAATAATAATACATGATTATTGTATAATTATATATAATAATCATGTACTATTATATTTCTTAATAACAAAAAAAATCTGTTTCTATTTGATAACATGTTTAAAATGCTGACAAAGCTCTTGCGGATGACGACCGATGTGGCGCGGCGGGCGAATGTCTGCTCGCGATGCAAAAGGTTGCGGGTTCGATTATTGAGACAAATGTTTGTACGATCTGCAGTATTTGTTGTACTGGATATTTTCTATGTATAATACAAAATATCTATCTATGAAATGTATTGTATATCAGTTATCTAGTACCCATAACACAAGCTCTGCTTAGCTTGGGACTAGATGATGCTGTGTGGATTGCCGAGTATTATTAAAAAAAAAAAGATAGATAGATAGAAAATTCTTTATTGCACACTTATTGATAGATACAGAAATACAAAAAAAAAACTATTTTAAAACTAAGTTACAAGTGGCGGTCTTATCGCTCGAGAGCGATCTCTACCAGACAACCGTGGATGGATAGGATTGTTGGATGGTACTAGGGGATCTATGTGCTAGTATAGATTTAATAAATAAAATACTCATAATAAATATTATGCCTAAAATAAACTACATATATAAATGTATATTTATATATATATATATATATATATATATATATATATTACTTATATACATAGGGACACAGGTATGCGTTCAATGACAACAGCCTAAATAGTGCTCCTTCACCATGGTTTTGAATAGTGGTAGCGACTTTGCTCACCTCACTATACACAGATAAAGATAAAGATAATGAAAAATATCCTATTCTATGAACCGTAGTTTTTGTATCCTGTTTGATGAACGTGTGTACCTTGAAGTCGATTTAATTTCAAAGGAATGTAAATAAAAAAACATACGTCCATTGGTTTAACGTCATTTAAACACAAAGCTCACTTCCACTAACAAGTTAAACCGAAGCTAACGCACGAGTTGTCAGGTTAACGAAGGGAACCTTTCGCTTTGACTCGAATTATACATTTAAAACTGCGATTACCGAGCCTCTTGACCTGGCTAGGGAGGAGACAGAGCTGAGATTTATCTAAATGTAATCTAAAAGCCTATACTCCTATGCAAAAACCTGAATATATTTTGTATACAAAGAGGTTACAAAACCCAAGGAATATTGTTGGAAGATATTTAACGACATTGGTATCATCGAAGCAAAGAACAGACGTGTCAAACAATTTTTGGTTTTGAAAGCTTTCATCATTTAATTGATATCTCGTTCGGTTCCGAATTCAAATTTAAATAGTTTTTTGTCCATTGAGAACAGGCGTTTTGCATGAATTGGTATGAGTGTGAAGATAGATAACAAATAAAAAAAATTCTGTACTGAAAAGTTCGAAAAAAATTGTATATCATATCAGCCCATATACGTCCAATGCTGGACATTAGTCTTGTGTAGTTCAGGAATAATGAACGAAAATGAATTAGTTCCGATCAGTGAACTAGTAAGAACGATTCAGCTCAACTAGTAGTTCAGTAGTTCACTTACTCTTCAGTCACGAAATCTCGAAACCACTAAAAAAGTTGGCGTCTGAATCACTATTTTCTATGGCATAAAGTTTAAAATCTATTAACAAGAATGAAAAGAACTGTTTGAGAACGCATTTCGATTACTCGTTCCCTAGTACAATGTTTCTTTTAGTTCACTGTTACATTCCGTGATTCCGTGTCAGACGGAACTAGAAGACAAGGGAATAATCATTTCATTTCATTTCATTTCATACTAGCGGCGTTGGGGGAGGCGGTCCCCAAACGAATTCCGGAGGAAAATTGCTACTTTTTCCGGGTCAAATTCTAACTCGATTGGGCTAAACATTACTGCGGCTCGCTCCGATTGCCGATGTCGCGGGTCTTATTTATCATTGTAAGGAGTTGAGGGTCGGTATGGTCAACCAAACCTCAAGGCGATTCCGTTTGGGGGGGCGCGGCGGGTAGAAAATCTGGATAGCAACCCACGCTACGCCGCCACTGCGTCCCAACTCTATTCCATTGAAACAGTTTCGTCGGTAGTTTTTCAATACGCTCGTGTTTGCGAGACCTCGGTCGCGGTAATGAGAACCGCTGTTGGTCTAGCGAGCCATTCAGGATGGATGTCGAGCTTGTGTTTCTGAAACTTACGTGTAAATTTTTCAGGGCGTATGAATTAGAGTGGAGGACGATCAAGGAAACGTTGGGAAGACTTTGAAATTAACTTAGAAAATAAATTGGACCTGGTAAGTAGTTTTTATAATATGCAGTCTCGACATCGACATATTTAGCGATCGTAAAGTACCGATCGCTAACTATTCACGAAAACATTTGCGTGATATATCGATGTTTTTGCTAAATGCAAATCTTCTACCAAGAAAACGTGCAAAATTGTAACTTGAGACGTCGTCTTATCAAAAAACTGCAATTATAGAGCGGGTACATCCCCTGGGGATGCAGTCTCGACAAAGATAGCGATCGCAAGGCGACTGACATCGGTCGTTAAGTCTTACCGGTCACATATTAAGGATTTATGAATGTCTCCACAAGAATCAAGTTTCAAACGAATCGAAAACTATCTATTTCCGTAAATACAATAGATATACACTAAGAAAAGGTCAAAATCTTGAAATTAAAATAGATCTACCATGGGAACTATCGATTTTTGTCGCAACCGTACCGAAAACAACTGTCAACTTTTCGATTTTGTGAATGTGATTGCGAGCAAATTAGACTGCCTGATGCAAGTATGTAGCGATCGGTCAGTAATCATTATCTATTTGACTAAAATTGCGGGTAGTTAAAAATAATAATGCGTTCGAATTTCGTTTATTAAATATATTTCATTTCATTCATTTCATTTCATTTCATTTATCCGCTCTATGGTTGCGGTTTTTTGATAAGTTTGCGACGTCTCGAAGTTACAATTTTGCATTTAGCATATCTATCTATCGGTATATCACGCAAATGTTTTCGTGAATAATTAGCGATCGGTACTTTACGATCGCTAACCAAAGATGTAAATCGTTAGATAGGCCCTTACCATAGTGAGACCGCGCCGTTTTGAGTGCCACGCGAAATGAGTTCGCTCACTCATTTGGAATCAGTGTACATCTAAACACGGTGCTAACTGGACCTGTTTAACTTTTGAATTTTTTGTTGAAAAGTGTCTCAAAATGCCATCGCGTGCATTTCGCAAATGCAACAATAAATTGTTAAAATAGAAATAAATCCAAAGGCGTACCATTTCACTCTTAGGATTGCGATATAATTAAATAACTATTATTTTTCCTTCCGCTGCTGTAGCGTTGCGACCGGACTATAAACAAAGTAAAACTACCAGCTAATCTGTGGTACACAGACTTAGACGTTCGACCCGACCTTAAATTTGCCGGCGGCGGCGCGCCGACCTCCACGGTCAGCGTGGCGGCGCCGTCGCGCCGGCGTGGTTTGATTTTTTGTCTCTTATGTAGATATTTAAAATTAAATAGTAGTTAGCGCCTAACCGTAACGTCGTGACTGTTTTAGTTTGAATCGTCTGTTTCGAGTTTTTTTTTATATCTTTATTCATTAAAGAGGGTTTGATCAGAGTGATCATGTCACCCTCATAGTTTACAATAAATTTACTGTTCCGGAGCTACATATTATGACGGTTTGAAATTGCCATTGCAAGACATAAGGCGCAAAAATAATAAAAAATCAATAAACCATTTAAAAATGGGTTTCTTATTGTTTTTTGCTTTCTCCTGGATGAACGGTCAAAGAGATTCGCTAAGTTTGTTGTAGAAAGCGATGTACGAATTCATATTTCAAAACAAAAAAAAATTACAGCTTGATCTACAAGAGCTTTCATTTGATAGGTCGGTATTTAGTTTAAGGTACACAGTAATTAATAACAGCGAAAGGAGCGAGCGTTTTTTCGAGACTATCCACTGCCGCGCCGCCGCTGCCCCATGTGTAGTCGATCAGTCAGCGCGCCGACCAGCGACCAGACTGTATAGATAATCTATTTTATCAAAACTCTCTAAGAAACATAGCAGTGGTGCGCTGAAGATTTCTACTTCTTCTAGCAACCGCAATCACAGAAAACCTTGAAGGAGACTACATTCTTAAGTACTGGAGGGATAAATGATATGTTTATTGGAGAGTTTTGAACAGATTCTCCGGTCTGGTTGCTGGTCGTCGCACCGACGCGACTGATAGAGACGGCGGCGGCGGCGTTAGAAAACAGCGGCGCGTGCCGGCGCGGCGCGCACGTCTACATACTTCAAAGACAATGCCACAGTTTTTGGTGTCAGGGCATATCTAACGATTTACATCTTTGTCGCTAACTATACATATGTTGATGTCCAGACTGCACCCTCAGGCTGGCCGACAAGCCAGAAATAGGAAAGCATGGAAAGAGATGAGGGAGGCCTACGCCGAACAGGCGCCTTCTACTATACAGGGTGTAACAAAAATAACGGACCAAACTTTCATGGAGGGTTCAACTTCGAACACAGAACACGGGAAAAATCTTTAAAAAAAATCCCGACTTATTGTTCGATAATATAAATAAAAACAAAATCATCAGACTAGATTAGGCAATAACTGATGCATGTGCTTATTATCATAGAACCAAGGAATATGCTTTTGTGGTACAACCTACCGCATCTAAGGCGCGTTGTCACCCGCTCCGATGATGGCTGGTCGTTAATCGCCGCGGTCAACGACCCGCAACGAAGGCGTTTTGTGTTTTAAAGGGAGTGTAAACTGTTACGTAGGCTTTTTTAATGAAAATAAGCACATACAACCCTATCTAGTAGTATTTTTTTTTTTATTAATTCTGATTTTTAAAAAAGTCCCTAGTTCTGTGTTCGAAGCTGAACCCCCCCTGAAAGTTTGATCCGTTATTTTTGTTACACCCTGTATAGTATTTTGACACATTATAAAAGCTTCTTACCTATAAATTATTTGCACTAGGACATGTATATATATAACATAAACTAGCTGACCCGCCAAACGTTGTTTTGCCTTCAACCTTTATCACTTAGGGGTATGGAAAATAGATAGTAGCCGATTCTAAGACCGCATATAAAATTTGGTAAAAATCGGTAAAGCCGTTTCGGAGGAGTACGGTAACTAACATTTGCGTGCGCTTCTATAATAAGCTTCCATCTGAAGCAACTGAACTCCCTATTCGTAAATTTAAACAGTGCATTAAACAAAATCTTATCAGGAAGGCCTTTTACTCCATAGATGATTACATCAATGATGTTAATGCTTGGCCAGATGTCGCTCCGTTCCGCACTGTCAGTAGTATGTAAGAAATTCAATGTTCTGTTTAGCTTTAAAGAAATATTGACATGTATCTAAATTGCATTAAATTTATATTTAAAAATAAACATGTATTAGACACATAAGTGATATTATAATGTGCTAGTGGTTTCTTTTTCACTTCTTCCACTAGTGGACAAAAAATTAAAGTGAAGAGAATATCAATAACACCTTATTTCTTATTTGATAATAATAACTATGTTTATAGTATACAATTTGACTTGTCTAAGTGCTTATTTTGTAAGCCTAAAGAAATAAAGTTATTGATTCTGATTGTGACATGGAAATTTTGATAAAGATTATCATAAGTACATAAATGTTAAACATGAATATTTCTAGTAGAATGAATGACTTTTTTAATTATTTATTATTTATGAATAAGAGTTGTAGAGTATTTCTAACGACTTCAAAATAAAATTGGTTAAATCGGTATTCTATAAGATAACCTATAAGTATATATTTATAAAAAACAAATTCGCTTTAGTAATACCATATAAAACTCGATAACGGTTGGAATCTACCTGAGTCGTTTTATTAAATAATACTGGATATAACTTAGGCCTGGTCTCCCGGTGAGTGTGGGTGGGATTAGTGGTGCTGTGGAAATTTCCAATATATTCCGGGAGCACTTTAAAGTAAGGTCTCCGCTTGGCCCTTCCACTATGCCCATCGGTACTGAGCCCGTAAGTGGCGCAGATGGCTTTTCTCCCGCAGGAGAGAAGCTATCTGGGAGAGAGAAGCCGCTTGTTCGATTTACTGCTCGACAGGTCAGAAAGGTCCTGAGCGGGATGAGCGGTGGTAAGTCTCCTGGTCATGACGGGCTCAGTGTTGAGCATTTAAGGTACGCAGGAGTGCACCTTCCAAATGTCCTTGGTATGTTTTTTACAATGTGCATGAGCCACTCTCATCTACCTCTGGATTTAATGAAAACCATCGTCGTGCCCATTGTGAAGGACAGAACCGGGGATGTTTCGAACTTAGGTAACTACAGACCTGTTTCTCTGGCAACCATTATTGCTAAAATACTGGATGGTCTTCTTGATTCCTATATAGATAAATATATAAAACTCCATGACGCTCAGTTCGGGTTCCGACCCAGACTGTCTATAGAAAGCGCAATCATAAGTCTCAAGAATACCATTCAGTATTATACAGATCGCAGGACGCCGGTATTCGCCTGTTTCCTCGACCTCTCCAAAGCCTTTGACCTTGTGTCATACGATGTGCGTTGGAGAAAGCTGAGGGACAGAGGCTTACCGGTTGAAGTCCTTAGAATGTTTAAGTACTGGTATGACAACCAAATTAATCACGTTAAATGGTCCAGTTCTCTATCGGGAGCATACAGGTTGGAGAGCGGGGTAAGACAGGGGGGGATTACATCGCCGAAGCTCTTCAATTTGTATGTTAATGACCTCATCGAAGGGCTCAGCAGCATGCGTACCGGCTGCCGCATGAATGGCGTAAGCATTAACAACATAAGTTATGCCGATGATATGGTGCTGCTGAGCCCGACGGTGGGGGGTATTAGAGAACTACTGAGAGTGTGTGAGACTTACGCTGTTGAGCATGGGCTCAAATATAATGTTAAGAAGACTGAATACATGGTCTTTAAGGCCTTCGGTAAATGTCCTGAAAACCAGCTTAATATTACCCTGAACGGCTTGAACATAAATCGAGTGTCAAAGTTTAAATACCTGGGGCATTTACTTGTTGACGACCTTAAGGACGATGAGGATGTCGAAAGGGAGCGTAGGGCTCTATCGGTTCGAGGTAACATGCTGGCTCGCAGATTTTCCCGTTGTTCTGACCAAGTTAAAATAACGCTTTTTAAAGCGTATTGTCAGAGTTTTTACACGGGAAGTCTGTGGGTCCGGCATACCAAAATATCGATGGACGCCCTACGAGTCCAATATAACAATATATTTCGGATGATGTTGCGACTGCCTCGATTCTGCAGTGCGTCGGGAATGTTTGCGCAGCACCGCACGGACGGTTTCCATGCGGTTATGCGCAAAAAAACAGTGTCCCTGATGCGCAGAGTGCGGGATAGTGGCAACAGCATCCTAAGCACTGTTGCAGAGTGCTTTTCTTCTCAACTATGGAAGTGCTTTGTGCGGAGGGTTATCAATGGAGGAAGCTATTTCCTTCATTGATTATACTCTGCGTTGTTGTTATATTATTTTCTATTTTGTTTTATTTTTTTATGTGTGCTCTATGTGTAAATAAGTCATGAATCTATGGACCCATTTGTTGTCTGAATTAAAGCATTTTTATTTTATTTTTTATTTTTATTTATAACTGAAATACTGGCCCCACGGCCCCAGTCAAGTATAACTATAATACTGGACTGGGGCCGTGGGGCCCCGGCGTACGAATATCGACCCCTTCAACTCAACCCGTGGATGTCGTAAGAACCGACTAAGGGAACCTACCAGAGGAAGGAGAGCAGCTTCCTTCTGAGTATTTTTAAACACCAACACTGCGATCACCAATCCGCCTCCTAAGCGTGGTGATTATGGCAAATCCCCTCCTACTTGGGAGACCATCCACTCGATGGACCGACGACATCGGAGCGGTCGCAGGGAGTCGATGGATGGAGGCGGCTCAGGACCGCTATTTGTGGCGTCGTACGGGGGAGGCCTATGTCCAGCAGTGGACGTGTATGGCTGATGACGCCGCGGCCCCATGGCTTATCTTAAAGATAATTAACAATTTTATGGTTAGTTGTTTAAGTTTATATCAAGCAAACTTTTACTTAGTTAAAATACAAATAAGTAAATATGCCGCGAATACAGAAACGCTGGATACGGAACGGTAATTTGTTTAGGAATATAGGGGATACGTTCCAAGAACTCAAAATAAAAGAAAAAATCATACTTAAAATCAATTTAATCACATAACGTAACTCGTATTTTTTTAACAATACCTACTAATTATTAATTGGCTAAGATAAAGGTTTCAAAACCTAGTAATTTTCTCTTTTTTTTTGCCGCTTTTAAAAGGTTCTTTAATATGAATTAATATTCGGCAGTTGTGTTTGCAATTTTACTACTCTAACGATGCCAACGCGTTAATAAAGGAATCGATTTCGATATAATTTACCGACTGGATCGGTGAATAGCGAAATATTTATCCGCGAATACAAGAAACGAGTCGCAATTTTTTTACCCGCGACTAGCGAAATCGCGAAAAAAGTAACCGCGAATAAGGAGCTTTTACTGTATTCAATAAAACTACCCCCATATTAAAGATCCAAGTATCAAAAGGTCTCCAGGGATTTGACCAACTCCACCGTTTGTCGATAAAGTACCAAGTTGGTTGTGCCCTCGGGTCTAACGATATTATCACGTATTTATTAACATAGACTTGCCCGCAAGTAAAACTTTAATCAGAGTGGGTTACGCATAAAATAAAAATAATATGCTGGACAATAGGGATGACGACACTAACTAAAAATCCCAAAAATTATGTATTTACCGTATTATACCCGAGTCATAGATTACAAAACACGTATTACATTTGATGTTTTGATCGAGATTAATTATTATTTTGATAAAATAAAACTACAAAATACATACAATCCGCCATGACACGTTGAACACCAATCAGAGAATACATAACTGTGACGTCATGCCGTCACAATATGTAATGTAAAGGCACAGAATAGCTGGTAAAGCTTGTCTCGAAAATATTATGATCATTTTGTATCATCAGATGTTCGTGCATCTATGACGTCATAGATAGCCGCCACGAGTATTGTACCGTTTTTGAGCGAAATTGAAAATGCATTTTTAAAAGCTGTATTTTTCCATTCTTTTGGCAAAAATATGACTTATTTTGCATTTAGTAGACGTCTAAAAATATCACGGTGTAGTTTCTCAAAATTAGTCGTCATGCCTATTCACACAGCATCATCTAGCCCCAAGATAAGCAGAACTTGTGTTATGGGTACTAGATAACTGATATATATTACATAATACAATATTATTACTTATATAGATATTTTTTATTATATATAGAAAACGACCAAAACAAACTGAACAAATATTTTCAGATCGTATGCTTTAGTTTACAAATAGCGGTCCTGAGCCGCCTCCATCCATCGGCTCCCTGCGACCGCTACGATGTCGTCGGTCCATCGAGTGGATGGTCTCCCATGTAGGGGGGGATTTGCCATAATCACCACGCTTGGCAGACGGATTGGTGATCGCAGTGTTGGTGTTAAAAAATACTCAGACGGAAGCTGCTGCCCTTCCTCTGGTAGGTTCCCTTAATCGGCTTTTACGACATCCACGGGTTGAGTTGGAGGGGTCGATATTCGTACGCCGCGACCCCACGGCTTAGGACCGCTATTTGTGATGTCGTATGGGGGAGGCCTATGTCCAGCAGTGGACGTGTATGGGCCGATGATGATGATGATGATGCTTTAGTTTACGATAGCGAAAAAACATTTCGTTTCACTCGTTCATTCGTGAACATATTTGTACATTTTAATGAAAATTTAAATGTACAAGAATAATCATTTTTAACATCGTTAACTAGTTTTCCTTTCAAGTATTTATTTTGCAATCAGAATCTTACAAAATAAGCACGTAGACAAGTCAAATTTTAAACTAAAAACATAGTTATTATTATCAAATAAGAAATAAGGTGTTATTGATATTCTTTTAACTAAATTTTTTTGTCCACTTGTGGACAAAGATGATTTCTAATACATACAGTGTGAGAGGTCGTAAATATTTCACTTTGGGTCTAGGTAGGTATTAGGAGCCCTGTTAAGGCGTCATGCAACTTGAGAGGTACCTAATTGTAAAGCTTAATTCTATAAATATTGAACATAATTCAGTACTACATCTAATCACAAACCAAAGCTAACTTGACAAAGAAAATAACAATCAAATAATATAAACAAATTACAAACTAGTATTTACAATTGAAACAATTGAGCTAACGCTAACGTACAAAGATTTATAATAAAATACCTGACGAAATAAAAGATAATTCTGACATTAATTTAAATAAATTATTAAAGAAGATTATAATTAAAAATTGCTATTATACGATTAATGAATTTTTTGACGATTAGACTTTGAAATAATGTAATGTGTGTGGTTTCTTTTTCACTTCTTCCACTAGTGGACAAAAAATTGAAGTGAAGAGAATATCAATAACACCTTATTTCTTATTTGATAATAATAACTATGTTTATAGTATACAATTTGACTTGTCTAAGTGCTTATTTTGTAAGCCTAAAGAAATAAAGTTATTGATTCTGATTCTGATTCTGATTCTGTAAACCATCTTCTGACTTTTGCAACACCTGACCGGGTACATAATTATAAGAGTGTTAGAATAGTAAGATATTCATGTACCTAGCTTTAATTATGATGCAATAAATGAAATATGAACTGCAGACTGTTGTAAAAAATCTATAGATAGCTCAACTGGTCCATATCAATACCAGTCGGAAGCGTCCCCAAGACGCTGGCTGCATTGCCCCGCTGTATGGCAATGCCAATGCGCTGCGCCAGATACTCACCAGCTCTCGGGTCACGCGTCGCTTCGTCCAGGCGCTCAGATAATGTTTTGAAAACCTGGAGACCTTCGGTACCCCACGGACCTAGGGTCTCGACTCCAAGGGGAGCAAATACGTAAGCTCTGTCTCTAAGCTAACTTAATTTCTATGGGTTATACTAGGCAAAATCCGATACCTTTGACTTACGTTACTGTGACTTCAAAATATCTGTGACAAATACTAATGACAAAATACTAGCTAGTATTTCTACCAATCACGTACAAATTCATTGTTTTACTAATTGAATAATATATTTCTCTTTATTGTTAATATTCTATGTGATTTGTACGCAATCAATAATAATTTAGATTTTAAATATTCATACGTCTGGAAAGACAGGTTTTAGTAGAACTATAAGAATAAATTTAAGATCAATGTAACCTGAAATCTTATGAATAAATGAATGAATATGAATATTTATTGCAGCAACGAAAATTCCTCTTGAATTAATACCGCAATGTAACAACTTTGTTACATTGCGGTATACATTTCAAATTTCCAAGTATAAAATACTAGGTGTGTCTCATTCTGACTTAGTGATACTATCAAAGAGAGAATATAGAAGCGATATTATCTAGCTGAAGCGATTTATTGCGTAGGTACATAATAAAATAACAACAATATAATATCGTGCACTCGTAACACTGGCACTGCCTGTGAGACAGTCACAGATATATTTTTTATTAGTTTCTGTCACTGTGAAATACCGCCATTTTTCTATACCTGTGACCTTTATCAGTGACGATAAATACGCCTCACCACAAAACATAATATTCACTACGAATAATTTTATTTTATTCCATGTTTTTTTTGAGTTTATTTGAATTTATTTTAAAATGTTTATTTACGCTATGTGTGTGATATGGAATAAAGCTCTTTTTATTTTACGCAATATTTATTTATTATGAAAATAAAAAGGTATTTATTTGCCTCACCTTATGTCTACATCATATAACAAAAACGTATGTTCTGACAAAAATTAAGCAAAACAATATTTATGTACGTGTTTTTCTATGACCCCCGCACTAGGCTAGACCTGTATCGCGGGGATCGAATACATAGTCTGTTTACCATGCCATCCAGAAATAGTACACTAACAAATTATTCCAAAAAATTAAACCTAAGAAACAAAGCATAACTAAATAAACAGAGTAGTACCTACAAAATAAACAGAGTAGTACCTACTAAATAAACAGAGTAGTACCTACTAAATAAACAGAGTAGTACCTACTAAAACACATTAAGTTAAATTAAAGTAAAGGACGCTACTAACAATAAAATAAATATGTTGCACATGCTTCTTACTGTTTATTATTTACACGGGAGTTATTTAGAATCCAAAATCTAGTAAAGTTAATACTTAATTTTCTTATACATTGGACTGGATGATTCCTTTATGAAATTTTCTCTCACACTTATGGTCTCGGATTTGGTCATTCACTCCCATCTCGAAAAGCCAACCTGTATAATTCCATGCTCTTTGATATCGATCGCCAATTCAACCCTCTCTATTGTTTTTGTTACAAAACCGTAACTTACGGTAACTAACAAAGTTAGTAAGTTATTACAAAGGGATAACTTATAGTTAGTCGGATTATAATTTACAATACAATGTTGATTTATAAGACGTCGTCTTCGGCGCAGTGAGTGAAAGTCCGCATGAGACGCAGGAGATTGCTAGTTCGATTCTTTTACGGGACAAAATAAGTGTTTGTATGATCTGCCGTTCTGTGTTTATTTAGGTACATTTGATCTGAATGTTTTAAATTTTCTGTACAATAATAATATAAAAAAATGTATAGTAAGTATATAAAATGTGTTAAGTTTCAAATAATCTCCTCCTTTTTTGAAGTCGGTTATAAATCACCTAGGTACTTACCAAAAAGTATGTCATTTTTTTTGTACTGTAGATTAGTTTTCTTCCAGCGAGTACATATCCCCAGGGGTATGTACTCGCTGTTTTCTTCTCTCAAGGGGGAAAACGGGAATAAGAAAAAACGGTGAAGGAGAATTATGACATTTAAAAATTAAGTTTCCCGTTTTCCCTGCTAAGGTGCAGGCCAGACATAAACGGCGCGGGCGCAGGTGTGCCATCTCTTCTATCTGTTTTGCACCACGTCCCTCTCCTAGGATGAAAGCACCCTGCACTATCACAACCGTGGTGCGCCTATATTGGATAGGCGTCGAGCCTTTCATACAAAATGTAAGAGACGGAAGTAAAATTAGAGAATATATACTACCGAAAGCAATGACTAACTATGGCAAGAAAACAATTACCTACGAACGCGCACAACTCTTTCAAACTACCCTCTAATATTAAAAATGTTGACATGTGTCATTTCACGTATAAATTCAAGTATATAAAGAAAATATCACTACATATGAAACAGTTAAACGACATCTCATGAAATATATAGGTGCCTACTTTATTTACGATCAAATTAGACACAAATTAAAACCTAAAACAAAATGCGTGAAGTGAGGAATATTATTTTGTTATAAATATTTTTAAGAAAGACTGTTTTATTAATACTAATTGTTTTGTTCTCTTAAAAGTGACGTAATTGTCTTTATCCTACTTATACAACTCTACCGACTGTGAAAGAGTCTTAAAGATGCAGAAACGTGCAATAAGGGTGCTGGTTAGCGCCAAATTTAAAGACTCTTGTAGAGAACATTTTAAGAATCTGAAAATACTAACCTCTGCCGCGCTATACATCTACGTAATATTAAAGTTTGTAATACAAAATATGTCTCAATTCAAGGTAAGAGGAAGCCAAAGCAAATACAGTAATAGGCATCAAATGTATTTAGAATCAACTGCTCATAGACTCAAATACATCTCTAAAAAGCAACCGGAAGTTATTGGCCCTAAATTTTTAACAAACTTACATCGTGTATTCGACTCATAACTTGTGAACAACCATTTTTAAATAATGTGAAACTTCTTCTGCTAGATAAAACCATATACTCTGTAAGTGAATTTCTAGAAAATGACTATAAACAATTTGTAATTCCCCAAAGACGAACCTTTCCTGAACTCTACATGCCTAATTCAATTTCAAATTAATAGATGTAATTTAAACCTAAGTGAATTGTCGAGAAACTGATAACACCTTACTTTAGATTAACATTGAATTAACCATTGTTATTGTGTATTTCTTTTTCAATAAATATTTTCAGTTCATTTCATTTCATTATATTACACCTTTCTAACACCAACCTCCATTTCTTAAGCAATATTAGTACTGTCATAATCTTCAACCCTCAATGGTCATGGAAAAACAACGTTTGCTAGCTAGTATCACTATAAAAACACTCAGCAAAGTTAGTGACGTCACGACAAAATACAAGGCATATCACTGTGTGTTGACTCATATCGCAGTAGTCGCTTGAGGCGCCGTGGTGTATAAATGTGAAAGTTTGTATGGATGGATGTATGGATATTTGTTACACTTTCACGTAAAAACTACTGATACAACTGAAACGATTAGGCTGAAATTTGGTATGGGTGTAGTTTGGGACCTGGTATAACATATAGGCTATTATTTTTATCCCGATAAAACACGGGCGAAGGCGCGAGCAGCACCTAGTGAGAAATAAAGTTCTTTAAACCTTATTACTAGAGGTTCACTGATGATACGCCCACGCCCGCGCCGTTTCTGTCTGGCCTGCACCTAAGGAGGATTTATCAAGGGGGAAATTGGGAATAACCCCCAATCATGTCCTTTATCTATCTCCAAAAACCAAAATGGCCCTATCTGAAATAGATTACATTATTCGTCTCTTGACCCTTTTACGCGATCAATAAATAACCAAAGGACTCTGAATAAATTATAATGCAAATCCGCACGGTTGTTGGTCCCCTCGTTAGAATTTTGTGATTTTTATTATAATAGACATAAGGTTTATATTCTATTGTGTGCAAGATGTGGGTGGATGTTTGTTTTACACTTGTTGAGCCATTAATCTCTATTTAAATAAAGAGGGATATAATGATAAAATAATTATCATATCTACAGGGTGTCTCAAAATGGCTGTGCTAATCAATAAATAAATAATGTTGGACAATCCACACAGCATCATCTAGCCCCAAGCTAAGCAGAGCTTGTGTTGTGGGTACTAGATGACTGATATCCTACTAATAGGTATTATAAATGTCAAAGTTTGTGGGTATGGTTGTATGGATGTTTGTTCCTCCAACGCAACCTCCGCTGAACCTCGCCCGCTGAGCCATGCGCCACAGAGGTTGTCAAACAGGTATGGGTAATTGTAATTACTTATACAGGGTGGCTTTTTGAGATTGGCAAAATCCGAAACACGAGCTCAATTTATGATAAAATAAAAAATGGATATTTAGTTTTTTTATCTTTTATCGTAATAGTTTTGTTGTAAAAAAGTTTTGTTTGTTTTATGTTTACGTGTAATAGAAATGGTTTTTTTTATGTGACATCATATATATTTGCACCAGCTGATTCTGTTCATGATAAGGATAAATCTTTGCAATGAAGTGCATTATTACCACCAGGTACCTACTCTGTTAATCTTAAGGTCTGCAACAATTTGGTAATTTTTTGTAATTGTTATGTGTCGTGTCAAATAAATTGTTTCATTTCATTTTCATTTCATTATTTAAAATGAAAGGAAAGGAAATGAAAGGAAATGAAAAAAGGCTATTTTTTAACCGATGAAAAGAAGTATTTGTTTTTCGTCGGTTAAAAGTAGCCATTGGTAGGAGAGCCATAGGAGGAGGTTCACGACATTCCGATTTGAATATTGTACGTAAATTTTACTCTATTCACCTATAAAATCTATAAATCCATGGTTTGTCGAGTTAATCCGCATTCGAATCCTCGTTTACTATGTTAATGGCAGTATAATATTGCAGACTAGCTGCTGCCCGTGCCTACGCCCGCGTTTTATCGGGATAAACATAGCCTATATGTTATTCCAGGTCCCAAACTTTAACCATACCAAAAATTTCAGCCCAATCAGTTCAGTAATTTTTGTACATGAAAGTGAAGTGTTATGTGAACAAACACACTGCCATACATCCATCCATCCTTACATACTTTGATATTTATAATATAAGTAGGATAAAGTAGGAAGTAGGTAACGAGATTCACTCGATGGACCGACGACATCGTAGCGGTCGCAGGGAGTCGATGGATGAAGGCGGCTCAGGACCGCTATTTGTGGCGTCATATGGGGGAGGCCTATGTCTAGCAGTGGACGTATTGGGGTTGATAAATAATATATTTTTCAACACACTTGCTCATAAAGTGGCTTGATGGTCACCGCAATTAGGCACATAATGACACCCATAATCAAACTGTGACTTTTTCATTGCTATAACTCACTAGTGAGTTATAGATTTCTTTTTTTAAATTTATTGGTTGAATTGCTTTGTTCTTAAAAAAGGTTTTATTCAAAAAAAGATCGCGTTCTATAGAACAATAGTAGATTGTTTTACAAGGGACTAAACCATCCCATTATATACGAGGTTGTTATACTCCCGAGCGTAGCGAGGGAGGATGACAAGACCGAGTTATAAATGGGTGGTTTTGGCCCGAGTAAAACACTCTACTTTTCACTTCGATTGCGAGAAAATAAAACAAATTAAAGATTATTTATCGGGTATTTATCGCGTACCTTTTGTTATATATCTTTAATTATGTCAACAAATCGCGAAAGTTTAAAAAGTTTTAAAATAAAACAATTCAAAATTAGACAATTTTCTGAAATTTTATTAAAAATTGAATGTGCATTTAGAGCAATTTTGAATGTTTAGTGATATGTTTTTCCGGGGCAATTTTATTTCGGTTCTCTGTGATTGGGATGTGATAATATTTTGAGTTGATTGGTGTGGAGTAAAAGTTGGAGAGACTCGACTCATGCTTGAGTTTCCTGCATTATTAAGATCTGAGTGCGGCTTCAGCTGAGTTGACATATTCATCCAATCCCGCGATGTAGATGCTTGGGGTTCTGTAATGTTTGGTAGAATATTGATTCCTTCCGTATCCGCTGCGTGACGTGATACTTGTTTTGTATAGAGTCCTCTATATAACCTTCAGCCACTTGATCGGACCTCCATCCACCGTGCCGTTTTAATGTCGTTATATTCGCACCAGAGTCCGCCAACAGAGACGCGGATGTTCTGCGGAAACAATGGCCCGTGTAGAGTTCCGGATTTGGTAAATTTAGATAAGTGGCAATATCTTTAGGCATGTTACCAAATTTATTTTTGCCTATGACTTGCCTTGTGCATTTACCATTTTGATAATTTAGAAAAAATCTTCTCGTTGAAACATTAGTGGGACGTAACTCCTGATAGGCTTTAACTATATTAAGGTATTCTCCACTGATGACAAATTTACGCTCTTTGTTTGTTTTCGTGTTCGGCAGACTCACAGCTTGTAGGTTTGTATCCGTTTCTACGTCTTCTAGCGTTATATTGGCAAGCTCTATTCCTCTGCATGCACCGCTGATTCCATAAATTAAAGCAACCTGTTGAACAAAAAAATAAGTGTGTTAATAATCTATTTATTTAGTTTGAGTAGAGTACATAAGTAGGTTACCTTTGTTGCCAAGTATTGTTTATTTGGAGCGTTATTTAAAAATGTTTCGATTTCTTGTGTCGTCAAGACTTTAGATTTTTTTGCCTTGTATCCAGTGGACAATTTCTTCAGTAAAGCCGTTAAATTTACATATTTTTTAATATCGACGTCGTGTTTCGTTTATAAGGTCATCCTTAACATTGAATATGTCCTCCAAAGAGTCGACGATTTGAATTTTTCCGATAATTCATCAAAATAAGTGAGAAAAACCCCTTCTGTAAAAGAATCCACACGTTTCTCATCTCTCCATTTCATAAAATTTTCGTAACTCTTTAAATATATTCCACGTGATTTTGTCGGCAACAGATTCATAATTAATTCTTTGCCCTTTTCTTCCATTTGCATATTAGCATCTTCACTATCACTTGATGACATTTTTCACGTTCACAATTTGGAAGTAAAAGTCAGGAAGTTAAACGTAAAAGTTTGTGATTTGGAATGAAGAAAATTCTAGAGATTTAGCGCCAATACCATCTTTTTTTTTAAATCTCTATTTAACCCGCAACGAAACAGTTCGCATTCTACCGTGAAGGGAAGAATCAACCTTCATAAAACATCACCAAGACGGTTCTATTTAAAAAAAAAAAGATTGACGGAGCACCAAGAAGTCGATTTTTTATGTAAGAGAACGAATGCTTTGTACGGGCTGAAGATTTTAGACAAAAATTAAAAAAAAATACTTTTTAGCCCGAGTTATTAAACTCGAGTTTTAGGCCCGCTAAGCTACACTATTATGATACACTTTTTGAGCAAGAGAAGTGAAAATAAATTAATGTTCCTATTGCTTGCTCATTTCATGCAACTTCTTATTTAAATAGATAATTTTAACTCGTACGGGTTTAATAAATAAAACTTTCACTCAAATATAACTTTTCTCTGTAATAAAAGAAAACTTTAATTTCCCCTTTTTTACGTGGCAGAATAGGCGCAAACGCTATGCGCGGAAAATAAAAAAAAACCTCCTGTCTTTAGTCTGTGGCGGATCGCAATGCGCGCGCATAAGAAAACTGATTATTTTTTCCCGCCGTAGCGAAAAATTTTACACAATTCGTTTTCACTGACTTTTTATTGTAATTATATTCACAAGCGTGTTGAAAAACGTCGTATGATACACGTGTGTATTGATGATTACCGTCCTCGGCTCTCTTAAGACCCTCGCCTACACACTTGTACCCTAATGTACTATTACTGTTTACTAATCCATGTGTTAGTAGGAATTACGAGGAAAGCTGCGGTCTCAACCTACTGAATAATAAAACAACTCTTTATTAACAAAGATAATTACAATCAAATAATAGAAACAAAATAGAACTAGTATTTACAATTGAAACAATTGACCTAACTGCAGACTTTTGCAAACGATCTACAGCTAGCTCAACTGGTCTATAAACAACTGAAGAACTTCAATGTTCCTTCTGTTCAGAGTATACAATCCAATACATAATGTATCGAGCGGAGCAATCGGGAGATGCTCGTAAATATTGCAGAGTCTACGTGACAGGTGTCGCGTGATGTCGCGGAGACAGGTATAGTGCTAGCAAAAGAGCTAGTACCTAGCCTCCTATTCGTAGAAGATTATTATAGCAAGAAAATATTAGTTATTCCCAACGTCTTACGAGAGACGTACTCATTCTCAAAGTCTTTCTTTTTTCTTTTCTACATGATTTTATTGGTTAATAATAAATTTTAAGCTATTTGACGTGTAGTCATTTGACTAGCTGACTGACGAGCTTAAAATACTTACATTACTTACATGTCATTGTGTTCAATACTTAACATTCTTAGAATCAGAATCAGAATCAATAACTATTTCTTTAGGCTTACAAAATAAGCACTTAGACAAGTCAAATTTTATCTTAACATGGACCAGTTGAGTAACATTTAGACTTTCTGCAACAGTCTGCAACTGGCTCAATTGTTTAAACACTGACACTCCCGCTTCGCGTCCCCCGTGGTAGACGCGCAGGTTTGACAAAGCTTTTTTTTAGATTTTACTTACAAAAAAAATTCTATCAAATAATACAAACAAATTAAAACTATAGTATTTACAATTGAAACAATTAAGCTAACTGCAGACTGTTGCAAAGAATCTACAGGTAGATCAAATATCAATATCAGTCGGAAGCGTTCCCAAGAAGCTGGCTGCATTGCCCCGCTGTATGTCAATGCTAATGCGCTGCGACAGATACTCACCAGCTCTCGGGTCACGCGTCGCTTCGACCAGCCGCTCAGAGATTTTTTTGAAAACCTGGAGGGCCTCGGTACCCCACATACCTAGGGTCTCGACTCCAAGGGTAGCAAATGCGTAGGCTCTGTCGAGATCTGCACATTTGCGCCTCTTGAGATCCTCGACCAAATTTGCCGCCGAACCAGCCCTCACGGATGTCCTCAAAAGATGGGAAGGCGCAAGTGTGTCGGTCGACGCCAAAGGTCGGTTTTACTTGTAACTACCATTTTTTTGTTCCTACATGATAAGAACATGTGGGCAAATAAATAACACAGGACAATTCACATACAGCAATATCAACATTATTTGTTACTAGCTCCTGCCCACGCGTTCGCCCGCGTTTTATCGGGATAAAAAATAGCCTATATGTTATTCCAAGGCCAAAACTATACCCATACCAAATTTCAGCCTAATCGGTTCAGTAGTTTTTGCGTGAAAGAGTAACAAATACCCATACATCCATACAAACTTTGACATTTACAATACTAGCTGCTGCCCGCGCCTTCGCCCGCGTATTATCGGGAAAAAAATAGCCTATATGTTATTCCAAGGCCAAAACTATACCCATACCAAATTTCAGCCTAATCGGTTCAGTAGTTTTTGCGTGAAAGAGTAACAAATACCCATACATCCATACAAACTTTGACATTTACAATACTAGCTGCTGCCCGCGCCTTCGCCCGCGTATTATCGGGAAAAAAATAGCCTATATGTTATTCCAAGGCCAAAACTATACCCATACCAAATTTCAGCCTAATCGGTTCAGTAGTTTTTGCGTGAAAGAGTAACAACTACCCATACATCCATACAAACTTTGACATTTACAATACTAGCTGCTGCCCGCGCCTTCGCCCGCGTTTTATCTGGATAAAAAATAGCCCATATGTTATTCCAAGGCCAAAACTATACCCATACCAAATTCAGCCTCATCGGTTCAGTAGTTTTTGCGTGAAAGAGTAACAAATATCCATACATACATCCTTAGAAACTTTGACATTTATAATATTATAATAGGAAGTAGGACATATATACATATATATATAGAAATAGGATATATATATATATATAAAGTAGGATGGACCGCAGGAGGTGACTAGCTCTCGTGTGAGGGCTATAGTTTACATTATTCAAAGATACTGAGGTTTTGGTTGTAAAATATTGTCTAGCTTTTGACATGAAATTATTAGTAGGTATGTATATTGCTCATCGAAGCGAGAAAGTGCCCGATTCTTTCCTTGTGCATCATTTGAGGCTCGAGGAGCAGCCGAAGCCCCGAAGGCCTAAGAACATCATATCAGCACATACACGTCCACTGCTGGACATAATCCTCCCCCGTACGACGCCACAAATAGCGGTCCTGAGCCTCCTCCATCCATCGACTCCCTACGACCGCTACGATATGATATATGCCTTAGAAGTTAGAACATATGAGGTAAGAATCGCGTATAAAGTGAGTACACGAAACAAAATTAAAAAATTACGATAAATGAATAAATTATCTACTCGATAAATATGGCAAGTATCTACTGTCTAAATATCGAGTGTTAAAACAAGAGTATTCTAAAAATCTGCAATTCGATATTTATCGAATATTTTTCTTTGATGTTTTGTCTATTACTCGATAGGTCGCACGAGAATGCAATTTTTGCCGGTACTCGTTAATTATCACATAATTTTTTATCCTGTGATAGTATCACTCGGTAAAGTATCACGTGATACGCAGAACTGGACCAGAACCTACCCCTTGGCGTTGCTTCGCTCGATCAATATCAATAACACCTTATTTCTTATTTGATAATAATAACTATGTTTATAGTATAAAATTTGACTTGTCTAAGTGCTTATTTTGTAAGCCTAAAGAAATAAATTTATTGATTCTGATTCTGATTATAATGAACTCCAAGCAATTTGAATTCCTTTATTACACAACAATACTTTTGTTCATAGCAAAACTACGGATAATATAACAGTACACTTGGCCATACCATCAAACTATCAAGGTCAAAACACAATCAAAATCGATATATCCGATATGAAGTATAATTAATTACTTATACCTACCAAAATACACTAGAGGTGGCGTGAGTGACGTGCATGATTCGTAAAGTATAATTTAGCGAATCATTAAAAGCAGTGAAATGATTATTGCAATTCATGTGTTGCAAAGAAAATAACAATCTAATAATAGAAACAAATTTGAACTAGTATTTAAAATTGAAACAATTGAGCTAACTGCCGACTGTTGCAAACAATCTACAAATAGCTCAACTATCAATACCAGTCGGAAGCGTCCCCAAGACGCTGGCTGCATTGCCCCGCTGTATGGCAATACTAATGCGCTGCGACAGATACTCTGTATGGGATACTGAAAACTTTCTTTGCGCTATGATATTTAGTTGGCAATGGACGAAGGTAATTCGCGAAGGATTTCAACTGAGCTGAGAAATCAGTAATGTCAGTCGTGTTGAAGTTGGTGCTATTTGCGTCACCGGGTAATTTAAGACTCTCCCCGTAAATTAGCACCGCAGATGAGGCCTGCAGGTCCTCTTTAAAGACGCATCGTATACCGAGAAGCACAACTGGCAGTATTTCGGTCTAATTCGGACATGCATGACAAGTAATGGCAGCTTTTAATTGGCGATGAAATCGTTCAACCAGACCGTTGCACTGCAGATGATATGCGGTTGTTCTTCTGTGTTTGAAACCAATGGATTGTGACAGTTGTCGGAATAGCGCCGATTCAAACTGTCTACCGGTCAGTAACTATATCTGTCGGGCATCCGAAACGAGCGACCCAGCATGATATAAATGCTTTGGCTACTATCTCCGCTGTTATATCAGGTAAAGGAACAACTTTAGGCCAGCGTGTGAAACGATCGACGCCCGTCAAGCAGTAACGGTATTCTCCAGAGTGTGGTAAGGGTCCTATAAGGACCCTTACCACACTTGTTTAATGTTAAAGATGTAAGATTAGTATGTAGGTTCCCCACAACGCGTTATTGGCTTTATAACTAATGTAGCGCGTTATTTAAATTTAGCGCAAAAAACGCTGATAACGCGTTACGTTATATTTTATAATTCATGGTAAGCCTGCAGGCGCTCAGATAATTTTATGAAAAACCAGAGAGCCTCGGTACCCCACGGCTAGATATAAGATAAAATAAAAAAAATGTCTTATTTTTTATTTATGGTACCTATTATAACGATCTGATTGATTACTTACCTTACCGATAGGTAATAAGAATTATGAAATTGACGTAAAATATTTACTAAGGTAAGTACTTACTTATTTTTTTTATATGTAACACTGTGTACTTGACCGTAAATGCAAATGCTCATAGTTAAATTGATTGTTGGTCGGATTGTTTCCTTTTTTAATTTTAATTTTATTATCCTTTTTACTGTGTCCCGTGTGTGGGCCATGGGGCCGCGGCGTACGAATATCGACCCCTCCAACTCAACCCGTGGAGGTCGTAAGAGCCGACTAAGGGAACTTACCAGAGGAAGGGCAGCAGCTTCCTTCTGAGTATTTTTTTAAACACCAACACTGCGATCACCAATCCACCTGCCAAGCGTGGTGATTATGGCAAATCCCCCCCTACATGGGAGACAAACCACACGATGGACCGACGACATTGTAGCGGTCGCAGGGAGTCGATGGATGGAGGTGGCTCAGGACCGCTATTTGTTGCGTCGTATGGGGGAGGCCTATGTCCAGCAGTGGACGTGTATGGGCTGATGATGACTGTGTCCCGCTTTCACCTAAACATCTCGGTGACCAGCTACCCGAGAGGAGTATATTAAAAAACAGCGCTATATGCATATTTACTATTGCATGTAGCTAAAGCTGAATTTACTCATTTTGCCTTATTTTTAATTTAATTTTATATTTAAATAACTGTAATTAGTATTTTTATGGCAATAAATGATTTTTCTATTCTATTCTATTCTTTGACAAGGTTCTGTCCCATTCAAATCGCGTGTGGATTCTAACATAATATACAATAACAAATTCCCTATTCCCTTAGATGCCTACTTTCTATATCAGTGTAAAAGTCGTTTCTGTAAAAGCAATATTGTTCGAGGCCATCAATCTCAATGTTTTACAAGATCGTCTTTCTCAGATAGACAGCGGATGGACAGAATTTCCACACTCAGCGGGGCTATTGAGAAACTCTGTTGCCGAATTTCCACACTCAGCTGGGCTATTGAGAAACTCTGTTGCCGAATTTCCACACTCAGCTGGGTTATTGAGAAACTCTGTTGCCGAATTTTCTAGAAGAAATCTGCCACCAATTCGCGCAACATTAAATCGAGCGGTTTTTTATATTTTCCGTATTCTACAAGGAAGAAGTTAAGTAAGTAAAACTAATATTATAAATGCAAAAGTGTGTTTGTTTGTTTGTTTGTCCTTCCTTCACGCCCTAACTAAGCAACCAATCCATTTGATTTTTGAAGTGGAGTTAGTTGGAAGAATGGACATAGGCTACTTTTCAACCCACTTCAAAAGGAGGAGGTTCTTAATTCCTCTGTATGTTTTTTTTTGTATGTATGTTACGCGATATCTCCATCAATTATGAACCGATTTTGAAAATTCTTTCACTATTGTATAGAAAAGGATCCCCATAAATTTGTTATCCCCAGAGGATTAGGAAAACGCACGCAAAATGAAGTCTTTTTTCATTATTTTACTATCTACAATATGATACTTTCCATTCATGTGGCATGGCCGTGGGACGCCCTATATCATCATCATCATTATCATCAGCCCGCACACGTCCACTGCTGAACATAGGCCTGCCCCAAACGACGCCACGAATAGCGGTCCGGAGCCGCCTCCATCCAACGACTCCCTGCGACCGCTACGATGTCGTCGGTCCATTGAGTGGGAGGTCTTCCCAGACTCCGTTTCGCATTGCATCGCGGTCACCACTCGAGAACCTTTACTCCCCAACGGTTATCGGTTCTACGAGCTATACCTGCCCATCGCCACTTCAGCCTGCTGATTCTGAGGGCTATGTCGGTAGCTTTGGTTCTTCTACGGATTTCCATATTCCGGACCCTATCGCGTAGAGAAACTCCGAGCATAGCTCTCTCCATAGCTCGCTGGGTGACTTGCCCTGTATCATACATAATATTAATTGATTATAAAGTTTTTAAGTTAGATTATTATGACTTAAAGAGTAGGTCCTAAATCCCATGGTATAAAAAAACAAGATGTGCTCTTCCGAGACACGATGGTCACGTGGGTGTCTCCAGGCTACGTCATCATCGCCATCGGCGAATGAGAAGACGACTCTGTTTCCTGTATGCTGAGTGTGAACTGCCATACTGTTTACTACAAAGTTTGCGTAACTTTATTTTCTATGGAATTCCTATTTTCAAAACTTCCCGCTTGGAGCGCTGTCCAGGAATTTCATAGAAAATAAATTTACGCAAACTTTGTAGTAAACAGTATGGCAGTTCACACTCAGCATACTGGTGTTACCAGTAGCGTAAAATCGTAACTCCCCGAGCTCCTGTATGAATCTGATAAAACTATGTGGTTTTTGCATTTACCAATTATTTATAATCACATTGACTTGTATTTAACTAACGCTGTTTTGTCTGATCTAACAAATATAATTGACGAATCAATTTTTTTTTATGGATTTATCAATTGACCCTTTTCACATCTGTTTCCCAACTACTATATTTGTTGAAATAAAGTGGCAACTGGACAGTGACGTCCCCTGGCGACACTTCCGGAAGAGCAGACCTGTTTTCTTTGATCATGCTAAATCCTAAGTCAACCAATATTGATACCTTAAGATTCATGATTCATGGATCTTTGGAATGATTCATGAATCATGAAGTATATCCTAACTAATATTATAAATGCAAAAGTGTGTTTGTTTGTTTGTCCTTCCTTCACGCCCTAACTAAGCAACCAATCCATTTGATTTTTGAAGTAGAGTTAGTTGAAAGAATGGAGAGTAACGAGTAAGTTCATGATTCATGGATCTTTGGAATGATTCATGAATAATTCCAAAGATCTAAATACAAAAAGAAACTAAGCTCCAAAGAAGTAAAGTATGAAACTTACCTACCTCCATGAAATGTTAGAATACTAAATGTACCTCCATTGTGTTCGGAATTCTATGTCCCTGCGATGAATATAGATCTGCCCAATGGCCGGGCACGAATAACGGCCTGCGGTTGCACACGAATAATGGCCCGGCTCGTCCATGGACTATAAATCAAAATGGCGGTGCATTTTTAGCGCGAAACCAACTGCTGACGCTGGCATAGACAATGAAACTTTATCTTTTTACATTATTATTTAGTCTATGCTTGCCACAAATATTAAAAAGTCATTCTGTTTGTCTGTTACCTTTCTACGCTTAAAACGTTAATTATGTAAATGAATAATTTATTTGTCACTTAAGACACATACATACAATTGGCTTACCTACACATTAAAAATGCCAATCCCAACTAATATTATAAATGCGAAAGAAATTTGTTTGTTTGTTTGTCCTTCCTTCGTTCCTTCGTTAGGGCACGCCCTAACTAAGCAACCAATCGACTTGATTTTTGTTATATAGTTAATTGAAAGAATGGAGAGTTACATAGGTCGTGGTAAAACATCAAATTCCCATGGGAGATTAACGGGAAAAAAATACCTTTTTTCCCCATAGAAATGTGAAATACGAATTTAACGCGGGTGAAACTGTGGTGAGCAGCTAGTCCTACTCCTACTAATATTATAAATGTCAAAGTTTGTAAGGATGTATGGATGGATATTTGTTACTCTGTCACGCAAAAACTACAAAACCGATTAGGCTGAAATTTGGTATGGGTATAGTTTGGGATCTGGAATAACATATAGGCTTTTTTTATCCAGATAAAACGCGGGCGCGGGCAGCAGCTAGTCGGTCTATAAATCTAGCAGCTCTCACTAAATTTTAGCGAGAAGTTTCAGTGAATAAAATTCTTAAGTGCTGACAGCACAGAGAATGCAAATAATAATTTATGGAGCAGACATTTTGTTTTTCATACATTTATGTAAAACTGGCATAAGCGTGTGACTTTGCGTGCTTTTTTTCTCTGGATAAAAAAGTAAGGTAGGTAGGTAACCTACGGATACGTCCTGTTGCTTTGTTTAGATGCAAATCTCAGTAGGGAGGAGGCATGACGACTGATTTTGAGAAACTACACTAACACTATGATATTTTTAGATATGTACCTACTGAATGCAAGATAAATCATTTTTCTGCAAAAAAATGGTCTTCCAAAAAATCCTCCTCGGGATCCTCTCTAAAATGAGTTTTATTGAGTGTAAAAATCTCATCTTTAGCCCTAAATAACTTTTTACTGGCTTGATTTAGAAATTAGGGACTTTATTTGTAATCGACCCAGCACTTTAAAAAAAGGTAAACACATTCATAAACTCAGTATTGTTAATAGTTCCCAAAATAATATGAGGGTATGTGCACGTCTGAGGGACCACCTAGTGCAGGGATGGCGAACCAATGGCACGCGTGCCATTGATGGCACGCGACACATTATTAAGGGCCCGCCACGGAAGTAATGGTTTGCGTATTTAGTTCAAAGTGGATTCAAAAATGTATTGAAACAAGGAAACAGAATACGAAAGATTTATAGTTCATACAGAGTTTATTTATTTATTTGTGAAAGATTAGACAGATAATCTAAGTAAAAATGTACTGGCATTTTTACTTAGATTACTAAATTTTGGGAATATGGGATGCGATTCCATATGTTTGAAGAAGCTGGCTCATGCAATTTAAGCAAATTTTCATCTACCTATGCCTGCCAGTCATTACTTTCAGAGATGAAAAATATTAAAGACTTTCTTAAATACCGTAGAGTAGATGACTCCAGTTCAGTATGCATTCTGCTAAAAGTAACATCTTACAACCCTTATTGTGTATTTGTCATCTAAATTGCAACAACAGGAATAACACTACTTTAATTACACGTATAAAATGCAAAATGTATTTTTTGGCAGTCGATAAAGAATTTTGAAATGTTAATAGGTATTGTTATTTTTCCACCCAATAATCACTTGGTTAAAATTATTTGGTGGCACGTCTATGGCCTCAAATTTCTTTCTAGAAAAAAATGGCACCTTGGTTCAAAAAAGTTCGCCACCCCTGACCTACTGCAATTAATTTTGTTTGTTCCAGTGAACGGAAAGAGTAGATTTTTTGTAATCTAACAAATTATTAATAAATTGCTGTCGTTTATGGAATCTATAAGCGTTAATCAGTTAATGAGATATGAAAATCTCCAAGCCACGTCTGAGGGACCACCTATAACCGGTTGTAACTATTGACTGGATATTTTAACAAATGAGAGACTGTACTAACAAATGTTTCAGAACATTCAATAATTAATATTGTATTCAGAATTATGAAATTCCAATGTAGACCCTCAGTCGTAACGAGGATCTCAAGAGGCGCAAATATGCAGGTCTCGACAGAGCCTACGCATTTGCTCCCCTTGGAGTCGAGACCCTAGGTCCGTGGGGCACCGAGGCTCTCCGGGTTTTCAAAAAATTATCTGAGCGCCTGGTCGAAGCGACGCGTGACCCGAGAGCTGGTGAGTATCTGGCGCAGCGCATTAGCATTGCCATACAGCGGGGCAATGCAGCCAGCGTCTTGGGGACGCTTCCGACTGGTATTGATATGGACCAGTTGAGCTATCTGTAGATTGTTTGCAACAGTCTGCAGTTAGCTCAATTGTTTCAATTGTAAATACTAGTTTAATTTCTTTATATTATTTGATTGTTATTTTCTTTGTCAATAAAGATAGTCGTAACGGACACAATAATTGAAGCATCAATATCCAAAATTATATAGATTTTTTCGATTTGCTCCGATGATAGGTTGGTACAAGTAGCGGCACGTAAGTCTAGCGTTGAGCGATACGCGGAGGAGATAGCTGCGCATGGGTACCTAATGTACCGCTAGCCCCGCCCAGGAACTAGTTTTGGGTTATACTAGACAAAATCCGATACCTGTGACTTACGTTACTGTGACTTCAAAATATCTGTGATAAATACCTGTGACAAAATACTAGCTAGTATTTCTACCAATCATGTACAAATTCATTGTTTTACTGATTGAATAATATATTTATTGCAGCGATGACTGAGTAAGTAGCAGTAGCATGTTGTCTTCAACAAGTTTGTTACATTGCGGTATACATTTCAAATATCCAAGTATAAAATACTAGGTGTGTCTCATTCTGACTAAGTGATATAGAATATAGAAGCGATATTATCTAGCTGAAGCGATTTATTGCTTAGGTAAGTACATAATCAAATAAAAATGATATAATATCGTGCACTCGTGACACTGGCACTGCCTGTGTGATACGCCTCAAGCCTACCAGGTACCTTATATTTTACTTCTGCGATAAGCGCTAAAGGTATAACGGTCAGCGCTAAATTTACGTGCCGCTATGTATACATAGAGTAAAAACTCGCGTTGGTAGGTACTTGTGTCAAAAAATATATGTTTGTAATTTTAGAACCGGGTAAAGGTATAAATCGGGTTTAACTTATCTTATAGATGTTTATCTACAGCACACCTTTGTTCAATAATAATCATATTCCCAAAATTACCCAAAATCCCAAAACTCCTGTAAATCATTCCCGCTATCTACAATCAGCAATGACTGTTTCGGGAATTTGGGAACACTTGCTAAAATACCTTTCACCACAATGGCGCTTTGTTTGTGTGATTTACAGTATTTAGAGTTTACGCAGGAATCCAATTCGAGATGAAGGCTCTTCGTTCTATCGAGTCTAAGGCTGCAAGCTGGTATTTGGCCGAGCCATCCCAAACATGCCAGCAATACTCCAAACCAGACCGGACCTGTGCTTTATAAAGGGATAGAAGCTGTCCCGGTGTGACCTAAGTGTATAGATGAAGTCTATGGAGTGAAAACGTTGTCTATGGACGCGTTTTTCGATAAAAGCGGCTTGATTTTTTCCGACTCTTCCAACTATTATCGTTATATTTCAACCAATTTATTCAAAACTTAGACAAATTATATACCTAAACTTTCCTCATGAATCACTCTATCGATTGGTGAAAACAGCTCAGTAGTTTTTGAGTTTATCGTGAACAGACAGACAGACAGACAGACAGACAAGGCGAACCACTTTGTTTTATAACATGTAGTGATAATCCCAGGTAAAAATAACATTAAACATAACGCCCGTTGGCCTGAAATCACCGCGATCTGATAAAAATACTCATTTTGAGACTCCTTGTACTAACTCCAAATCCACAGCGAGATCTCCTCAGCTCGATAGCTAAGCACTATCCGGTACAAAGAAACTGTCCCATTGGGTCGTGAGCCAACACTTTGTAAAACAATGCAGGGTTTTGGGGAATTATGGCCTGTGTGTGACAAAGCTAATAATACCTACACTAGTTCCCACACATCAGTTTTTCCGGTGAATTACAATCTGGGTCTCTTCAAGACAAGAGTGAACAGGTGTCCTCTAGACCTTCATGATACACCGTCGCCACATCGCCACTTTACATCAGGTGAGATTGTGGTCAAACGAAGGTCTATACCAAAAAAAAGGAAGCTGCATCAAAAAGTCAATTTTGATGCAGCAGCTTCCTTCTCTTTATTTATCTTCAACTGGGATAACTAATCCGCCTTCCCAACATGGTGACTATCACAGATCCCTACTGTTTGGGAGAGGCGTGTCCAGCAGTGGACGAATGATTATTCGAATTTGACTGATTTGATTGATGTATTTCTAGACCAATAACGGCCTATAAACTGCAGATAATGAGGTCCATATTCATCCTGACATAAATCATATGTTTATCGATCTTTTATATTCGGAGTATAGTCCGAGGAACTTTATGATCTGATCCAACCATCTCACTCCAGGGAGTGGAAGAGAGATGGTGGGATATGGAAAGAACATAAGGATGGTATTCTGCCGCCCGTCTGCTTTTCAGGATAAGCAGTCGGACGACTAGTGGATATACCACTCGTACTAAACGTTTTTCTTCCCCGTCATCATTCGCACCGCTAAGGAATGGAACTAGTTGCCTGCTTCTATTTACCGGCCAATTACAATATGGGTCTCTTCAAGACAAGAGTGAATAGGTGTCTCCTAGACCTTCGTGATACACCGTTGGCCACATTGTCACTTTCCATCAGGAAGAGATTGAGATTGTGGTCAAATTAAGGTCTATAGACTATAAAAAAAATTACCTACAAAAAGAGTATAAAGCCGCATGCAAAAGCCAGTAGTATATTAAAAGCCTTTTGAGCCGATCCTTACATTCCCCTATTTCCCGCGGGATGCGAACACTCGATTTATTTTTGATTTAGTTTCACATTTCACAGGTTTCTGATGAATTTGATTAATTATAAAGTAAAATTTAGCTCATAGAACTCTAAGACGGTTTTGGCGTAGAGTTTAATAACGAAAATGTTATAAAAGGTTTTATTTATTAAAGCTTAAAGTTTAATATTCATTGATTCTCAAAAAGACAAATTATATAATGTCACTTACATGAGAACAGGGTTCTTAGGTATAGATAGATACATAGGTTGTGGTCGTTCAATAGCTGAGTCATTTAATGTGTTCATTTAGCTGACTCATTTAATGTGTTCAATAGCTGATTCATTTAATGTGTTCATTTAATGTGTTCAATAGCTGACTCATTTAATGTGTTCGTTTAGCTGAGTCATTTAATGTGTTCAATAGCTGACTCATTTAATGTGTTCAATAGCTGACTCATTTAATGTGTTCGTTTAGCTGACTCATTTAATGTGTTCAATAGCTGATTCATTTAATGTGTTCATTTAATGTGTTCAATAGCTGATTCATTTAATGTGTTCATTTAATGTGTTCAATAGCTGACTCATTTAATGTGTTCGTTTAGCTGAGTCATTTAATGTGTTCAATAGCTGACTCATTTAATGTGTTCAATAGGTGATTCATTTAATGTGTTCATTTAATGTGTTCAATAGCTGATTCATTTAATGTGTTCATTTAATGTGTTCAATAGCTGACTCATTTAATGTGTTCGTTTAGCTGAGTCATTTAATGTGTTCAATAGCTGACTCATTTAATGTGTTCAATAGCTGACTCATTTAATGTGTTCGTTTAGCTGACTCATTTAATGTGTTCAATAGCTGACTCATTTAATGTGTTCAATAGCTGACTCATTTAATGTGTTCATTTAGCTGACTCATTTAATGTGTTCAATAGCTGATTCATTTAATGTGTTCATTTAGCTGACTCATTTAATGTGTTCAATAGCTGATTCATTTAATGTGTTCATTTAGCTGACTCATTTAATGTGTTCAATAGCTGATTCATTTAATGTGTTCATTTAGCTGACTCATTTAATGTGTTCAATAGCTGAGTCATTTAATGTGTTCATTTAGCTGACTCATTTAATGTGTTCATTTAGCTGACTCATTTAATGTGTTCATTTAGCTGACTCATTTAATGTGTTCATTTAGCTGACTCATTTAATGTGTTCAATAGCTGATTCATTTAATGTGTTCATTTAGCTGACTCATTTAATGTGTTCAATAGCTGATTCATTTAATGTGTTCAATAGCTGACTCATTTAATGTGTTCATTTAGCTGACTCATTTAATGTGTTCATTTAGCTGATTCATTTAATGTGTTCATTTAGCTGACTCATTTAATGTGTTCAATAGCTGATTCATTTAATGTGTTCATTTAGCTGACTCATTTAATGTGTTCAATAGCTGAGTCATTTAATGTGTTCATTTAGCTGACTCATTTAATGTGTTCATTTAGCTGACTCATTTAATGTGTTCATTTAGCTGACTCATTTAATGTGTTCATTTAGCTGACTCATTTAATGTGTTCAATAGCTGATTCATTTAATGTGTTCATTTAGCTGACTCATTTAATGTGTTCAATAGCTGATTCATTTAATGTGTTCAATAGCTGACTCATTTAATGTGTTCATTTAGCTGACTCATTTAATGTGTTCATTTAGCTGACTCATTTAATGTGTTCATTTAGCTGACTCATTTAATGTGTTCATTTAGCTGACTCATTTAATGTGTTCATTTCGTTTATTTCGTTTACAATCCTACTCATAATAAATATGACAAAGTTTGTAAGGATGGATCCCAATTTTCAACATAATTCTGATTTTATTATAAAAAATTGACGACCGATGTAGCGCGGCGGGAGGAAGGTCCGCCTGCGACGCAGGGGGTTGCGGGTTCGATTCCCGCCTTGGGACAAATGTTAGTACGATCTGTAAATATTTGTTCCGGGTGTTCTGGGTATTTTACTAACTACTAACTTTAGTAAACTAAAAAAATATCTATCTATGTAATATATTGTATTATGTATATCAGTTATCTAGTACCCATAAGACAAGCTCTGCTTATTTTGGGGCTAGATGATCTGTGTGGATTGTCCAGCATTATTTATTTAGTACCTAAAATGGGAACCGCGAGATCCTAGTTCTCACGGAACCAACATCTGTGACACAAAACTGAGATACAAATAATAATTAAGAATATTAATGATCTCGCTTGGCAAGCTCTCATATTTTGTTCATTAATATCGGACTCTCTTGGCATAGCAGATATTTGGCTCACTTCACTGTCTGGGACTTCAAAGCGACGATTATGATTTCAAAATTAATGATGCCAGTATTTTCAGTCAATTAATTACATTTATTTCTACATAGAAGTTATAATAACATAAAAACACAGTATCCTACTTCCTACTAATGTTTTTTTTTTTTTCAATTTATTTGAGGGCTTTATCGCTTAACGATAACATCACCCTTCCTACTAATGTTATAAAACGTCAAAGTTTGTATGGATGGATGTATGAATATTTGTTACTCTTTCACAAAAAACTACTGAACCGATTAGGCTGAAATTTGGTATGGGTATAGTTTGGGACCTGGAATAACATATAGGTTATTTTATATCCCGATAAAACGTGGACGAAGGCGCGCACAGCAGCTAGTCATCTATATAGCCCCAAAAATAGCAGAGCTTGTGTTATGGGTACTAAGTAACTGATATATTATTACATAATCTCAAAAAAATCATACAAACACTTGACCCGCCGTGGGAATAAAACCCACAACCTCCCGCGTCGCAGGTTTTCCTTGGTATACCACTGAGCCACTGAGCTCGCCAAAAGAATATTCATTCAATACATCCTGTCAATACATAAATTCAATGCATCCCGTCAATACATCCATTCAATAAATCCATTCAATACATCCCGTCAATACATCCATTCAATACATCCATTCAATACATCCATTCAATAAATCCATTCAATACATCCCGTCAATACATCCATTCAATACATCCATTCAATAAATCCATTCAATACATCCCGTCAATACATCCATTCAATACATTCATTCAATAAATCCATTCAATACATCCCGTCAATACATCCATTCAATACATTCATTCAATAAATCCATTCAATACATCCCGTCAATACATCCATTAAGATAGATAGAAAATACTTTATTGCACACATTACAAAACAGTTTACAAACAATTTGATACAAAAAAGAAATGTGACAATTGGCCGTCTTATCGCTCACGACCGATATCTACCAGACAACCTTGGATGGATAGGATCGTTGATTTGAATACGGGGGATTAAATACATTCATTTAATACATCCGTTCAATGCGTTCATTTCAGAGAACATTAATTCTGATACAAAAATAAATTATGTGTACATATTCGAGTCTTTAACAAACCAATTAAAATTAATTATGTAGGTATTTTAATTAAATTAAACATATCCGTTAATCATCATCATCATCAGCCCATACACGTCCACTGCTGGACATAAGCCTCCCCCGTACGACGCCACAAATAGCGGTCCTGAGCCGCCTCCATCCATCGACTCCCTGCGGCCGCTACGATGTCGTCGGTCCATCGAGTGGATGGTCTCCCACGTAGGGGGGGATTTGCCATAATCACCACGCTTGGCAGGCGGATTGGTGATCGCAGTGTTGTTGTTTAAAAATACTCAGAAGGAAGCTGCTGGAAGGAAGCTCCTCTGGTAGGTTCCCTTAGTCGTCTCTTACGACATCCACGGGTTGAGTTGGAGGGGTCGATATTCGTACGCCGCGGCCCCACGGCCAATCCGTTAATACAACAGAACAATACTAATCTGAAAAATTGACTAAACTCGTACCTACTTAACTATGTACCTCGAAAAAGTTCAAAAATTATTAGTTACACTAGCTTCTGCCCACACCTTCGCCCGCGTTTGATCGGGGAAAAAAATAGCCTATATGTCGTAGACAATGCTACGCCGTAGCAAAGTGCTACGAATGTCTACGAGGGTGCTACGAAAATGCTACGACTAACGACGTGATTTTATTTTAAAAATATTGTGAACTTACTGCTGCCCACGCCTTCGACCGCGTTTTATTGTGATAAAAAACAGCCTATATGTTATTCCAGGTCCCAAACTATACCCATACCAAATTTCAGCCCAATCAGTTCAGTAGTTTTTGCGTGAAAGAGGAACAAACATCCGTACTCACAAACTTTGGTAGAATTATCTCATTCATTTTTACCGACTAATGGGAAAATTTAAATGAGAGAAATGAAATTAGTTTTATGCAATTGAATTTTAAATTAAAATAATATTAATGAAACGAAAATAATTTCTACCCGTCCAAAATAATAAAATACGAAGAATTCTAATTAATAATAATAAATAAATAATAATTTTTGTCTAAAGACAGTAGTAGTGATTGAATGATAACTTCGCTGAAAAACTTTTAAGGTACCTACTTCATTTATTATTAACTAAAAAAATTGGCTACATACATACGACATGACGACCTCTGTGGCGCGGCGGACGAAGGTCCGCCTGCGACGCAGGAGGTTGCGGGTTCGATTCCCGCCTCGGGACAAATGTTTGTACGATCTGCAAATATTTGTTCAGGGTGTTCTGGATGTTAATATGTATAATAAAAAAAATATCTATCTATGTAATATATTGTATTGTGTATATCAGTTATCTAGTACCCATAACACAAGCTCTGCTTAGCTTGGGGCTAGATGATGCTGTGTGAATTGTCGATCATTTTTTTTTTTTTATACATGCATGCTCATGTGTGTTAAACTCATAACGCTCGTCCTTCGGTAGTCGGGTAAAAAGATTCACATTTGTTTCTGTAGATTGTTTGCAACAATCTGCAGTGGGCTCAATTGTTTCTATTATAAATAATAGTTCTAATTGGTTTCTAATATTTGATTATAATTTTCTCTTTTTTATTCGTTGTAGGTAGAATTAAAGATTGTAGAAAGGTCGTATGTTCTGTTATAGCCATTACAAATATCTGCTTTGGAAATAATTTCTATTACAATAATTTGTTTTTGCTTTTCCCGTTCAATTTACAACTTTAGATCATTAGAAATAAGATTCAAAGTAATTCGAAATACGAAATAACTTTAACCTTTTCAAAAATAGAATGTATTAGTCTCAGTGTGCCATTGTAAGCGAGTTTCAACCGTAAAGGAAGGGAATTAGGGTCAGAGTTCTAATGCAGCGTTGTAGAGCACACTCCAAATTTGAAAAGACAGCTAGAGTTGGGATAACTTTCATAAAATAAGACCGAATGTCTGTTTTATTTTAATATTTGAAGCTTTGTTTTGAAATGAGTTTTCACTCAATTTTGCACTCGAAGACAAAAAGTGGTTTGTAACTGCCAATCAAAACAGAGGTTTTCAGTTTACTGAGAATTAGCGACTTGGCGTCCTAGCCCCAATCTACTTCCATCTACTATTATTATAAACTAGATGAAAACCCGGCTTCGCTCGGGTAAAATGTAGCCTTCTAATAATATTCCAGATTTTTTTTATATAATGTAATCGATACTTCTGTGGTAATCGGTTCTCAACGAATAATATGGTAGGTAAATACTTAGTGGGCCTACAAATTCTTTGAACTCGAATGAAAAGTTTCCGTGACATCCGCGCGAAATTCACGTCAATGTTTTTTCTAAACGTAGATTTAGGAATTTATGCTCTATGCTCAGTCTACGATTGTAAATAATGTGCTAGAACTTGCGATGCTGCCATGGGACGGACACTGATAAAATTGCGTCAATCCAAACGCAGAACCATTAATCAAGAAGTTGAAGTTGAATAGCTCTCGGACCCTCGGAAGCAAGAAGTTTGTAAAAAAAAAATATGCCTGTCAATAGCCCGCTACACGCTCAAACATTTGTGCATGCAGATTGCACATACACCTTTTGCGCAAGCAAGATGAGCCGGCCACACTCTCCATCTTGCTTGTGCAAACCCGTGTGCGCAAGCAAGATGGAGCGTGTGCACAAATGTTTGGGCGTGTAGCCGGGATATAAGACAATGGAGAACGGAATACAAACCCATGTCACCTGTGACACGTGATGACGTGACACTGACAAGTTGATGACATTTGACATGTTTACTTCGCAACGCCATTAGAAAGCAAATTATTTGCATTTTTATATGAAAAATACTCGATAATCCGAATTTTCCGCATATAAATTGTCGACTCGGATCGACAAATATTTTACGCTCTTCAATTTGATGTGCATTTCGTTCGAGTAGACCGGTACGAAATTATTATTATAGATGTCAAAGTATGTAAGGATGGATATATGGATGGATATTTAATTAGACTGAAATTTGGTATGGGTATAGTTTGGGACCTGGAATAACATATAGGCTATTCTTTATCCCGATAAAACGGTGAAGGCGCGGGCAGCAGCTAGTAGCAGTAAAACGTTACTGTGAATTGAACGAAAAATAGCACATCCAACCTTACTTTACCTTTTTGTGTCTTCTGAACTTCTGACCCAACAAAAAATATCGTATTTTATATTTTTTTTAAATTTTGCGTAAGCTAAGCTATTTCTTAAAGTTTTAAGACTTTAGTTCCTATCTCAACTTAAATTCAAATTCATCAAATAGTAAACACCATTTCCTCACTTTTACGCAAGCGCTTACAACAGTTCCAATTGGACAGTCTCAATTATAAAATTCACTAGTCCAGCCTCTACTTTCTTTCTCTTCTTTTCTCGATTAAATTTAGTCTAAAACCCAACTTCAGTACACACCATTCCCTCTCTAGCACCGAAACGCATTACGAGCGTACCAGACAGTCAATCAGTCAAGTCAGTCTTAAAGCATTTTAAGACCGAGACTTTAGAGACAAATTTTTAAATCAAGCCTAGTCTTAAAACCAAAGCCCAGTTCACCAGCCCCTCCCTAACACGCAAGCGCGTACAACCAAGCCAATCAGTCATTTCAGTTCAGTCGAGACCCAACCGCCGCGCGCGACGCACGTCTCTCGAAAACAGACAACCACCTGTTACTAAAACAAATAAGGAGGTGCAAGGTGAATATTGGAGGTTTCCTTTTCTGTTGATTTTTACTAGGATATAATATGTTTCTGGAAAAGGCTTGGTTCAAAACGCGGTATAGGTTCAACATGCATTGTTATGAACTAGGTAATAATTACAAAATCAATAACCAATATCAATTACTCATTACACCACGTCCACGCCTGGACATGCTTCCCCTAAACAAGAGGGGTTTGGCCAGAATCACCACGCTTGGCAGAATTATTGGTGATCGCAGTTGAGGTGTTAAAAATACACCGAAAGAAGCCTCTGTCATGCCACTGGTAGGTTCACTCTACAATTTCAGTGCCTTACAGTAAATCAGTAAAAAAAAATATTTTCTGTAGGTCTTAATATTAAATAGTACAATATTATTGTGTTTAAGATCTATTTCACTATATGACTAGATGTTTAGAAAACTTGTTGAAAAGGGATCTCTACCTCTCGGCAAATAGCTTACAGGCAATTCAGTTGCAATAGATGTCCCAAACAATCAGGGCAAGTAGAATAAAAGCTTGCAAGGCGGGAATCGAACTCGCAACCTCCTGCGTCGGAGGTGGACCTTCGCCTGCCGCGCCAAATTGGTCGTCAATTTCATAAATAATGTAAGTAGATAATTATCATCAGCTGTACACGTCCACTGCTGAACATATCGTCGCTCCAATGGTAAACTCGGCAAATTGACATTTTGGCGTTATTCAAAAGTAAACTCTACGATTACTAACGACCGAACAAATACTATATGATAAATTGATACACTTTAGGTACAAAATTAGTACCTTTGGTACATAAGAAAAATAGGAAAAAAACATGAAAATAATATATCATAGTCTTTTTCCGGTAGGTAATAATCGTAGTTTATTTTTGAATAACGCCAAAATGTCTTTTTGCCGAGTTTACCATTGGAGCGACGATATGCCACCCCCAAACAACGTATAACCCAAATAATGTAAATCAAAGTACATAATGGATTTCAATAATACATAATGACTAGATTAATGTATCTTAGTCAGAATTAATAAAATAGCCATATAAATAGTCAAGCGTGATGATTATAGCAAATCCCTTAAATGGGAAACCATCCACCCGATGGACCGACGACATTGTAGCGGTCGCAGGGAGTCGATGGATGGAGGCGGCTCAGGACCGCTATCTGTGCCGTCGTATAGGGGAGGCCTATGTCCAGCTGTGACGTGTATGGGCTGATATGATGATAAATAGCCATTCTCTAAATTATATGAAATAATAATTAAATCTGAAGTATTAGAACGAAAAAATATTTAGTAACAATTCCGCGTATAACCTACTAATTATAGTATTCATCAAAGTAAGTCGTCAACTAGTTTCGTCACTCCACGAGACATCATCAGGAGGGCAATACTGGCAATATATATATTGCCAGTATTGCCCTTTTTTTATCAAGTAGTTATTATCTACTTGATAAATATGGTGAGAACTGTCTAAATATCGAGAGATAAACAAGCGTATTCTCAAAATTTGCAATTCGTTATTTACCGAGGCTTTTCTTTGAGGAGTTGCTCGATATGTCGCACGAGAATGCAGTTTTTGACGGTACTGGATATTTATCACATGATTTTTGTATCCCGTGATACGCAGAATTGCCCCCACAATACTCGACTTTGACACTGAGATTGCCAAGCAATAACGACAGAGTCCAGCCAGTGATGTTGCCTCTCCGACCTTCTCACGGAGTCTTTTTGAAGACTCGCAAACAGTCGTAAAGACTTGGCGCGAGGAGCGAGGAGGAGGAGATGGTGTACTTTGATGGATATAATATATTCAGTGTAGGTTATACGCGGAATTGTTACTAAATATTTTTTCATTGTAATATTTTGCAATGAGATTCCGCCTGGATCACTAGTATAAAACAAAATAGCTTCCCGCTGTCTGTCCTTATGTATGCTTAGATCTTTAAAACTACGCAACGTATTTTGATGCGATTTTCTTAAATAAATAGAGTTATTCAAGGGTGAAGTTCATATGTATAATTTAGTATCAGCATTGCACTCGTGTGAAGCCGGAGCAGGTCACTAGTTTATCTATTACTGCTTCGTTTTTCTGGTCGTCTCAAGAGGTAATACTGAAAATCAGTGTTTTGCTCTTCGAGCAAAGCTTTAAGCTGAGTTATTGCCTTTGTGACAAGTTGCAGGACACACATAATTTTTACTAACCCGTACCTAATTTTAGATTGCTTAGTACATATACCTTTATATGTTTTTAACGAAAGCTTAAGTAAAAGTGTATATTAAACAAAAAAAAACTTAAAGCTAGTACAATAATTAAAGGTAATTATGTCTATTGAGATTGGCTACGGCCCCACACTAGGCGCATGGCCCGTGACGTGGGCACCAGAGCACGATCGTCACATATACACCGACTTTTTGTCTCCATGCTTTGTTCCACCGATAATTTCTAAGATTTTCTGTTTTCATATTATGATGTACCCAATTTAATGTGATCTTTCTATTGTGTGTTGTTGTCAAATAAATACTTTATCTATCTATCTTAATACTGAAGTATCAAAGTTATCAATCTAACAAGAGGGAACCCACTAATTGTTGCGCCCTGACAGGGTTTTTGTGTGCCCACTAAATGTGGGTGGGCATGGGTCATGAAATTGTAATACCCAGAATGGGACATGCAAAGCCGCAGGTAAACACTAGCTGCAGCCTAACCAAGTAATGTTAGATTGAACTATAAAATATTCGTGTGGATTTTTAATCAAAGTAGCGAAGGCTGAGCGAAGGTAATTTTTTGACATTTCGGTTTTCCTAGAAAACTAGTATTGAATTTTACAAACATAACATAACAAAGAAAATAACAATCAAATAATATAAACAAATTAAACTAGTATTTACAATTGAAACAATTGAGCTAACTGCAGACTGTTATAAACAATCTACAATTTATTTACATAACATAACATTACACTATTGCACACCAAGAAAATGTAGATAACATAGTTGCACAATGGGCGGTCTTATCGCTAAGAGCAATCTCTTCCAGACAACCCTTTACAAAGCATTCCGTTATACAAAGCATTCTTTAGTTTAAACCTTGTGTCTTGTTTTCTTTTAGAGTTATTTAGCGACCGGCCCCGGCTTCGCTCGGGTGCAATGTTTATACTAAATCCTACTAATATTACAGATGTGAAAGTCTGTATGGATATTTGTTACTCTTTCACGCAAAAACTACTGAACCGATTAGGCTGAAATTTGGTATGACTATAGTTTAGGACCTGGGATAACATATAGGCAATTTTTTTATCCCGCGGGCAGCAGCCCCTTATACATATAATCCTTCCTCTTGACTCACTCTATCTAATAAAAAAAACCGCATCATCAAAATCCGTTGCGTAGTTTTAAAGATCTACGCATATGTAGGGACAGACAGACAGACAGCAGGAAGCGACTGTAGTGATGATAATAAATCACTTCACTCCATATTATAAAACAAAGCCCTCCGCGTTTGTCTGTCTGTTCGCGATAAACTCTAAAATTACTGAATGGATTTTCATGCAGTTTTCCACCAATAGATATATTGTTTCATGAGGAAGGTTTAGGTATATAATTTGTCAAGATTTTGTGTAAATTGGTTGAAATATAATGATTATTGTTGTAAGTGTCGGAAAAAGTCAAGCCAACGGCTTTCATCCCAAACGTTGCCATATCCGTTTGAGATATGTATAACAAAACAATGCATGATGGAATATTCCTCTTTTCTATCTACAAAAAAAAAACCGCAATTGCATCTATCTATCAGATCTTTTTTCTATCTTTACCTATTCTAATTCCGTGGGGTACCGAGGCTCTCCGGGTTTTCAAAAAATTATCTGAGCGCCTGGTCGAAGCGACGCGTGACCCGAGAGCTGGTGAGTATCTGGCGCAGCGCATTAGCATTGCCATACAGCGGGGCAATGCAGCCAGCGTCTTGGGGACGCTTCCGACTGGTATTGATATGGACCAGTTGAGCTATCTGTAGATTGTTTGCAACAGTCTGCAGTTAGCTCAATTGTTTCAATTGTAAATACTAGTTTAATTTCTTTATATTATTTGATTGTTATTTTCTTTGTCAATAAAGACTTTATGTCCTACTCTAAACTTTTTTGTCTATAGTCAATAGACCATCGTTTGATCACAATCTCACCTGATGGTAAGTGACGATGTGGCCGACGTTGTATGACGAAGGTCTAGAAGACACCTATTCACTCTTATCTTAAAGAGACCCAAATTGTAAATGGCAGGAAAAACGATAAACGACCGAAAAATATTTATTTATTGAACAATTTCGTTAAATAACATAACATTTGCAAGTTATAATCATAATAATTAGATAAAAGATAAACATAATAACCTAAAATTCTAACACAGTAATCATAATTGTCATGATTTCGACAGATTTTAGGTGGAATTGATGCAACTGATTTAAAATTACATTTTCCTAAAAGCTTTCTGAATTAGTCACGATTTTATAAATTGTTACACATTTTCCCGCAGAGTTTTGTCACGCGTCACGACCGGTCGGCCATTTGTAAAAATGGTGCCATTAACAAAATGGCGAGAATATTGTAATTTCATGGCGCGAATGTGAGTAACCGCTCTTGAAGGACATCACGTATCAAATTCCATGTGGTTTTTATTTTATTATCGTTGTATAATTTGTTATAGACGCAGAATGATTCCATTCCCCGGAGATTTGTATTATCTCCAAATACCTAGGTATTTGTACTTTCGCTATCTATCAACTCCAGCCAAACTGAATATCCAGTACTTACCTAGTGAAAGCTTGATTAGATTCTAGGTCAGGAAATCTACGTTTAGGCTTTCATCTTCAAAATAGGTATTATTTGCTGGCAATGTTTGGTAGTGAGACTAGTAGAATAAGGTTGCATGAGGGGGCAGCCCAGTTTGAATAATGGCCTCGTATCGAGATAGGTTGTTAGTTATATTTTTTTGCTTTTGAAAAGAATTAATTATAGCTTAACCAAAAGTGATATCCTGTTTTATTTCAGTGACACAGATAAGCGTCGTTTTTATTAAGTACCTACGTATTAAAGATTTGAAATACCTAATCCTCGTTTTCTCGTCGTCGAGTGGAATAATTTAGTCATGATTATATATCGCGTACGTTTGGTTATTATAGATAGATAGAAAATGTTTTATTGCACACATAACAAAACATTTTACAAACAATTTGATACAAAAAAGAAATGTGACAATTGGCGGTCGTATCGCTCACGAGCGATCTCTACCAGATATCATCTACGTTAATCGTAATTTTTGCTAATAAATCGCGAAACTTCAGTGTGCAATAAATGAAAAGAATAGGTATCTATTGAGAAAAGTAGATATATATTGTGTTTGGACCATTTGAGCTATCTGTACATTGTTTGCAACAGTCTGTAGTTAGCACAATTGTTTCAATTGTAAATACTAGTTTAATTTGTTTATATTATTTGATTGTTCTTTGTCAATAAAGTAAGTTATTAGATTAAAAATAGATATTCCTAAAGGAACCACAACACAATAAAAATACTACTGAGCCGAAAGCTAAAATAAATTGGTCGTTTTTAGGACCTTTTCTTTAGGGCTCCCTTTTGTAAGGTTATAAACTGACTGTGAAAAAGTTATGGCTTGGAAATAGCATTGGTACTTGTGGTGTACAAGATAGATAGAAAATATATTTGTTTGAAGCACGTTTGAAACCCAAAAGCAATCCTTCCTACTAATATTATAAACTAGCTGCTAATCGCGCCTCCGCCCGCGTTTTATCGGGATAAAAATAGCCTATATGTTATTCCAGGTCCCAAGCTATACCCATACCAAATTTCAGCCTAATCGGTTCGGTAGTTTTTGCGTGAAAGAGTAACAAATATCCACCCATACATCCATCCTTACAAACATTGACATTTATAATATTACTAGCTGCTGCCCGATAAAACGCGGGCGAAACCGCGGGCAGCAGCTAGTATAATTATGTATAAGTAAAACTGCAGATAGGTTAGATAGATTAAACTACCTACAAACTACCTATTACTTTGACTTGACTTCTTTGTTATTGGCAATATGTGTCTGGTTTGCCACTTTTCTGCCAGTGTCCAGTTCACGGAAATTTCATAGTCATGGAATGGAGGCGGGATTACAACAATAATATGAGCGGTAAATTTGAAAAACACCAATCAGATTTTTACTAAGAACACAAATAAAATTATAAACAGATTAAAAACAACATAAATATAGTTATTAAAAACAACACAAATATAATTAGATAAAGAAGATATTTAACTTATTTACATTTATGTTAAAACCAGATAGGGAAACTAATTGTGTCAATTTAGCAACTACCTATAAAGGGACTCTTGGACACGTCACAAACTTCAAATAATTAGATTTTGACACTTTGATTTTGTTGAGACACAATGTTTGTATAAAGGATCCCCTTTTTTTAACTTTCTGTTGCGAAATATTTCCTTTTTTTTATATTGATACGTGGATCTTGTCCGTTTTGATTTTGTGTGAGAATTGAATGAGTGAGTGAAGGCGAGAGTGAATGGCGATTGAACTCTTTTTCTTCTGTGTTTGGTTACATAGCTGGGTAATCCATAGTCGACGTTCGGATCATGTTCGGATATTAATTTGTTTGCCTCAACATATTTTTTGTTTATTTAAATCTTACCGCCGCCAGGTGCATCAAGTGGATGGTCTCCTAACACTCCGTTTCGCGTTGCATCGTGGCCCCCACTCGAGAATCTTTACTCCCCAACAGTATTTTAGCACATACTTGCTTAGGTACGCTCTACTTAATAAAATAAGCTAAACGAGCAAAGGTTCAAACGCAGAATTTCCACAAATTTCCAATTACCCTGTCAAGCCGTGCATAAATCAATGACTCGCGCTTGAAAACATAATAAATTTCAGTAATTCCATTCAAAAACGTGATAAATTTCAGTTAATTTCGTTCGAAAAACACGACTTTCTCGTTACATCGAGTTTCGTTCAAAAACTTGTGTCAACTTTGCACTCGCTCTGTTCCAATTTCAAATCCATTAACATATTGACTGGTTAAGGCGTGTCGAGTACCTAAATGAACTCTATAGATAGAGGTGGTTAGGTACATTATTGAGCAAGATACCTACCTATTTGTGAAATAGTCGAAAATGGAACATTCGACTCTCAATCGATATATATAAGGTTCATATCAAATACAATTTCAATAAAATAGTAGATACAAATTAGAACTAGTATTTACAACTAGCTGCTGCACGCGCCTTCGCTCTATAAAAATAGCCTTTATGTTATTCCAGGTCCCACACTATACCCATACCAAAAGTCAGCACAGTCAGTTCAGTAGTTTTTGCGTGAAAGATGAACAAACATCCATGGATGGATGTATGGATCCATCCATTAATGCTCACAAACTTTGACATTTATAATATTAGTAGGATTGAAATAACTGAGTTAACAGACTGTTTTTAATAATCTAGAGGTAGATATATCAATAAATACCAGTCGGAAGCGTTCCCTAGACGCTGGCTGCATTGCCCCGCTGTATGGCAATGCTAATGCGCTGCGCCAGATACTCACCAGCTCTCGGGTCACGCGTCGCTTCGACCAGACGCTCAAATAACTTTAAAAAAACCCGTGGAGCCTCGTTTCCCCTCAGACCTAGGCAGTCATCTAGTACCCATAACACAAACTCTGCTTAGCTTGGGGCTAGATGATGCTGTGTGACAACATTATTTATCGCAATATTTATTTTACTTTCCCTGTTAGTTTGTTGTCTGAGACAAATCTTGCAACTCAATTTTAGACCAGTTATCAACCGATTGAGCTGAAATTTGGCATACTTATGTAAGTTCAGTGACAATGTAATGTCATGGTACCATCGAGCTGGTCTGATGATGACCGAAGGTGGCCATAGGAACTCCTGAACGACTTAAACACGTCGAGTTTGGTTTCGTTAGATTTGTCTTTCCAAGCACTTTGGTCATTGATTATATAAAAGCTTGTTTTTAAAAAGATTTTTAATATTAAAATTGTGTTTTTTTTACTTATTTTGTATTCCCTGCGCGCCATGTCTTATCTTTATCTTAAACCCATGAATTTATGAAATACGTGCTTCTATCATACTTAGTATAAACTAGCAACCCGCCCTGGCTTCGCACGGGTAGTGGAGCATTATAATTATCTTAAAGGGCAGCGTTTTCGATGAAAGCTCCCAAGCGGCTTGACTTTTTGTGACACTTAAAACAATTTTATATTGTTTTATGAATATTGTTATATTTCAACCAATTCACACCAAACCTTGACAAATTACGAGTAAACAAGTATATCGATTACTGAAAACCGGTTGCAAAATTTGTCGCAGGCGAACCTTCTCCCGCCGCGCCACATCGCTCGTCAATTTTATTATCGTCAATGTTTTTCAAGTAAGTAGTTACTATTCGTGAAAGCATTTCACGGTCTCAAAATATTTACGTTCATAATTTTGTAATGAGTTTTCTTGTTTTGAATTGATTACAAATTTAATTGAAATTACAAAGAACCTCGGTATTTTACCAATCAAAATTTCTGAGAATTGTATGCTGTGTTAACCTAGATTACTTTAATAATATCGGCCAAGTGGGAGTCAAATCGCATACGGAGGGTTCCGTACCATCGTACATGGTAACTATTTCGCAAAAGGAAACATGAAGAACTGATTTTTTTTTAAATAAAAAAGTCAACCTCACGCTGTCACTCATACAAGGACTGACCGCGCCCGACGTTGATTAACTTCGGTGATTGGTACTCAACTTGGTATGGACGTTGGATCCCTTAATTTTAAATTATTTTTATTAAACGAGTATGTTATAATACCGGCAATAGCTTACATACCCGGACAAAATTTCAACTATTTATCTATTCATCATCATCATCAGCCCATACACGTCCACTGCTGGACATAGGCCTCCCCCGTACGACGCCACAAATATTATTATGATACAATAATTACAACCTTGACAAAGTTAGAACAAAAATAGCCATGTGTAGGACCACCCTTTAGTTTTAATATTTATTTTATTTAGCAGTAACTTAGCACTAAAAGAAATACACATTCTGTGAAAATTTCAACTGTCTCCCTTTTACGGTTCATGAGAGCCCTCTGAAGGCCGGACTGACGGACGGACAGACAGCGGAGGCTTAGTAATTGAGTCTCGTTTTCACCCTTGGGTACGGAACCCTAAAAAGGGCCACCTCCACGGTTAAGTGTCTCACTTCGATGATAACGCAGTGCGAAGGCACGTTCATAGAGTGGTTAGCTTAAAGATTGAGTGTCAATTCTCAATGGGGTTAAATTCTGCTAACACATCGCTTTACTATATGATAGTCTTGGGTTATACTAGGCAAAATCCGATACCTGTGACTTACATTATTGCGACTTCAAAATATCTGTGACAAATACCAGTGACAAAATACTAGCTAGTATTTCTAGCAAGTACGTACAAATTCATTGTTTTACTGATTAAAATACAAATTTATTGCAGCAATAGTACCGCTACGTAACGTAAATTCCTCTTGAATCGTATGTGTGTAACGCAATGTAACAACTTTGTTACATTGCGGTACACATTTCAAATTTCCAAGTCATGACGACCAAGGACGACCGATGTGGCGCGGTGGGCGAAGGTCCGCCTACGACGCAGGAGGTTGCGGGTTCGATTTCCGCCTCGGGACAAATGTTTGTACGATCTGCAAATATTTGTTCAGGGTGTTCTGATAGTTTTTCTATGTATACTAAAATATCTATCTATGTAATATATTGTATTATGTATATCAGTTATCTAGTGCCCATAACACAAGCACTGCTTAACTTGGGGCTAGATAATGCTGTGTGAATTGTCCAACATTATTTATTTATTTATATTTATTTAAGTATAAAATACTAGGTGTGTCTCATTCTGAGAAGCGATATTATCTAGCTGAAGCGATTTATTGCGTAGGTACCTAATAAAATAACAACGATATAATATCGTGCACTCGTGACACTGGCACTGCCTGTGAGACAGTCACAGATATATTTAGTTTCTGTCACTGTGATATATCGCCAATTTTCTATATCTGTGACTTTTATCAGTGACGATAAATACGCCTCAAGCCTACTATATGATACGAATATTATTTATTGTACACCAGATAAAAACAGAAACAGGTAAGGGAAAGACAAATACAGATTTATGTACGATGGGCGGCCTTATCGCTATGAGCGATCTCTACCAGGCAACATTTATATAACTATTATGTCCCATACTATGTCAATGGTATCGTCGCAGAGTTGTCCATAGATTAAACAAAGTCTAGATTAGTCTTGGGTTATACTAGGCAAAATCCGATACCTGTGACGTACGTTACTGTGACTTCAAAATATCTGTGACAAATACCTGTGATAAAATACTAGCTAGTATTTCTACCAATCACGTACAAATTTATTGTTTTACTGATTGAATAATATATTTATTGTAGCGATGACTGAGTAAGTAGCAGTAGCATGTTGATTAACCGACTAAATATAAACGGTATTTTCTACAACAACTTTGTAACATTGCGGTATATATTTCAAATTTCCAAGTATAAAATACTAGGTGTGTCTCATTCTGACTAAGTGATATTATCAAAGAGAGAATATTGAAAGAAGCGATATTACCTAGTTGAACTAACAACGATATAATATCGTGCACTCGTGACACTGGCACTACTTGTTTAACAGTCACAGATATATTTAGTTTCTATCACTGTGATAAACCGCCAATTTTCTATATCTGTGACTTTTATCAGTGACGATAAATACGCCTCAACCCTAGTCTAGATAGTGCGTGTGGAAATATTTGCACGGAGATTGATGGAATTGTTGCAACCTTGACACTTTTGACACGCGTCCCGTTGACCAGCAGACCAGCAAACAATCTAGAGGTAACTCAACTGATTCATAACAATCGAAAGCGTCCCCAAGACGTTGGCTGCGTTCGCTGTATGGCAATGCTGATCCGCTGCGCCAGATAGATACTCACCAGCTCTCGGGTCACGCACGCGTCGCGTTGTGCAGACTATTGCAAACAATCTAGAGGTAACTCAACTGATTCATAACAATCGAAAGCGTCCCTAAGACGATGGCTGCATTCGCTGTATGGCAATGCTGAAGCGCTCCGCCGGATAGATACTCACCAGCTCTCGGGTCACGCACGCGTCGCGTTGTGCAGACTATTGCAAATAATCTAGAGGCACTCAACTGATTCATAACAATCGAAAGCGTCCCCAAGACGTTGACTCCCAGATTACCCCAGAGGGTACCCCAGATTACCCTCAACTGTGACAGCAGGGCAACGCGCCCTGCTGTCACAGTTGAGGGTAATCTGTGCCCGCTGTATAACAATGCTGATGTGCTGCGCAGATACATAGGTACTCACCAGCTCTTGGGCCAGGAACTTTTTATCTTCTGGCTTCGACCAGACTTCTTCTTCTTCTCTGTCGTGTTCTTCATTGCTGAAGGTCGTGCCCGTCCTGGAAAGCTTTCACGGAGACACTGATGAATCGCTTCCACACTACTCTGTCTTCGGCCTGTCTCAGGGCTGCAGGCAAAGTGAGTTCTTGAGTTTGTTGCCTTAATTTGGTCATACCAGCGGGTTCGCGAGCTTGGTGAGTGTTGGTTCGTTTTGCTGTCCACGGTATGCGCAACATTCTTCTCCAGCACCACATCTCAAAAGCTTCAATCTTTTTGGCGGTTAGCTGCACGAATGGACCATGATTCAGAGCTATACAGAAAGATTGACAACACCAGAGATCGCACAAGTCGACCAGACAGACGCTAGGAATAGTTCGTTGGGCTGAAAATTAGTTTAATTCTGGAGAAAAGCCACGTACAAAGCATAAATTTTTTTGGCTGTAAGTTTTGTATATAATATAAGACTATGTAGTATTCAATAAAATAAAGCAAAATATCAAATCCAGCCGGTTGCCAGAACCTAGAGACACCCATTATGGATTCACTGCACGTACAATAGCACAAATGTAGGCGACGTTCAATTTTAGAGGGCATTCAAACAGACGTTATAGACAAAACTCATTTAAAGTTAAAGCGAAACTGCTAATTTTGTTTGAACTTTAACTTTTGAATGTGTTTAGAATATTGTCAAAAATTCATGGTTAATTTTTGTTTTGGTAATGTGTTTGTTTTGTGCAAATTTTGTCTAATTTAAGGTTTTTTTACTATATATGTATGCTTGGAGTTTCTCTACGCGATAGAATCGGAAACGGAAATCCGTAGAAGAACCAAAGTTATCGACATGGCTCTCAGAATTAGCAGGCTGTAGTGGCGATGGGCAGGCCATATAGCTCGTAGAACCAATAACCGTTGGGGAGTAAAGGTTCTCACACTCGATGGACCGACGACATCGTAGCGGTCGCAGGGAGTCGTTGGATGGAGGCGGCTCAGGACTGCTATTCATGGCGTCGTCGCTCGTTTGGGGGAGGCCTATGTTCAGCAGAGGACGTATACGGGCTGATGATGATTATGATGATTACTATTATAGTGCGTGACACACACACACACTGCACACTACTGAGGTTAATTCCTGAGTTTAATGATATCCCAATTTTTTATCTCGACCGGGACTTTAAGCCGCAATCCTCCTGAAAAAATCGTACGGGATGCGCTATCAATCGCTCTGCGAGGTCAAGTGACGTAGGGGTCGAAAAACTGTGACTCTTCCTTCGGAATGAATGAACGATGAATGAATGAACCCTTTATTGTACTTAAATTAACATGAATACTCAACTCGGACTCAGGCGCCGTTGGCTCCACGTACAGGGGAAACATTTAAGTTTATCCAAAGTTGCTCAATGTTTGAATTTTTGTCTATTTTATTCTAGTCATTAATGTTTGGTATATTCTTTTAAGAATAGTACAGAAATACAGAAACACAATCACATTTACATGTCAACAACTTAATTTCAAGTAGGTTTACAAAGCGTATACAAATTTTGTATAAATAATATATACAGAAATTGTATTTGTACACCGCAATCGGTAAAACATGTTGATACCTGCACACCTGTTCGTAAAATCTGATATTTACACATTTTTATGCAAAGAAAGTGATATTTATCTTTAATTAAATAAAAATGAATAAATAATGAAAGAAATTCATTTAAAAAAAACTAGTTTTTTTATTTAAATCACTAAACGTTAGGGACATAAAGTCTTTATTGACAAAGAAAATAACAATCAAATAATATAAAGAAATTAAACTAGTATTTACAATTGAAACAATTGAGCTAACTGCAGACTGTTGCAAACAATCTAGATAGCTCAACTGGTCCATATCAATACCAGTCGGAAGCGTCCCCAAGACGCTGGCTGCATTGCCCCGCTGTATGGCAATGCTAATGCGCTGCACCAGATACTCACCAGCTCTCGGGTCACGCGTCGCTTCGACCAGACGCTCAGATAATTTAAAATAAAGAAATTAATTATCATTAGTCTTACTTTTCTCGAGTAGTTAGATAGAAATTCTGCTCGATAAGCCAACGTTTCAGACGGAACTTGAAGCTATAGTATAATATTATACTTACTTAGTATTATACTATAACTTCTCGCTATCTGTCTAGCTAGTCTGTTACAAAACGATATCTCAACATTCACTCAAACTCCAACTGACCAAGCAAGCTAAATAAAACAAAAAAATATAAGAAATTCCAAGTGCACGAAAAGAAAATCGCCAAAGTTCCAAACAAAACAAACTACCCTCGAAAAATTCCCAGTTAAAAGTTGGAGAAGTTTGTCTCAGCGGGGCCTCTCGGAGATTATTGGATGCTGGTGCTAGCCTTTGACTTCGTCCACCAAAATTAACTTCCTAACATAACATGATGCCCTTCTAGCCGATATTCGACTTCGGCGGCCAGTCTCAACGAAAACTAGCCAAGTGTACAGGACGTAGTGCACAAGTGTGCGCAAACACAGGCACACTCTCTATTCCCTCAGTCTCATAATCCGATAAGCCAGCAGACTGGCACGACCGGATAGAGGTTAGGCGCAGGACCAACAGCTTCACGTACTTCGGGTTGTAACGCCGCCAACTTCCTGACTCCGTGTTTTGAAAAGTCCCAATAACCCAAATTAACCTAAACCTCTCGGTGTCCAGCTACTCGAGAGGAGTAAATTGAAAAACAGAGCTACATGCATATTAATTTATTGCATCATCGTCATCAGCCCATACACGTCCACTGCTGAACATAGGCCTCCCCCGTAGGACGCCACAAATAGCGGTCCTGAGCCGCCTCCAGCCATCGACTCCCTGCGACCGCTACAATGTCGTCGTATTAATTTATTGCATACAGCGAGGCAATGCAGCCAGCATCTTGGGACGCTTCCGACTGGTATTGATATGGACCAATTGAGCTACTTGTAGATTGTTTGCAACAGTCTGCAGTTAGCTCAATTGTTTCAATTGTAAATACTAGTTTAATTTGTTTATATTATTTGATTGTTATTTTCTTGGTCAAGAAAATATTTATTGTATGTTTGCTACATTACACAAGCTGAATTTAATCCATTAGTCTTATTTTTAAATTAGTTTTATATCAGAATCAGAATCAGAATCAATAACTTTATTTCTTTAGGCTTACAAAATAAGCACTTAGACAAGTCAAATTGTATACTATAAACATAGTTATTATTATCAAATAAGAAATAAGGTGTTATTGATATTCTCTTCACTTCAATTTTTTGTCCACTAGTGGAAGAACTGAAAAAGAAACCACTATGTGATACCTGTCTATAAGTAAGTCGAACGGAAATTAGTATTTATAAGGCAAAAATAATGATTTTTCTATTCTATTCTAATTTATGAACCGACCAGGAATTTGAACCTGGGACCTCATTATTAGCGGTAGAACGTGGGGGTAGCGTGCCCACGGCGACTTTTTGTATGGATGCAAACGCGCGACTTTATAGGTGCAAACGCGCGACAGTCTCAGACACAATGGGGGAACTAAGAGTGGAGAGGGGCGCTCGCGCGTTCACAGGCATTTCTGTATCGATGCTGAATCGCGACTGTATCAATGCGAACGCACGTCTGCATCGCGACGGCAAATAGACGTTACGAAAAGTCGCCGTGGGCGAGCGTTCTGTGACGTAGCTAAGTGCTACGATGTAGCTACGTGCTACGACGTAGCTAAGTGCTACGACGTAGCTAAGTGCTACGACTTAGCTAAGTGCTACGACTTAGCTACGTGCTACGACGTAGCTACGTGCTACGACGTAGCTACAATACATGCTACGACGTAGCTAAGTGCTACGACATAGTTAAGTGCTACCACCAAAATTTTAACTTATTTTCAACTAAGCACTTACTCAAGCAAGTAGAGTCAGACAGACACGCCAACCGCGGTTGATTATTAGTAACTAGCTGCGCCCAGCGGCTTAGCTTGCGTATCGAGTTTTGAGCGAATCGAACCAAGGAATAAAAATTTTGATAATAACTTTACGACCCTGTTTGAACCCCATACAGGATGATTTTCGAACAAAGAAAAAAAATAGTAATTATTTAATTTGTAGTTTATTTATACCGAGTTTTGAGTGAATTGAACCAAAGAATAATAATTTTTCCATACAATCTTTACCACCATTTTAAACCTACTCAGAGGTTATTTTTCAAAATTAGATTACTCTATGCGTTATTCTAGAACCTAAACTATCTATATACCAAAGTTCATCTAAATAAGTAGAATAGAATAGAATCATTTATTCACAGAAAACATGTCAAATATTACAATGCTGTCAATGTATCAGTGGTATCAATGTAATACTACCAGTAGTTTGGCTACCAGTAGTTACGGAGATACGAGGTAAAAAACATTCACACAATCTTTCACATTTATTATATAAGTAGGATAAAAAAGCTCTACAAATAAATAACAGCAACAAAAAAAACACAGTATATTTTCACCGTTCCCAAAGCAATATTTTTATTTGGGACAAATATACTGTTTTTTTTTTCTTTTACAACTTTTTGAAGTGAATAAACTTTATATTGGTCGTGCTTGATGAAGTTTCAGTTGGTCCAAACCATAAACAAAGTAAAATGGAATTTATTTCCCATTTCCTGTTAAAATTACAAGGATATTATTGTTTTCAGCAAAATTTTGTATTCTGGTTGATCTCGAAACTTAATTCTCAGCATGCTGTACGAATTCTCGTAGCTATACTTACCTCTATATTTATAAGCCAGGCGTGCCCTACCGACCAGCGACACAGAACCATGCTATAATAATAGCTGGTATAATAATAGGTATAATAAACCTGCAGGGCAGCTTGTGGCGAGCTGTTGGTGAGTAGCGACACCACGGGTATACCGAGTGCTCCCGGGGAAGTTCCTGGTGCTCGTCTCCGCTTGCGGAGTGGTACCCCAAGAGAACCAGACCCCCACCTCTTGCTTGCCTTCATTGGCCGGTCTGAGTGGAGTCGCGAGAGATGCATGTTAGGATGTAGACTCGGAGGTGGAAGTGTCTAATGGCGTAATAACGAGGAAACCCGCTCACGTGTCTTCGTGATGGTGAAATCGGGGCCGCACCTCTCGACACCCCTTAGTCGTTTGCACCGATGTTGTTTCTTTACCGGCATTTACGCCAACATTTCGAGGAACCCATCCAGCATTCGGCAAGCCACCGTCTGCCGCTTGTAACAGTATTGAGAGTATGTTTATGGCAGGCGTCCATAGTTTCCCCCATAGCCCAATTACCCAGTCCATCCATTCACCACAATAACATGTTTTTTTTTTGTTATTTTCATTTTTCTTTGCAATAGTCTCTACACCTGGCGGATATCATCTTCGGGTGTATCATATTGTGCAACCAAGGATGATACCCGCTATGTGTAGCTCTCGCCTTTACATTAATTCTCATAAAGGGCCTCTGTGCTGTTGGCTTCGGCTCCACGCATGCCTCGCAAAGGACCGGGTCACTATATGGCCCGTGATCATGGACATGAGAAACAGAAATAATAATAGCTCAACTGGTCCATATCAATACCAGTCGGAAGCGTCCCCAAGACGCCTGGCTGCATTGCCTCGCTGTATGGCAATGCTAATGCGCTGCGCCAGATACTCACCAGCTATCTGTAGATTGTTTGCAACAGTCTGCAGTTAGCTCAATTGTTTCAATTGTAAATACTAGTTTAATTTGTTTGTATTATTTGTTTGTTATTTTCTTTGTCAATAAATAATATTTATTAATATTTTATATTTATCCGGGATACACATATCCAAGCCAGTACAATATAATATATTTTTTTATGATTCTCCTTTACTTATTTATCTTATTTCACGTAAATAAACCCACCCGCAAATACATTATTTAAACCAGTCCATAAAAACCGGATAAAGACAGCATTTCAAGGATATACCCGGATTTATAACCCGGGTCAGGAATATCTCGATTTATTCGCATAAGACCGGGGTGGGTACCTATATCCGATGCCTTATAGACGAAATTACAAACGTAAGGGTTTTGATTGTGACGTGAGGAGCGATGTGGCACGGCGGGCGAAGGTCCGCCTGCGACGCAGGAGGTTGCGGATTCGATTCCCGCCGTGAGAAAAATGTTTGTGCTATCTTCAAATATTTGTTGCGGTTGTTTGTTTCTGTGTATAATAAAAAACGGAACCTACAGGAAGGGCAGCAGCTTCATTCTGAGTATTTTTTCAATACCAACACTGCGATCTGCAATCCGCCTGCCAAGCGTGGTGATTATGGCAAATCCCCCCCTACATGGGAGACCACCCACTCGATATGGACCGACGACATCGTAGCGGTCGCAGGGAGTCGATGGATGGAGGCGGCTCAGGACCGCTATTCGTGGCGTCGTTTGGGGGAGGCCTATGTTCAGCAGTGGACGTGTACGGGCTGATGATGATGATGAATGAGTATGACTCGATAAAGTATCACGTGATACGCAGAATTGAGCCCGTGGACCTGTTTAATTTTAAATTGCAATGACAATCGCAAGAGCTCATAATACAGTTCGTAAACAAATAAAATCAGAGCCAAAAATAACAATAAAGAAGTTTTATGCGGATAGAGTGCGAGTCACGACTCACCAGTCTGTGCTTGTAGCAGTGGAAGTATTCTTAGTCCGTGAGTGTTCATCTCCTGTGTCAGTGGATCTGATCTCTGCAAAAGGATATTTTGCTACAGTATTTCGTCCATTTCTATTCACCCTGGAGATGCACCACGTTTTGAAGAAAGAAAATAAGTATATTTGTTCACAATAAAGACACATTAGAAATACACACACATAGGAAACTTATAATATAAATCAAAATACTAGCTGACCCGGCAAACGTTGTTTTGCCTTCAACCCTTATCACTTAGGGGTATGGAAAATAGATAGTAGCCGATTCTCTGACCTACTGAATACGCATATAAAATTTGGTAAAAATCGGTAAAGCCGTTTCGGAGGAGTACGGTAACTAACATTGTGACAGGAAATTTTATATATAAGATAATGTAGGAAGTAAAGTTTTATCCACACTAGCCTTTCTCAAATTGTAAATTTTCTTTCCATCCAATGGTTGCCTGGAATAAATCGCTTCTAAGCGATAAGGCTGCCCATTGTACTTGTTCATTTTAATGTCTATGTCTTTTATTTAACTTTGTGGTGTACGATAAAGAGTTTTGTATTGTAACTAGTATTTTACAATAGAAACAGTTGAGCTAACTGCAGACTGTTTAAAAAGATAGACGTAGCTCAAGTGATCCATATCAATACCAGTGTATGTTTATAGTATAAAAATTGACTTGTCTAAGTGCTTATTTTGTAAGACTAAAGAAATAAAGTTATTGATTCTGATTCAGTCGGAAGCGTCCCCAAGACGCTGGCTGCATTGCCTCGCTGTATGGCGATGCTGATGCACTGCGCCCGATACTCACCAGCTCTCGGGTCCACATTGTAACGCAGAGCCACACTGTTCTCATAAAGTCACACAAAGCCGCCGTAAATATTGTTTATTTTATGAACCTTATGAAAATGACGGCAGATTATCCGACTGAGTACGTTTCAGGGAGCTTTATATCGTACGACACGACTTGAATTTGTCTACGGTGGTCTACGAAATACACATCACCTACCTAATGAAACCGCGCGCGACATTCCACACTAATGGATTTTGGCTTTTATGGTGTTATAATAATGTTAATATTTATTGGGGACCAACGGGAAATTTACTTCCCATTCGTTCCGAAATTTAATGACATGGGAACGAATGGGAATAAATCTTCCCATTGGTCCCCATTGGGGACGAAGCGTGGGGACGAGCGTGAATAAACCGAAATTAATGAATCGCCTATCTAGAAATTTGTCATTGTATAAGTACTTATTTTGTAAGCCCGAAGATATTATTTTAAAGGTATTATTGACATCTGAAAAAAATGGCTTTGATGAAATCTGTTTCGCTTCTACCGGAGGTTTGGGTATTTTGAAAACATTTTACAAATTTATATAAAATTATATAGGTATAATTTGTTATTATAGATACGCTGGAACAACATATAAGCAATTTTTTATCCCGCTAAAACGCGGGCTAAGGCGCGGGCAGCAACAAGTACTCCATAAAACATCGTGTCGTCTGGTGTAAAAGCTTTGTAACCGGCTGCGGCTAGCTAGATACGCGCTATTAGAACAGAATACATAACGATCTTTACATACCTATCTACATAAGCTATTGTATTGTACTCTACTAAATAGTAATTTTATTCATCATCATCAGCCCGTACACGTCCACTGCTGGACATAAGCCTCCCCCAAACGACGCCACAAATAGCGGTCCTGACCCGCTTTCATCCATCGACTCCCTGCGACCGCTACGATGTCATCGGTCCATCGAGTGGGAGGTCTTCCCACACTCCGTTTCGCATTGCACCGCAGTCACCACTCGAGAACCTTTACCTTTACTCCTATCCTGCTTATTCTACTAATATTATAAATGTGAAAGTTTGTATGGATGGATGTATGTATATTTGTTACTCTTTCACGCAAAAACTACTAAACCGATTAGGCTGAAATTTGGTATGTGTATAGTTTGGGGCCTGGAATAACATAAAGGCAATTTTTTATCTCGATAAAATGCGGGCAAAGGCGCTGGCAGCAGCTAGTTAATTTAATTATATTAAGTCACATTAACAGTTCGCGCTCGATTATAAGGGACGGATCTTTGCAAGTCAATATTTTTCGTCACATTTCTCATAGGCAAATCTTCGCCCGCTGTACACCGCGAAGGTCGTCAAATAATCAGAATAATCAATTTGTTGGTAAAAAATATAACATGTCAGAAAGAAAACATATGTTTATTATTATAACTGAATATAATAATAGAATTACAATTAAATAGTAACAAAATAAATTAAAGGTAAAAAAAAAAAAAAAAAACTATTTTTCGCACATATTCGTCAACACTGTAGAACGCCTTCTCGACGAGCCACAATTTTAAGTCGACGCTTAAATGATAAGAGGCTTGGTGCAGTGACTATATCATCCGGTAGGTTGTTGTACAACGCGGGTCCTAGTATATGCGTGAGTCTGTCCGATTTAGCCAGTCTGTGAGACACTTTAGAATCTTTAGATAGTTTGCCAGCTCCGCGGGTGTTGTAGTATCGCGCGTGGTAATCTCCGCGCGTCTTGAACCGCTCCAGGTTTTGTCTAACATGCATCACTACCTGGAGTATGACAGTGGAAGAATAAAATCCGTATATGTTGTCAAAATAACATCAACATGCAGAATTAAAAAAAAATTATGTGACATAACTAAACTATGTGATTAAACCTGTGACTTTAGAACCTTTTGCTTTCGGTTGAAGGTTGGTTGAAAGGTTGTATAGAATTATCGTCATTTTTAAGGCTAAAAGCTTGGAATTCATTTTTTAGGCTGTTATTTAGATACAAATAAAAATGTCATTTAAAGTTTTTACAATTTTACCCTCAAAGGGGTAAAATATCAAGGGCAATAGGGGATGAAAGTTTGTATGAAAATTACACTGTCATTATTCCAGGCGGACGAAGTCGCGGGCACAGCTAGTAATGTATAATTTGACAAGTCACAGATTGTTATACATAAAGAACAGTATTGTAATGTAGGTCTATCATCTTTGCCAAATTCCAATTCTATTCTATTCCATTCAAACAAAATAAATATATCTTTCTATGACTCAGCGAACGCAAAATCAGTAATGGTCCATCAATTACAAAACCTTTTTTATATTTCACCAGCTGCTGCCCGCGCCTTCGCCCGCGTTTTATCAGACAAAAAATTGCCTATATGTTATTCCAGGTCCCAAACTATACCCATACCAAATTTCAGCCTAATTGGTCAGTAGTTTTTAGTAAGTAGGAAGTAGGCTTGGACTAGCGGCCCACTCCGGCTTCGCACGGGTATTTAATAAAATTTCGACATTAAAAATGATGTCACCCGAGGATAGTGTAGCTTCCCAACAGTGAAATAATTTTTCAAATAAGTTCAGTAGTTTCGGAGCCTAGTCAATGCAAACAAACAAACAATATAATCTTTCCTCTTTATAATATTACAAGCTGCCCGCGCCTTCGCCCGCGTTTTATCGGGATAAAAAATAGCCTATACCAGGTCCCAAACTATATCCATACCCAGCTTAATCGGTTCTGTAGTTTTTGCGTGAAAGAGTAACAAATATCCATCCATACATCCATCCTTACAAACTTTGAAATGTATTATATATATGAGTCTTTTTCAAAACTTTTCTTTTTTTAAACCGCAATCCACCTTTGACCCGTTGCACAGTCTACGGACTGTGCAACGGGTCAAAGCTCCATAATAGCATCCGGCCATTTTGTCCGGCTCCACCATTTTGTCCGGTCACCGCTGCCATTTTGTCTGGTTCCGGATATTGGCACCGGGTGTGGTGGGTGCATCCGGGGAAGTTATTAGTAATATTGGATGACTGAGCGAAAGCAGTAGGATCTACAATATAATATATATTACTTTGTTTCTTTTGTTTTAATTTGTAAGTGCAGTCGAGATTAAATATATCATCATATCATCTTATACACGTCCACTGCTGGACATAGTCCTCCCCCGTACGACGCCACAAATAGCGGTCCTGAGCCGCCTCCGTACATCGACTCTCTGCGGCCGCTACGATATCGTCGGTCCATCGAGTGGATAGTCTCTCATGTAGGGGGGGATTTGCCATAATCACCACGCTTGGCAGGCGGATTGGTGATCGCAGTGTTGGGGAAAAATACTCAGAAGGAAGCTGTCGCCCTTCCTCTGGTAGGTTCCCTTAGTCGGGGATAGTATAATACTTTACAGGATTAGTATTAATCCCGTAAAATATAAAAGTCAGTTTTAAGCTATGGAATTATTTTGAAAAAAACTAAAACTACATTGCGTTTTAGTTTTTTCAAAAAAATTAAGTTTTATTATAAAAATGTAACTACTGTATATTCAGGTAGATCCCTCATTATGGTATATGTACACAGGTACGGTACTTATAGTGAAGTAGAAGCGAGTAAATCCGGGGGATAATGATGATATACATTAATTATACCTACGAATATATTCATCCACTCGATGGACCGACGACATCGTAGCGGCCGCAGGGAGTCGATGTACGGAGGCGGCTCAGGACCGCTATTTGTGGCGTCATATGTGGGAGGCCTATGTCCAGCAGTGGACGTGTATGGGCTATGATGAATACTAATCCCTCGGGAATACAATTTTATTAGTCTTATATTTGATTGGATAAATCTAAGAACTGCAACATAGAATCAGAATCTCCTTATATTTTATGACATGAGCAAGGCTTTTAACTTTGTGGACCATAATATATTGCTGAAAAAGTGTGAAATGTACGGAATAAGAGGCCTTGCTCTAGATTGGTTAAAAAGCTACCTGACGGGGCGCAAACAATACGTAGAAGTTAAGAACTTAAGCAACAATAAAATTTTATCGACTACCTTTCAATCTACCGCTAAACCAAATCATTTTGGTGTGCCACAGGGCAGTATTCTGGGCCCGTTGCTATTTCTTGTTTATATCAACGATTTGCCGAATATCACAAATAATCAATGTGTTCTTTTTGCTGACGATGTCTCGATTGTAGTTGCCGATGAGAAGAAGGATGGAACTCTAATTGACTCTCTTACCTCGGAGACTGCATCAGTGGTGAATTGGCTAGAGTGTAATAATTTACAAGCTAATATTTCAAAAACTAAATACGTACATTTTCAAAATTATAATAATAACATTAATTCTAATAATAATAATAATATATATAACATCACCCTGACATGTAGAAATGAAATAATAGAAAAAACTGACGAAATAAGATTCCTAGGTATAACATTAGACAAACATATAAATTGGAAATCGCATATAGAGCAAATGAGCAAAAAACTTAATCGTTTCGTTTTTGCCCTGAAAAGATTAAGAAGAACATCAGGCCAACAAACTGCCTTAACCGCATATTTTGGCTACGTTACCTCAGTACTAGGGTATGGCCTTTTGCTCTTCGGCAACTCTACGCACATCAAGAGAGCTTTCATCATTCAAAAAAAGTGTGTAAGAACAGTCTTTGGAATAGGCCCATTAGAGTCATGCAGGCCTCTCTTTAGGAAACATAAACTCCTAACGTTGACTAGTTTATATATTTTCCAAATTGGCTGTTTTGTAAAAGAGCATGCTTCATTCTTTAACCACTATAAAGATAAAACTAACTCTGTTTTAAAAAATAGAGATCCCACTAGGCTTTTATTACCTCCGCACAAAACTGCATTGAGTGGGAAAAATTGCTCTATTATGACTATAAAAGTATTTAATAAAATTCCTAAACACATAAGAGAACTGCCTACTAGTAAATTTAAGACAAAACTCCGTAGGTGGCTCTCAGAAAAATGTTTTTATGACATTAAAGAATTTAATAATCAATAATTTACCTAGTTATGTAAGTTAAATGTTGTACGTCCATAATTAATGGATAAACTGTTGTTTCACCTAGCTTTTAAGATCTTTTTTGTACACAGTTTCTACAATAAATAAATTTCATTTCATTTCATTTCCTACTTTTTTAGAATTCGATTGCAAATAGCTACTTAGGTACGCAAAATATGTATTTCCGAAACGACATTGTGTTTAGCAATTTATGGAAAAATTTAATGCCGAGTTTTGTTCTGAATGGAAAAGTAGGTAATTACGGTCATCATCATCATCAGCCTGCTGAACATAGGCCTCCCCCAAACGACGCCACAAATAGCGGTCCTGAGCCGCCTCCATCCAACGACTCCCTGCGACCGCTACGATGTCGTCGGTCCATCGAGTGGGAGGTCTTCCCACACTCCGTTTCGCATTGCATCGAATTTAATTAATTAATTACGGTCAGTTACAGAGAAATAATACATTCAGGCAATATTTTACTGAGAATCTGTTACCTACCGATAGGTAAAACAAAACAACTTTACCGCGTTTTTAACCAACCAAGCCCAGAACAAATATGTTACATATTTTCTACAAAAAATGTTTTATTTTATGTATTTCTAAGTTTAGTTATTCCAATCTGCACCTTGTTACCTCCAACATAGAATCTAGTGAAAGCGCACGCGATACCAACGCCACCTAGTTCGTATTCAACAGGCTTCAGTGCGACACGAACGCCATCTAGTCACGTTGTAGAAGTCTTCGGGTGACAAGATTAGCAGCCTGGCAGAAATGGGTAAGATTAAAATGCCTATATTCCAGCCAAGTTTGATGTGAATTGTTTGTGAGGGAATATAGATAGATAGAAAATTCTTTATTGCACACTTATTGATAAGAAACAGAAATACAAAAAAGACAATTTTAAAACTAAGTTACAAGTGGCGGTCTTATCGCTCGAGAGCGATCTCTACCAGACAACCGTGGATGGATAGGATTGTTGGATAGTACTAGGGGATCTGTGTGCTTGTATATATTTAATAAATAAAAATACTCATAATAAATATTATGCCTAAAATAAACTACATATATAAATTTATATATATATATATATATATATATATATATATATTTACTTATATACATAGGGACACAGGTATGCGTTCAATGACAACAGCCTAAATAGTGCTCCTTCACCATGGTTTTGAATGGTGGTAGCGACTTTGCTCGCCTCACTGAGACTGGCAATGCGTTCCATAGTTGTACAGCCCGGGTAGTAAAGGAATGGGCGAAGAAAGAAGTAGAGTGAACAGGTACTTGAAGTATAAAAGTTTCAGAAGAGCGCAGAGAAAGAGCGTGCGAATGATGGAGAAAGGTAAAAAGCTCTTTGAGATAAGGTGGTGCAGAGGCGTAAAACAAGATATTAAAGAGAAGAGAGAGAATATGAGAATTTCGGCGAAGCCGTATAGGTAACCACTTGAGCTTCCTGCGAAATTCCGAAACATGGTCATACTTGCGCAAGCCAAATATGAACCTTATCCCGACATTCTGCAGGCGCTCAGGTTTGTCTAACTGTTGCTCAGTTAGATCAAGAAAGGCCGAATCGGCGTAATCAAGAACTGGAAGGAGAAGAGATTGTGCAAGAGAGATTTTAGTGGCAATAGGTAGAAAGTTACGCAGCCTTCGAAGGGAACCTGCTGAAGCAAACATCCTACGGCTGATTTCAGATATCTGCGGTCCCCACGACAGATTTCTATCGATGAGGATACCTAAATTTTTCACCGTTTTGCTTTGCCCAACAGGGGTTCCATCAAAGACCACAGTTGGTAGAGTACCCCAATTTATCCGACCTATCATTCGAGAGCTTCCTACTGTGATCACTTGCGTTTTTGAAGGGTTGACTTTTAGACCAAAGCTGTTGCTCCAGTCCAGGATACGACCTAGGTCTTCGTTAATGGCGGCAATAGCACACGATAGCTGATCTACCGTAGCCTGCGTGTATATTTGGAGATCATCTGCATAGAGGTGGTACGATGAAGTTATGTTTTGAGATATAGAATTTATGAACATAGCAAAAAGAAGAGGTGAAAGAACGCCACCCTGTGGAACGCCAACAGACATGTCGCACCAAGACGAGCACTCATCATCAATGCGAATACGCTGCCGACGCCCATGCAAGTAACTGCGAAACCAATCAGCCACTGCTGGAGATACGTTGAGAGAGCATAATATTGCAACTAGAATTTCAAAATCCACATTGTTAAAAGCATTGCTAAAATCTAGTAAGCAAAGAACAGTTACTTTTCCATCTTCCATGCCAGAGCGGATGTCGTCTGTAATTTTTACTAGCGCGGACACTGTGCTGTGGCCTGGGCGAAAACCGGACTGGAAAGGATTTAGGAGATTATTCATGGAGAGGAATGTGCTTAATTGCTGGTGGACAAGGCGTTCTAAGACTTTGGACAGGAAAGGAAGAATAGATATAGGACGGAAATCAGAGAAGCCAATAGGCTTGGATTTTTTAGGGAGAGGAGTTACTAGAGCTTCTTTCCAGACAGATGGGAATAAACCAGTGGATATCGAGGAGTTCAGGATGTGTTTAATAGCGGGAGCTATTTGGACAAGAATAGGGGTTATCATGTTTCGACTAATACTATCGTTGCCAACAGCCTTAGAAGAAATCGATGTAACAGCTCTCATAACGTCACAGTCCGTGAACTGATTAAAATGAAAAGGTGAGTAGCCAGGAATCGGTGTAGAAGAAAGATGAAACAAAGTTTTCGATTTCAGTTGGATATCGAAATCTGATATAGAGGTAAAGTGTTTGTTAAGAGAATTGAGATTAAATTGTGGAGGGATTTTTGTACGTTCTTTTGATTTTCCGATTCCCAGAGACCGTAAGAACTTCCAAACCTTGGCAGGGTCAGAGTTCTCTACTGAAGTATGGATATAGCGGCGTTGCGCGTCACGACACGCTCTATTGCAGTGATTCCGGCGATCTATATATCTTTGTTTATTAAATTCGGTAGGTTTACGCTTCAGTTTTGATTTGGCTACGCATTTCTGACGCATAAGCGCTTTTAACTCAGGTGTGATCCAAGGCGCAGGAAGGTGCTTGAGCCTTATCTTCCTGAGCGGGGCATGCTTGTCATAGAGATTGGTAATGACACTATTAAATATCTCTACTTTTACATTTACGTCCGCAGCATCATAGAGCTCAGACCAATCTATACCTTCCGCATCAAGTCGTAGTTTCTCCATATTAATGCCACTAAAATTTCTTTGCAGAAGAACCTCGGGTTTGGGCTTAGGAGGGCGAATTTTGTATGACATATACAACATGTCGTGGTAAGAGAGAGCTCCTGCTTCACATTGACCATGCCTGGCCACATGAGCAGGAGATGAAACTATGATGAGGTCAAGTAGAGAGGGAGAAGAGTTCGGGAAGAAATGAGTAGCATTTAAAGGAAGAATTGACATATTGCACCCACTTACAAGGGTTTCAAGTGTAGTGGACCGACTGTCTTTCTTGAGTAAGCAGGTGTTGAAGTCACCCATAATTATGAAGTGATCGTAAGAGAGAGCCAGATTTTCGAGGAGTGTTTCAAATGAAAGAAAGAAGTTTATTTTGGAAGAAGGACAATAAAATACACCTAGTAGCACCTTTGCATGCCGGAGATCGGCCTCAATAAAAAGATTTTCTCCCGCTTTGGAGGGTGGTGGCTGTGCTGACATACTTACTATATTGAAAGAAATATGTGTTCGGAGATATATAGCAACCCCCCCACCACCTGATCCAACACGATCGTTTCTTATAAGTTTGAAACCTGGAAGAGCATATGAAGAAGAAGAAAGGCAGGGCTTTAGCCACGATTCGGAAACCAGCAGAGCGTGAATGTTTTTATGTTCAAAAGAAGCAAGTAAGTCGGGATAGTGTTGAGGGATACTCTGAGCATTAATGTGAAGGACATTAAAATTCATTGGAACGTCAGAGAAGAAAGAAGAGATTGAGTCGGAAAGAGAAGGAAGACTACAGAAGCTATCGTCACCACCAGAACCAGTATCAGAAAGAGACACAAATTCATCGCTGTCAGAATTAGTATCACTGAGCGACATTAATGATAAGCCAAAATATGTAAAAAAAATATAAGTAATAAAATAAATTAAATTATTATAAAATACATACAAAAATTCTACAATTTACAAATAGGTACACAACTAACTATCCATCTGCCAGTTGTGTCTAGTAAGATTACATTGATACCATAACAAGAACAAGAACTCTAGTTTGTAAAACCACAAAATATAACAGGAAAACAATCAACAAAACAGTAATAACCTAAAAGGAAACATAGTAAGACCATAAAATTTTAACATTATTTGCGGTCGTACTTACTATTCTGTGTGGCCATCAACTATAGAGAGAATGAAGGCAAGTATTCAAAGCACAAGAAGAAGAAGTAACACGGAAATGTCAATGTGTCACTAAGATTGAATGAATAACACTGACACTGGCAGAATTGCATCAATCCAGATGCAGAGCCAAAGCTAAAAGAAGAAGAACAAAGATAAAAAAAATACTACAAAATTTAGTGAGGGTTGGACAAGAATCGTTCAGAAATGGAGAGAAAATAGACATCTATAAGTACCTGAACCTTGACAATGAGCAAATGAGACAATTTTTTATCATTTAAAGAACAACATTCGTACGACGATGTCTAGTGACTCTAGCGATGAAGACAATGTTCTACTGTATTTATATTACAAGAATAAACGAAAATATAAAAGAAGATTCTAGGTGCATCCGTACATCGAAAAAATATCAATTGTATAGCATTTTTCCAATCTCAATCCACGCATTTTCTGTAACAACTTTTCTTACGTACTATGGCAGCTAATTATACAAACATGGATAATTTTCTACCCCTGGACATTAATATTATAAAAGTTTGTTCCGCCGCCTTTTTGTGATGCAACGCGTATACGACTCGGGTAGCGTGCGACCAGCAAGACGGTAGCGTGCGACTGTTATCAAACGCGTCGTCGACGCGTCTCGTCGTATGCGAAACTAGCTGAATATGTATGGCGGCTACTCACAAGCGATGTACGAAACACAAATCGCTTGAGAGTCGCTTCGTGAGAGAAGGGCCTAAGGGCTCTAAGGTAGGTATAATACGAGACCTTGCGTGACCGTATAGATAAAGTGGTCCCAATATTTACGAGTGGACCTTACCAAAGTTAATTTTGTAAATTGATCAGTTAGAAGGGTTTTTCTTTTGATAAGATATAAGGCCTTGTTGAGAAAGTATCCGTCCTGATCAGAAGGTCTAATTAGCTAAATGTCTAACAGCGCGAAACGTTGGACGTTTTGCTACATCGACCTTCTGATCAGGAGGCGGAAGTATGTATTCCTTTAACCGACTTCAAAAAGGAGGAGGCTCTCAATTCGACTGTGTTTTTTTGGATGTGTGTTACGCGATCTTTCCCCAATTATGGACCTATTTTGAAAATTATTACACTATTGTATAGGAAATGATCCTGATTTTTATCCCCAGAGAATTGGTATTTATCCCGGAAAACTTAAAAATAGTGTAAAAGTAAGGGATTCGATGGTTTTTAGTTTTTTGAAAACAATCATTATTATTATTATTTTAAGGATATTACGATCAAAGAATGGAAACAAATTAGAACTAGTATTTACAATTGAAAGAGTTGAGCTAACTGCAGACTATTGCAAACAATCTAGAGGTAGCTCAACTGATCCATATTAATACCATTCTGAAGCGTCCCTACGACGAAGGCTGCATTGTCCCACTGTATGGGCAAAGAAATAAGAACTTACAATTGGAAGAGTTGAGCTAACGCAGACTGTTCTGAATGAAATTTGAATGGTAATATTTTACCAAAACAAAGAAAGGATCAAATCTGAAACGTTTACTCAATATCCTGAAATTAATAATTAACAGAGCGAAGTGAATGACGGAGTTGCGGTCAGCGAGACTACTAAATTAGCTGGATTAGAGATAGACCATGCTCCGAGTTAGAATACAAGATATTTTTAACCTATTTCAAAAGGAGGAGGTTCTCAATTCGTCTTTATGTTTTTTATGTATGTATGTTTCGCGATATCTCCGCCAATTATGGGCCGATTTTGAAAATTGTTTCACTATTGTATAGGAAATGATCGAGGGGGTCCCATAATTATTCCAAATTCAATTTTTTATCTCCAGGGGATTAGTATTTATCCCGCAAAACTTAAAATAAGTGTAAAAGTAAGGGAATTTGAAGTCGGTTTATCGTTTTTTAAAACACGCCATGTTATACATATATCAACAAACAAAGATTTAAATCTTTGTCAACAAAGACATTTATGGATGTAGTTTAGGCGCATACGCAGCCAACAAATTTTACTTTCTTCCCCTCTCCCAAGGGAACCCTATTGAAATCCGGGATAAAAAGTATCCTATGTCCTTCCTCGTAGTACGAACTCAAATCCTGCCAAGTTTCATTTCAATACGTTCAGTAGTTTCGGAGCTATGCGCGGCCAAGATACAGACAGACATGATGGAAAAAAATTACATTTTTGGCTTCAGTATCGATAAAATGTAGAGGGCCCTCCAAAAATTTTTCAAATTATCTTCAATGTACAGAATTGGACCTTTTACAGTTTTATTATAAGTAAATATAGATATAGCAAAGTTTGTAAGGATGGTTGTTCCTCTTTCACGCAAAAACTGAAACTGATAGGGCAGAAATTTGGTAGGTACGGTTAAATTTGGGTCCTAGAATAACATCCTTATAATAGGCTATTTTTTAGCCGCATCTGCAATCGCACGTGAACCACGGCGCGAATAGCAGCGCGAATCGCGGATAAGATTGCCACTCGCGTCTACGCCCTTCGCGCCTGCGAGCCCTTTGTCGTGGGACAAAAAACAATTTTCGGGGAACGAGCCGCGAAGCCGCGAAGAATATGCGAATCGGATCCACGCTCATGCTTCGCGCCTTCGCGCGCGAGTGCGGATGCGGCTTTAGCAGACCGACAGGCAAGACAGACAGACAGTCAGTCAGTTAAGAAATATACTAATTATTTATTTAACAAAGCATTCACCATCAATAGATGTGATTACGCTTCAAAAACTACATAGGAAGAGGCCTATGTTCAGCTGTTTATGTATGTATGTACCGTCTTCAAGTTATGGTTCTCAAACCATCTCGCGGCGCGAACGCTTCGATAGCGCCTTCTAATTTGTCTCGTAGCGACATCTAGTTATATTTTACGGAACTAACCAATACGCAGACTTGAGTACCATTTTCATTCATTTACCAGTCGCACCCTGCTTTACTCGCGGTGAATTTGATTAGGTGGGTTCTTCGTTCTTGCCGGTTTTTTAAACCAACTTCGAAAAAAGAAGGAGGTTGTATGTTCGGCTGTAGTATGTTTTCTTTTTAAGTATAGGTGCGTCCATTTCTCCGTCATTTATGGACTGATTTGGATGAGCAGCTGTGTGATATTTTTTTTTTTTTTAAAAACCTTTTTTAAATACAAGCTTTTAAATATATCATCTAGGACCAAAGTGCTTGGGAAGACAAATCCAACGAGCCCAAACGTGGTTAAGTCGTTTCTTTTAGGAGTTCCTATGGCTACCTTTCGGTCTCCATCACCAGACCAGCTCGATGGTACCATGACATTGCATTCTCACCAAACTTACATAAGTATGCCAAATTTTAGCTCAATTGGTTGAGGATAACTGGTCTAAAATGACAGAGAAAATAACAATCAAATAATATAAACAAATTAAACTAGTATTTACAATTGAAATAATTGAGCTAACTGCAGATTGTTGCAAACAATTTACAGATAGCTCAACTGGTCCATATCAATACCAGTCGGAAGCGTCCCCAAGACGCTGGCTGCATTGCCCCGCTGTATGGCAATGCTAATGCGCTGCACCAGATACTCACCAGCTCTCGGGTCACGCGTCGCTTCGACCAGGCGCTCAGATAATTTAAAATAAAGAAATTAATTATCATTAGTCTTACTTTTCTCGAGTAATCGACGCGACGCTTCCGACTGGTATTGATATGGACCAGTCCATATCAATACCAGTCGGAAGACGCTGGGTGCATTGCCCCGATATCTAAAATTGAGTTGCAAGATTACTCCCGAACAAACATAAACATTACAAGTTAAATAAAGGCTTGTAAAAAAATAAAACCTGTGCGATGGTTAACCCCACCATCCGTCAGAGCAGTGCACTGCATTTATTATTCTCACTGCTATTTATCTTAGAGGCTTTGGCAGACGAAACCTCCGCAGTGTACAGAACACTGCGAAGTTCTCTTCTAAAAAAATATATATAATATCCACAGCGGCGGTTGTATGTCGCACACTAGCGCCACCACCAATGTTTACGTTATGCACAAGAATTTTCAAATATCCAATGAACACTTACTTATTCTAAGTATTTTTTTTAATCCCTCTGAAATAGTTTAGTTTTGTATAATTCATTCAATGAAGCGAAAACAGAGTTGGTTGGAGAGGCCACCAAGAGTAACTGCGCATTCAGCTTAAAGGAAATAAAAGAAAACTATTTTATGGGCATTAAAAAAAGCTTATGATAGGTATCATAAACTGTACATTGAATATTTGAAAATGCCTTTGAAAGAAAAGGCAGCGGCTATAGTTTGAGGCAAATAACCGCCTTAACGACCAAATCCAAGTGCAAAAGCCATTATACTGTATACTGGCTTTTGCAGCATAGAATATGTAAGTACCTATCACAAACTGTACATTGGATATTTGAAAATTCTTGTACTTACATTGGTTATGACGCTAGTGTGCGGCATACAACCGCCTTAAGAGGGGTATTGCAAAAAACACAAAATTTCGAAAACATTTTCGATTATTTATTTAGTAATAAATAACCATTCTCCCGGTACATGTTTAGGCAAAAACTCTCGGAGACCTGTTTTGGGAGCTCTAATTTGTAGAGATATAGATATAGATTCTGAGTATTTTTAAACACCAACACTGCGATCACCAATCCGCCTGCCAAGTGTGGTGATTATGGCAAATCCCCCCCTACATGGGAGACCATCCACTCGATGGACCGACGACATCGTAGCGGTCGCAGGGAGTCGATGGATGGAGGCGGCTCAGGACCGCTATTTGTGGCGTCGTACGGGAGGCCTATGTCCAGCAGTGGACGTGTATGGGATGATGATGATGATGATTAAGATATAGACCATAAAAACTTGTTTTTTCATATCTCTTATATCCTATCATCATCATATCAGCCCATACGTCCACTTCCGGACATAGGCCTCCCCATACGACACCGCAAATAGCGGTCCCGAGCCGCCTCCATCCATCGACTCTGCGACCGCTACGATGTCGCCGGTCCATCGAGTGGATGGTCTCCCATGTAGGGGGGGATTTTCCATAATCACCACGCTTGGCAGGCGGATTGGTGATCGCAGTGTTGGTGTTTAAAAATACTCAGAAGGAAGCTGCTGCCCTTCCTCTGGTAGGTTCCCTTATTCGGGTGTTATGACATCCACGGGTTGAGTTGGAGGGGTCGATATTTGTACGCCGCGGCCCCACGGCCCTTCATATCCTATACTTCAATAATAATAGAATAGGTACATCGATTTATGCGCTTTATATAAAGAAATAAAAACAGAACAGCACAGCTATTCTAACTCGATCGAAAAGTTTCCGTGACCCGAAATCTGGCACAAATCCGCGCGAAATTCAAATAATTCGCGCGATATTCAAATATTTTAGCGGTTTTTATTATTTTCTGCGTTCTACAAGCAATATCAATAGCAGAAAAGTAGTTTACCGTAAATCACAAAACATTTTCTATGAACCCATGTTTTAACTAATTTCGATTCGACTCGACTTTTGGAGAAATTAATAATTTATGAGATGTATTACTAAAAATCAACATCATTACCAAAAGCATTAATCGTAATTCATTGGAACATAGATTCAAAGAATATGATCAGCGATTTATGAAAAACTACTTTTTAGGTAGTTTTATTCCTTGTAGAACGCAGAAAATATTAAAATCCGCTAAAATATTTGAATTTCGCGCGGATTATTTGAATTTCGCGCGGATTTGTGTCAGATTTCGAGTCACGGAAACTTTTCCAACGAGTTAGAATAGCCGTGTATGTGACCCTAGACTCTACACTTAGAGTCTATGGTCACCTGTTCTGTTGTGTGGTTTATTTGTTTGCCATCGCGATTGCTTAGTAACCACGCTTCTGTAATGGCAATTTTTAGTATAGGTATACGGAGACCTAAACTATGCTTTTCTCTTTTTATTTATTTCTTTTATAAAGGAAAAGCTGGTGAATATCTGTCGCAACGCATCAGCCTTGCCATACAGCGGGGCAATGCAGCCAGCGTCTTGGGGACGCTTCCGACTGGTATTGATATGGATCAATCGCGCTACCTGTAGATTATTTGAAAGTCTGCAGTTGGCTCAATTGTAAATTGAAGTTATAAAACGCGTGCGAAGCCGGCGGCTAGTACTATGATATTTTAGGATGGCTTCAGAAATACCTATTCATTCCATCAATGCCATTACCATAGCCTGTGTTATTTATAACTGTATCAATTGACTCGTTATCAAAGGGAATGGGAGAGCAATCTTTTAATGTCACCAGCTGATAAGGAGGGAACATTAATCCATAGATTTTTTTTGGTTGTTTTTTTATTAACTATACATAAATAAACAATGTTGTGGCGTCGTACGGAGGAGGCCTACGTCCAGCAGTGGACGTGTATGGGCTGATGATGATGAGGAAACAATGTTGGACAATTCACACAGCATCATCTAGCCCCAAGCTAAGCAGAGCTTGTGTTATGGGTACTAGATAACTGATATATACTAGATATACATCATACAATACATACTTAATATTGATACTAGCTACTGACCGCGCCTTTGCCCGCGTTTTATCGAGATAAAAAATTGCCAATGATATGTTATTCCAGGTCCCAAACTATAACCATAGCAAATTTCAGCCTAATCGGTTCAGTAGTTTTTGCGTGAAAGAGTAACAAATATCCATACATCCATCCATACAAACTATAACATTTATAATATTAGTAGGATAGGATTTTTTATAATACATAAAATATACCAAATAGCAGCAAAAATGTAACATTTCAGGAAACGAAAAATAACTTTCGACCCAAGTCTATTGGCAACACTGGTAGGGATTAGTATTTGTCCAGCAAAATTTACACAAACTTCTGTCAGGGATAAGTGCATTTTTACCAGTTACTTATAGCTTCTCAATGATTTCAAGAAAACTCGCATCCTTTTCCAAAAATGTTCCTGCCATAACAAAAAACATATGGGTGAACAAAAAACAATATAGACCAGTTGAGTTAACTGTAGATTGTTTGCAACAGTTAGCTCAATTGTTTCCATTGTAAATACCTAAGTTCAAATTGTTTTCTAACATTTGATTGTAATTTTGTTTGATAAGGTGGTTCCCTGACCCAAACTAGCCCCGCCACCTATTTTATCGTATTATTACGTTAAACAAAGGATATTTTCAAAATCTCTTGGCCTGTTTATGATACCTATCATAAGCTTTTTTTAATGCCTCTGTAATAGTTTTATATTGTATACTTTAGGAAGAGATGTGAAATACACTTTTTGGCCACCAAACTCTGTTATCGCATCTTCTCCTAATCTATACCTACAATATAAAACAGATGCATTAAAAATAAGCTTATGATAGGTATCATAAACAGGCCAAGGGATTTTTGAAAATTCCTTTATTTAACGTTATCTAATATATAAAATTTCCATGTCACAATGTTAGTTACCGTACTCCTCCGAAACGGCTTTACCGATTTTTACCAAATTTTATATGCGTATTCAGTAGGTCTGAGAATCGGCTACTATCTATTTTCCATACCCCTAAGTGATAAGGGTTGAAGGCAAAACAACGTTTGCCGGGTCAGCTAGTAATACGATAAAATCGGCTGCGCTGATTTGGGTCGGGGTAGCCCCTTAACTCAGAAAGCATAATAACTGTGGGTACCTAATTTAATAATAGTGTTAGTATCTAAGTTTAGTCTAAATCTAGACTTAGCTCGTTTATATCGCTTTATGAAGATAATCCCGTATTACTGTCCCTACTTTACGGGCTGCCCCTACTTTACGGGCTGTCCCTACTTTACGGGCTGCCCCTACTTTAGAATATCATCTTGATTACAAAGAATAATTAACTACGTGGCGGTAATGTTACCTTACCTGCTTATACCAGGCCCCGACTCTGATATCATTCATTACAAATTATATTATTATTTATTTTTATATACAAAATAACAATGAAATAATATAAACAAACGTATGGGCTGATGATGATGATGATGAATATAAACAAAATTATTGAACTAATTGCAGACTATTACAAACAATCTACAGGTAGCTCAACTGGTCCATATCAATACCAGTCGGAAGCGTCCCCAAGACGCTGGCTGCATTGCCCCGCTGTATGGCAATGCTAATGCGCTGCACCAGATACTCACCAGCTCTTGGGTCACGCGTCGCTTCGACCAGGCACTCAGATATTTTTTTAAATCATATTATTACTGCCCGCGCCTTCGCCCGCGTTTTATCGGGATAAAAAATACGTTATTGCCTATATGTTATTCCCGGTCCCAAACTATACCCATACCAAATTTCAGCCTAATAGGTTCAGTAGTTTTTGCGTGAAAGAGTAAAGAGATAAGTACTAGATGGCAGAATCACAGAAAAAAATTAGGTTCATTAAAGTCTCTAAGCCCTCAGCAGTGATTTGTTGTTAGTTTATAGCAACAAAATTTTTTAACGTTTGCGCTTTATCATTGACAAAATAGATACTCCAGAGTCAGGGACAGGCGGTCTAATTGAGATGGGTCAGAGGAGCCGTGACGGGTGTAACTCGGTTACAGGGTGATTAATTGTGGTGGGTTCATGACCGGGGATAGACAGGCTCTCTGTTGTTTTTAACACTAAGAATTACACTGTAGTCACTAAATAATTACCTATAGATATGCATATTCGTAGCTAAATTTTGAAGTCATTCGAACTCTCATTTGGTGAAAAAAAAGTGAAAAGCGAGGACCGAGTCCGGTTTTTTAATATTTTTTAAATAAATAATAAATAAATAATGCTGGACACTCCACATAGAATCATGGATAGATAATGCTTTATTCAGTTTTTTTTTATCTAACATATAAGATAAGTAAATAATAATGTAAAAAAAAATTCATGATTATAAATTCATTTATTTTATATATTATTAGAATTACTGTTGTTACTGTTGTTAGAATTACTGTTTCTCATTTCCATGATCACGTATACATAAGCTTGTATATCACCTAGCTAGGACCAAGCTGCTTTGGAAGACAAATCCAACGAGCCCAAACTCGACGTGGTTAAGTCGTTTCGTTTAGGAGTTCCTATTGCCACCTTCGGTTTCCATCATCAGACCATCTCGATGGTACCATGAAATTACGTCACCGAACTTCCATAAGTATGCTTATGTAAAAACTCCGGAAATGATTGGGCTGTAATTTGGTATTGGTATAGTTTGAGACCAGGAATATAGGTTACTTAACATATAGTAGGTTACTTTTATCCCTATAAAAGCGGGCGAAGGCGCGGGCAGCAGCTAGTTCGCTATATTTTCACAGGCTTGTTATTACACTCTGTTTGTTTAGGATAGGCTAACCTAACAACGTATGTAATATATATCTACATACATATTTGGTGTTTCTATGTACCTTATCATCATCATCATCTTAAGCCAGTATACGCCCACAGCTGGACATAGGCCTCCCTCAAACGATGCCACGAATAGCGGTCCATACCGGCGGCACTCCTCTCCCGCCGCGGCCTCCACCTCTGCGGCCATGCAGCCCATACGGCCGACCGCCCGCCTCAGTTGGGGTGCCTCCCATACGACACCGCAACCTGCTACCGCTCCAGGCTTAAAGGGCAAAACCTAGAGGAGCGGTCCGTCTCGGGGCCGGCCATGTCATCGTCTGCGTTGACACGGCCCCATGGGTTCCTATTAGCTTCATTGCGGGCGACCAGGCCGCGATTACTAAGCCACGGCAAGGCGGGAACCCCTTAGGTGAGATCTATCGACTCCCTGCGACCGCTACAATGTCGTCGGTCCATCGAGTGGGAGGACCCATATATTATTTTCTTTCTATTGAGGTCCACTTCTACCAGCGCCATCACTACATAATATTATATAAAATAAATAAATAAATAATGTTGGACAATTGACACAGCATCATCTAGCCCCAAGCTTAGCAGAGCTTGTGTTATGGGTACTAGATGACTGATATAGTACATAATACACTACATACATATATATGTAGATATTTATATTTTATACAAGCTGTTCCCCGCGGTTTCCACCAGCATTTTACATTTCTAGGTGGATAAAAAGGTATTTTTTTCCGTAAATCTCCCATGGGAATTTGATGTTTTACCAGGACAAAAAGTAGCCTATGTTACTCTTCATCCTTTTAACTAACTCTTTTCAAATTCTTTTATTTTTCCTTCGTCACTACAAAACAAACAAACTCGAGAAAGTTGTACCTGTCAATAAAGCGTCCAAAATATAACCACAAACAAAACAAAAATAATTTCAAAGCAAACAATTTATAATTACTAAAAACAAACACATCAAAAATCACAATAAAATTTCAAACATCTGTATTATACTCAAACAAATATAAACAGGGGGTTTCACCCCCTATCCATTAGGGTGGGAGCGAAATAGCCCTCTGAAAAGGCCTTTCATCATTTCCTTTGGAGAGGGAAAAAAGGTACCATCACAAAGGTTTTTAAAAGGAGGTTTTATGTACCTATTATATGCAAAAGGAGGTTTTGCTTGTGGATTCACTCAATCGGTACCTACCAAAGGATGAGATGAGATCCTACTAATATTATTAACTAGCGACCCGCCCCGGCTTTGCACAGGTGCATTGCTGATACTAAATTATATAAACCTTCCTCTTGAATCCTTCTATCTATTAAAAAAATCGCATCAAAATCCTAGTTTTAAAGATCCAAGCATAAATGAATTCAATATAACAATATAATGAATTGAATTCAAATGCAAGCGCATCTAAATGCATATCTGCTGCTTTGGTCGGTTTACCCGAACACATAGGGACAGACGTACAGACAGCGAGAAGCAACTTTGATTTATACTATGTAGTCAATGTTTGTAAGAATGGATGGATGGATGTATGGATTTTTGTTTCTCTTTCACGCAAAAACTACTGAACCGATTAGGCTGAAATTTGGTATGGGTATATTTTGGGACCTGGAATAACATAGGCAATTTTTTATCCGATAAAACGCGGGCGAAGGCGCAGGCAGCAGCTAGTTTATAATATTAGTAGGATTTTTAGACCGCCGACCATTATCAAGTCATTAATGCATCGGAATTTAGTACAACAATCGAAATTTCGGAATACGATACTTTTTTCAACAAACTGAGTCCTTTATTCCACATGTGAGCAAAACCTGATTTTACTCACTATTTGAGCAACGAAGTCACCGTTTTCGTGGTGAAAATGTGTTTAAATATCCAAAAATCCGCTCCCGCCTTCGAATTTCCACCCAAAACACGCCCTATATATAATATAATAGAAACTTTATTCTATTTCACCATTTAAGCACACTACAGAAGATATTGCTTCATTACAGTAAAACTAAAGTGTTAGAAACAATGCACAGTATGTCGTTACGCAGAAGAGTAGGTCGTAACGTTTAATGGTTAAGGTTTCTTTACATTTTATTGCTAGGGAAATAGTTGGGAAATAAATTAAATGAAGATTACAGGAAGTATTAAGAAAATTATTTTACCGTTAACGCTGAAAGTAGTTACAGTTCGGCTTTAGAATTCTAAATCTTTCTTGTAAACAAAGGGATTACAAAACCAATAAAATATAGGGGTACAATATTTTACGAGAATGGTATCATCTGAGTAAATCGCATAAGTTCGACACAATTTAGGTTACGACCGCTTTTTATTCATCATTTTCCTTCGTTTATCGATCGTTCTCGAACTCGAATTTGAACGCTTTTGCAAATAATGTGTTTTTAAGGTTTTTTCTAGTTTTCGTGGTAACATTGCTGTAACCTTGTTGTTTTCTGTTATTGTTATCAGTTTGACAGTATGCAGATAAACTATTAAAAAAATGACACAATTATAGATATTATATCTCAACTGTTTCAAAATGTAAATACTAGTTCTAATATGTGTATATTCATTAGAAATGTTCTTTGCTACTAAAGACTTTCCTTTATTTAAATAAATTTGCTTTGTTGATCAAAAATATCTTGAATTCTGCCGTTATCTGTGTTAATATGTTAACTAGAGATGAGTCCGGTATTCAATAACTAACTCAGTACCTGTTAGCATGATCCTAAAATATCTAACGCTATTGTAAAATCCGCATACCTCTAGGGAATAACTGTGCAAAGTGAGCATCGCGCTTAACCGACCGTGAGCCATAACTACCGAACGCTTCAATACCTATACTTACCTAACTATCATCTACGCATAGGTACTAGCGGACCGTTCACCCGTAAAGTTATGTAGCTGCAACAAGTATTTGGTATTTCGAACCAAATCGGTTCGAACGTAATATATTTCTAATATATTGGGTAGAAATCAGGACAGGTATAAAGTATTGGGTACCAGTTGGTACTAGCGGTATTGAAACAAAATACCCAACTAATAACCGGTAGCCAAAATATCCAATAACTCCCATCCTTAGTTAACTAGCACGCTGTTAACCCCGAAAAGTAGTTTACGAGAAATCGGCAAAAAACGTTTGAACACATCGGTTGAGATTTATTTGTGTCATTTATTTTATATCCTATTTAATGAAAAACCTAAGCAGTTAAAGTACATATTTTAATCGACGTATTAGCGATGTATTGTGGATTAGTTGTTTTCAAGTTACGGACAAGGTCAAAATTCTGTCACTTACTGCCTACAAAGTTTTCATAATATCTCTGGAACTACATATTTTGAATTTTGGAATTGTTGTTAAACGAAAAGATGGGGAATTTTGAACTTTATCCGTTCCCTTCTTTTACATAAATTGAGATAATTTATGTAAAAAAAGGAAACGGAATCTCTCTCTCTCTCGTCATCTCTCTCTCTCTCTCTCACTAAAAACAAAAAAAATGCAATTTGAGGGTTAACGGCATTATAGTTAACAGAACGGCAGAATATAGTGTAGCTACTGTTATCTCACACACTGTGCTCCTGATAAAATACCATTCTCTAATGCTCGTACCGCTGTGCTATACCAACATTTTATTTCTTACTGTCTGAGAGAGTTTATATAGAATTTTAATGTTTCTTTATTAAAGTGGGGAGAGTGGTTTAATTTCATTTTATTCAAAACTAGCGGGGGGCCCCTGCTTCGCACGGGTATTTAACAAAAATTTCAAGATACCTCATTTTTTGATAAATATAAGTACTTGGATGATTTTTTGGTATATGCTGGAGTACCTTTAGCGTTGTTGTATCGTTAGAGCTGTTAGTTGGAACCAATAAAAAAAATAGTATTATTATTCGCCAATAGATGTCAGGAAGAGTCATATTTTTCAGTTTATGTCTCGGCTGGAGAGAGTTTATGGCCTTGTCTATGGGTTCATCTATCTTAGCTGACAACTTTCCTCCCCATTGTGACGCCATATTCGAGTTTATGCAGTAAATTAAAAAAAAAGCTGTCATAAATGATAGAAGAGGTCTTTGTAGCGTCGAAATCTTGTCTATTGGAGTGCCCTATCGATAAAGTTGATTATTGAAAACACGAATAAAACGATATTTTCTAAAAATGAATCCTAGCTAAATCGTTTTATCGCCCCGAAACCCCCAGTATACTAAATTTCATGAAAATCGTCTCCGTAAAGGTATAAAACTCTCAAATAACGTGGTTTAAACGATGCGTGTTTAAACAAATTCAATAGGTAAAAGAATTTTCCAAAATTGGCTGAGTAGCTTCAGAGATTACCCCCTACAACCACACAAACCTTACTTATTTTTATTTGTGTAGTATAGTATAGATTTACATATACCTAGATTTTATTGACTGGACGTCACACCGCTCCACATTTACCTAGGTATATTATGCGCTTCGAAAGCTTTTGATAGTACCTACTGGAAAATAGGTCACTAAACATCTATTGTCCAGTTCGAAAACTGGAAGGAAGAATCACCAGTCGTCCTAAATCTTCACAATTTCTATCTTGATTCATAGCGTCTCGCAGATCTACATAATTCTCAGCGCGCTGTCTTCTCTCATTAGTTCTGTTCTAATGTATACCAAATGCTTCGTTTTAATTTTGACGTAAGTGCTCACCAGAAAACGGTCAAACAAACCTCGAAACCTTTGCAGGTGAGCAATGCGACCTTCTCTTATTGGTAAAATGTATCTAGGCGTAGAATTGCATTGCAGAAACTTTTTTAGTCTCCAGTCTCGTCAGTTTTCGGAATCACATGTCGAAGATCAAAGTTGTATCCGTCTTCTCCACGACAGTAGGTATATAAGCGAGTAGAGACTGAACAGTATCAAATGCCTGGTGCGTTTCGCCAATGCATTGCAAGCGGTCATCCCGGGTACGCAGCACAATGTCCCGCCTGTCGACAGTGCTGATCTACCAGGACGACGGAAACATCATTGGTAGCGAGAGCTTTGTACCAACCGGATGCTGTCCAGTAGGTCGTTTATCGGCACTAATAACAATTTTGTAATCATTTTGTTGGCTTTGGGATATGGACTCGTATTTTATGTCCTTCCTCGTAGTATGAACTCAAATCATGCTAAGTATCATTCGAATCCATTCAGTAGTTTTGTGCGCTATTTTAGGCCGAGAAATGTCAGTTCTAAAAAGATATAATATAACTGATAAAAAGTATTACATGACCTTCCTCGTACTATGAACTTAAATCATGCCAAGTTTCATTTGAATACTACATTTAGTGGTTTCAGCGCTATGCGCAGCCAAGAAATGTTACCCTACTACGGGGGGGCACTACGGGGGGCTACTGGAGGTCCCACTGCGGGGCAATGTGGGGGCCCACTGCGAGAGCAAACTGCCGGGGGCCCCCACTGCCAGTGCCCTCAACTGTGGGGGCCTACTGAGTGGGTCCCACTGCGGGGGGTACTGCGGGGGGCTACTGGGGGTCCCACTGCGAAGAAATGTGGGAGGCCCACTGCTGAGAGCCCCACTGCGCCCTACTGCCGGTGCCCCCACTGTGGCGGGCTAATGAGGGGCTACCACTGCGGGGTAATGTGGGGGCCCACTTCGGGGAGCCATCTGCCGGCGGCCCCCACTTCCAGGGCCCCACTGCCGGTGCCCCCCACTGTGGGGGCTACTGAGGTCCCACTGCGGGGCAATGTGGGGGCCCCACTGCGGGGGCAACTGGGAGGGTCCGGTTGCGTGAGGGGCCCCACTGCTGGGGTCCCCAATTCTGGGGCCCCCACTGCCTGGGGCCCTACTGCCTGTGGCCCCACTGCCAGTGCCCCCCGCAGTGGGGGACTATCGCTCTCTACAGCCCTTGCCCCGCGCGCCATCCTGCAACGCGCAAATTTCACTTCCATCCTCTCTCATAACGGATCCCTTCTGAATTCCGGGATAAAAAGTATTTTATGCCCTTTCTTGTAATATAAACTTAAATCATGCTAAATTTCATTTGAATACCTTCAATAGTTTCGGCGCTATGCGCACCCAAGAAATTTTACTTTCATCCCCTCTCCCAAGGAACCCTATTGAAATCCGGGATAAAAAGTATCCTATGTCCTTCCTCATCGTATGAACTCAAATCTTGCCAAGTTTCGTTTGAATACATTTAGTAGTTTCGGAGCTACGCGCAGCCAAATAATTTTACTTTCATCCCCTCTCCCAAGGGAACCCTATTGAAATCGGGATAAAAAGTATTCTTTGTCCTTTCTCATAGTATGAACTCAAATCCTGCCAAGTTTCATTTGAATACATTCAGTAGTTCCGACGCTATGGGCAGCCAACAAATTTTACTTTCATCCCCTCTCCCAAGGGAACCCTATTGAATCCGGGATAAAAAGTATCCTATGTCCTTCCTCGTAGTATAAACTCAAACCCTGCCAAGTTTCATTTCAATACGTTCAGTAGTTTCGTAGCTATGCGCGGCCAAGATACAGACCGACAGACAGACATGATGGGAAAAAAAATCATTTTTGGCATCAGTGTCGTTAATAGAGTGCCCTCCAAAAAAAAATTTCTAAATATCTTCAATGTACAGAATTGTACATGTTACAGTTTTATTATAAGTATAGATTTATACAAGAATTGCTCGTTTAAAGATATAAGATATAGCTTATGTCACCCGGCGATATTCAAACCATGAAATAGGACCAAACATCTATACATCACCTATAGATAGATGTCTGTTCCTATTTCACGCAAAAACGACTGAACTGATTGGGCGGAAATTCGGCATGGTTATATTTTAAGGACCTGGAATAACATATAGGCTATTTTTATCCCAATAAAAAGCGGGTGAAGGCGAGGGCAGTAGCTAGTATGTATATAATTTTACAAAATCACTATGACAGCGACGCATTTGCAAAAAGGTCCTCACAATCTCTGTTAAATAAATTACATTTGCATGCCAACATAAAAGCAAATTATTTTTGTTGGCGCAAATATTATTTTATTTTTTAATGGCGGAACGTGTAGGGATTTACGGATTTGTTAAACGACTTGTAATAAATACTTTCATGATTTGAATTCAAAGGGGCAAAGAATAACTTTCAGTCTTGCAACATGTCCAGCATCCATAACTAATAATATGAGTATTCCCATTAAGAGCACCGATTCTAAGAGCACGACAGCAAGAGCACCGATTGTATTCCCATTTAGAGCACCTGCAAAGAAGTAGTTGCTAGTGATGGAATTTTTATTTAACAAGCCGTAACTTTTGCAATAAGATCTAGATAAAAGAAAACAGAAGAAGGTAATACAACATACATCGAACACAGATCCTCTTCCATTTTTGAAGTCGGTTAAAAATGTCACCCTGCATTCGTTTGTAGGTTTAACGAAGTTCACAATCCAACTTGAACAAAAGTTACTCACATTTGAATACCGTCCGTATTACGGGACACCCTGTACAGTTCCGCAGTCGAGTTGGGAATTCTAAAATAATTTCAAGCACGTGAAACTTTAGCCAACTTTTACTGGAGTTCGCGTTTCTGGTAGGACGGTAGACGACTTATGACGGTCGTGTATAATGTATTTGACGTGACAACACGTCAAATGGTTTCAAAGTTGGCGTGATTTGAGACGATCAATGCAAAAAGGTAAGCGTGCGGTTTGGTTTCAGTGCATATTGGAGTTATTTAGCATTTTTGTCTTGTACAAAATTTATTTTGAATTACCACAGCCATTGAATGCCCGTTCTGTACAATACAACCAGCAACGCACAACAACTGGCTAAAAGATGAGCAATCATCATGCACTGAAAGCCTCACAATGCATAATGGGCACTGAAAACTTTATTCTAGTTTAATAATAAGCTCTTATTACAAGAAGAATTTTGCCAATTTGTCTGAAAGAATTAATACATACGACGCGTGACCCGAGAGCTGGTGAGTATCTGGCGCAGCGCATTAGCATTGCCATACAGCGGGGCAATGCAGCCAGCGTCTTGGGGACGCTTCCGACTGGTATTGATATGGACCAGTTGAGCTATCTGTAGATTGTTTGCAACAGTCTGCAGTTAGCTCAATTGTTTCAATTGTAAATACTAGTTTAATTTCTTTATATTATTTGATTGTTATTTTCTTTGTCAATAAAGTCTTAATTATACATATGTATATTCAAACATTTCATCAAAGTATAGATCTTGAGTTGACATATGCAATTATTTTTTTATTAATTTGATATCATATGAAAACGAAATAAATAAGAAAACAGGATGCTTTACACATTCCTTAGGTATCTCACGATATGTAAGTATCACTGAGACTTTTCACTTAGTGCGAATACAGAACAACTGCATTAATAAGGTAATATCAGTAATGGTTTAGCTAACAGATTGGTATTGGTATTTTCGAAAAAAAAATACGTTAGCAGCCCAGAATCAGGAAATTGGCGGTGAATCAGAATCAGAATTAGAATCAATAACTTTATTTATTTGGGCTTACAAAATAAGCACTTAGACAAGTCAAATTTTGTACTATAAACATTGTTATTATTATCAAATAAGAAATAAGGTGTTATTGATATCCTCTTCACTTTAAATTTTTTCTCAATTTTTACACCCCTGTGCCTCGAAAAGCACGATGACCTGTTGGTCGTGTGCCTAACCTTTCCCGGTCGTGTCGGTCTGGTGTCCCATCGGATTAAAAGAGTGAGGGAATAGAGAGTGCATCTGTGTTTGCGCAAACACTTGTGCACTATCATATGTCCTGCGCACCTGGCTAGTCTTCGTTGAGACTGGCCACCGTGGTCAAAATTCGGCTAGGAGGACATCATCATCATTGGTTGACACATATGCTTGATGCTTGAAGTAATATGACGGTCACCGCTTTACTGAAACTTGAGAAACTGCTTTTAAGTGTAAGTACTTCTTTAATTATTTCTAGAACTGTTACGCAGTGGAAGGGTTAAATTGAGGGGTTTAATATAACAAACAAACAGGATGATTCAAGATAATGGTCCGCATTTTAACCTCCTGAGTCCGGTTGTCTTGTACACCCGGACTACATCTAGCTAGCTATAGCCTATCGGTCCACTTGTAGAGATTCCTCGCGTCTACATACATAACAAGTCTAGAATCAGAATCAATAACTTTATTTCTTTAGGCTTACAAAATAAGCACTGAGACAAGTCAAATTTTATACTATAAACAAAGTTATTGTTATCAATTAAGAAATAAGGTGTTATTTATATTCTCTTCACTTATTTTTTTTGTCCTCTAGTGGAAGAAGTGAAAAAGAAACCACTAGCATATTATAATACCACTTATGTGTCTAATACATGTTTACTTTGCCTATCTAAATTTAATGCGATTTAGATAAATGTCAATATTTATTATTTTTGAAGTTAATGACACTCCTTACTGACTTTGGCAGACCCGTAGCGAAAAGCAAGCGGCGCTATTAAAAAAGAAGTGAAGAAGAGAGATAGTGTGTGAGAAGAGTTGAAGCATAAATCGATGACCGAATGAAATGTGAAACTACTACCTACAAGGTTTTTGTTATTATAGTGCTTATGCCCGCACTTTGGGTAATCTCGTCAAACGATTTATATGGAACTTTAGACTTTGAGCAGGTTTGGATAACTTCAATGTTTCCCCTGTAGGTGGAGCTAACGGCGCTATAGTCCGTAAGTCCCAAATATTTTCGACGGGTACTTGCCTCCGTGGCGCAGTTGGTTAGCGCATCCTCGTATTCAGAGGAGGGTGGCGGGTTCAAGTCCCGCCGGTGTCGTAAATTTTTGGGATATTATTAAATTCTTTAATACTACCTACTAATACATAAGAGTGAAAAAGTTTGAATGAATACATTTCACCTACTTGGTGAGCACTGACCGGTGCTACGGGGCGTAATGTAACGTGTTACACAGCGAGCATTCGTGCTGTCAGTACGGGGAAAGAAGGCGCCCGCAACCATGGTTCAAGAAAACAAGATCTGCTCCTCCGGGAATGACACAAGGTGACGTCACTGTCGTCTGTTCGCGATAAACTACGGATTTTCATGCTGTTTTAACCAATATATAGAGTAATTCATGAGGAAGGTTTATGTATCTAATTTGTCAAGGCTTTGTGTAAGTTGGTTGAAATATAATGATGGACGTATCGGAAAAAGTCAAGCCGCCTGAGAGCTTTAAGCGAAAACGCTGCCCAATCCCTTTGAGATATACATACATATGCTCTACTACCCGTGCAAAGCCAGGGTGGGTTGCTAGTTTAAAAAATTAGTGATGTGATATCACATCAACTTACTTATCTACCCCCTTTACTAGGAATCGTCTTTGTGTGTCGCACAATACGTCGCACGCAGAAGGCGCCTTTGATGCCGATTAGCCTCGTTCTGCTGACAGACAGTTGACGGATATTTATTTTTACAAGGACGGAGCTCGTAGTTTACTTCCTCATTGCTTTCGCTCGTTTTCTCTTAGGGTATTTTCTATGTGTACTAAAAATATATGTATATCAGTCATCTTGTAACCCATAATCTTGTACAACAAGCTCTGCTTAGCCTGGGTCTAGATGATGCTGTGTGAATTGTCCAGCATTTCACTGTTAGACAAAAATTATACCCAGATATCAATGCGTTAGGTTTCTGTTAGGTACCAGATTTAGGTATTTACCTACTGCCTACTGATATGTAATTTGTCGTTTTATCTTTGGCCTTTTCATAATATATCTTTGAATAAATATCTACTATACCTTGGTTTAAATAATTTAGTTGATAAAAAAAGAAAATTACAATAAAATCATCATCATCAGCCCGTATACGTCCACTGCTGTACATAGGCCTCCCCCATACGACGCCACGAATAGCGGTCCTGAGTCGCCTCCATCCATCGACTCCCTGCGACCGCTACGATGTCGTCGGGCCATAGGGTGGGAGGATAGGTACTATCAAATGAAAGACACAAAATTACTAGTATTTACAGTTGAAACAATTGAGCTAACTGCAGACTGTTACAAATAACCGACAGATAACTCGACTGATCCTTAACAATATCAGACGAAAGGTCAGAAGCGTCCCCGAGAGGCTGGCTGCATTGCCCCTCTGTAGGCACTATTATACCGACAATGATCAGGTTTTTAAAAATATAATTTCTTTTGTTTCAGAGGAAGAATGCGAGGACCTTATGTCAAGCGCGACCAGTCGCCACCGTCCTGAGGCCTTGAGCGCTCTAGCACAGAGCACGCGCTTCTCGACACACGAGATCAAACTCATGTACCGCGGGTTCAAACAGGTGAATCATGGTCATGAGTCATAGTTGTTCAATAAAAGATTGTTGAAAACGAATAATGAAGTTTAATGATTAATACAGGTTTAGATTGCAAAATTATGTGACGCTCTTAAATTGACGCGAGTAAAAATGCGCCATTTTCTTGTATTGACCCGCGGAGTAGATCTGTGCGCGCGCACGACTGCTCTGCTCGCCTCGAGGCTAGTTCACACTGGAGTCTTTGGGCCTGACTTCAGTTTATATCGTGGCTTGCGGCTTGTTCAGTTCTAGACATACTATCAATAAGTCGTTGAGTGCTCTAGTGAGCTCTAGCTCTGAACCGACGAATAACGAAAGAAGGCGTTTTTTTTTTGTTTAATACTTCGGTACTAGAAAGCTTCAACTTCTTATTTTGTCTGTAGGAGTGTCCGTCGGGGGTTGTGGATGAAGAAGCTTTCAAACACATCTTCTCTCAGTTCTTCCCGCTTGGAGGTGAGTAAATGAGTTACTTTTGTAATACATCTTACGGGGACTTATTCCTTTACATAATCCCCTGCGAAGGGGATTTCAGAGATTTGTCCAAAAATGCCCAGCCGGCTCGGAAAGAAGACATAGGACAATAGTTCCAGAAATCCCCTGATCCACTTATTAACACCGTCAGTATTCATTTTTGAAACCAAATGTAAACAACAGGACATCCATGAGGTTTGGTACGGCGGAAGATTTGGACGAGGATCTCAAGAGGCACAAATAGACTGCATTTGCATTCTACAGAGCCAACGCATTTGCTCCTCTTGGAGTCGAGACCCTAGGTCCGTGGGTGATCTGCGAAAGACTCCAGGCGGATGGTTGATTCGGCAACTTCAGCTTGCTTACAGGGCGCTATTACATTCATTAGGGGGGGCCAGGCTGGTGATGATTTAAATATAATTTAGTTAATATGTACATAATTATGATATGACATGAATATAGTTAGGAAACATTACAACGGAGGCACTCCAAGTGTATATAAAGCGTACGCCGAGCGTACGCCGCCCATTCCCCTTATATCCACCATGCCCGATTATCCCATTGACGACCCTCCCACGAGTTCTCTCCTCCGTAGACCGAGACACGTTCTCGGTGACCCCGTTGACCCAATCACCGCCGCTAACCCGGAGGTGACGGCAACCAATTCGCTTCCGCACACTACACAACCGACCAAAAACCGACCCCGCCGGATGCGGGGTCGAAGAATTCCCCGCTTCCGCCCTTAGGTGCATTCGTGCACCTAGGCGAAACCTCCATTACCCTCTTGTGTAGCATCTGGCGACAGCCCAAGCCGAGGCTCGCACCTAAGTGGTGGCCCTTGTGCGTGTCGCCCCAACCTAATTTTACCGGCGAGGCGCCCTCTGCGCCCGCCAAAAGCCCGGTAACGCTGTCATGGCCATCTGCGGTCAAAAGCATTATAATCCATGCGAAAAAAAAAAAAAACGCCTCCCATTCTGCCACGCGCTGTCGTTGAATCAACACCTCGTCCCGAGGCCATTCTGCTACAAGTCGTCGCGCTGTTCGGACGTTCACTCTCTTGCGTAAAATTGTATCGTTCCGACAAGTACCTAAGTGTTGTTGAATTACTCACTTGGCTTACGTTATTTTGTGGTGTAACCACCTAGTTGTCCGTTGTTCATGTAAATTGTTAATAAACCGCTTATGTTGCTTTTTAATTCCTGATCTTTTAATAAAACCCGCTTTTGGTTCTCTTTATCTTTAAGAAAAGATGGATGGACTGTGTGAAAGTGACATGAGTAAAAAGGAGTGAGTGCGGAGATGACGCCTGATAGAAGCGAGTGGAAGAAGAAGACCAGCCCACCTATCACGGTGGTTGTTCTCTAGGGTAGAATAGACAATAATTACATGGCATCGTCATAATTGCGTAGGTACATTAATGAATTTGAAGCATTACTAGATATTTATTCCGCAAAAACTAAAAAACAGTTTAAAACTACGAGTTTTTAAGTCGGTTTTTCGTTCTGTGCAAATCAATAAAATTATTGTAGTTATGGAAGTTGAAAGAAAACATGGCTTAACCCACTCACTGCTCAGCCAGCCACAACGGTGCAACCCGATGAGCCGCGCCGCGCGCACCGCCCGTAGCTGAAGAGAAAGTAGAGACGGGCGTTATGGGCAATGGAAGTGTTAAACCAAATTTTCAATTTATTTCAGATGCCTCTCAATACGCGCACTTCGTATTCAACACGATCAAGCACAAACAGAGCGGCAAGATAAACTTCGAGGTAACTTATGAATGGACACTGTTAATTTTACCCACTATATCGTCGATCAGTCATACAACTCATAATTTTGGTTCTAATTAATCAATTAAAGGTAAAACTAATTCAAAATTCGAGTTGTACCTTTAGCGCTTTGGAAAAAAACAATTCTCTACCATTCTTCATACAGCTTATCTCAAATAAATATTTTCGGAAATGTTCCCGTAGTGAATCCGACCGAGGCGACGACAAACTTGGTAGAGTTTTTCTGATACGTGGTTGTTGAGTTTTTTCAATACCGGTACCTATTCTCAATTATGCCACTTTCATTTTTTGCTTGAGATAAGTAGGCCATTATTACTTTTTTATGCGAAGGAAATTTTCGAAAATTTCGATTCAGGCTCGTGTTTATTTTTACCCGACTACCGAAGGACGAGGGTTATGAGTTTGACACCCTATGTATGTATGTATGTAGCCGATTTTTATGTTCCCACGTAGCGCTACAACTACTAGTCCGATTTCAATAAATGAGGTGTCGTATGATTCGTCTCTATATAAAATGTGTCTGGTCACCGGTGTCGGAGACTTTGGGGGGATGAAATCCGGTAAATTTTATCGACAAATCACTATCCCTATTTGTTTTTTCTCTCTCCATGATAAAATGGCAGCCATTTTGTTTTCTGCACGGGTGCTTGTACTGATTAAGCTATAGCTACCCAAGTAGAGGTCCTAGGAAGAGGATAGAGGACTCATTTGATAGCTAATAATGTAGACAATAAAGCAATGATAACATTGTTGCACTTTCTATTTTATAATAGAGGAAAAGGGAATTTATAAAACAAAAAAAAGCTTCTTTTGGCATTTTTTTTATATTAGCTTTTTCATAAAATCGAGACAGTCAAGCTACATGTGTTTTGTTTTTAGACGATAGTACAGAATATATGCTTCAAAATAAGTCGTGCATCTTAGCCCTAAATACGATAGTTTAGAAGTTATGACGGTTTGGATATGACCCTTGACTCTTTAATATCCCGCTAATAAACAACTAGACTAACGGTTTCGTGGACTCCGCTATCGTTTTTTTAGTCAAGGGTCATATTCAAACCGTCATAACTTCTAAACTCGATTTACCTCAAATCAACCGTTCCGGGATCTCAAGTGATTACCTTGCTTTTGGCGAAGACGCAAACAACTTTAAAAGACCTAAATTGTTGTTTCTTCTGCCAAGAAACAGTAATAACGCGGCCAATTTCAATAAACTAACAGACTAATGCCAAATTCTGGATATTTTGTTTTTCAAAAGTTTACAAATTATCTACAGCTAAATATGTTTGAGTTGGAAAGGAAGGGATTTGTTCGTTTGTAGAAGTGGCGAAAAGCCAAAAAACTAGGTACAGAAATTTCTGTGAACAGGCTAAAAGTTTCAATTAATACCTTTCTGGCTGTATGTAGATTTAGCATTGAGATAGGTAGGAATTTTAATTTGCGTCAGTATTCAATGAAACTAACTATACATTTATAATAAAAATTGTGAGTTTGTTTGTCCTTCCTTCACGCCCTAACAAAACAATCAATCAACTTGATTTTTGGCATTGAGTTAGTTAAAAGGATGGTGAGTAACTAAGGCTACTTTTTGTCCTGGTAAAAGATCAAATTTTTACCTTTTTATCTCCCTAGAAATGTGAAATTCTAATTTAACACGGTGAAACCGTGGGGAACAGCTAGTGTTATATAATTTTAAGGTCTTATTTAGCTTAAATATTTGAATCTTGGATTAAACATTATCTATGTTAATAGGTACGTAGTGTAGCTTTCTGAACCGAAGTGAAAATAAATTTAAAACTGAACCAGTAGCTCCAGAGATATCTCAAAACGAACATTTTTACCATGATTTTTCCTCTGAGACTCAACAATGCATATATACACCGTAGAGTGAAAACCTCGGTTGTCTAATTTTGACCAATTTATTTTTATTTTTGGTTCATTCGAAAGAAAACCTCGTAACGCATCTTTCTAATTCACCGAGCTATGCTTCGGGCACTCCTAACGCCATCTATTACTATTGATGTGAACCTCGTTAAATTATAAAATATAAGCGTATATTTATAACTATTTAAGAGCAATGCCATTGATTGATTCTGATAATGATAAATATAGACCAGGTTTTACAGTTAAACTCAATTATTTGTAATTTTTGTAAGCTTTAAATAAACTTAAACTTGACAACAATTTATCAGATTCTGCTATAAAAATGACGTTAACATAAATAAAACGAATAAGTATTATATACAGTTTTTTCTCTATGAAAAGCTCGTTAGTATCACGTTAGTAGCCTAACCTAAGTATGAAAAGCTCATAAGTATTAGTATCTCTCTATAAAGTAACAAATCATAAACATGAATTACCACGATTGAAAACTGATCAAAATTGATCATTAAAGCCAGTTTAATAATACCGCATGTCCTAACAAAATTTCACACCGGACGTTTTTCCTTGTTCTTGAAAAGTTAGCATGGCACGAGTTACGAGGTTTTCACTCTACGGCGACGATAAGCAGATTGCCCTCTGATGTATTAGCTCATTTATAGGACTAAATTTAAGGTACCTACTAACTTTAGTTTTAAACCCACTTGGAAAACAGACTAAAGTGTCACTAACTAATGAACCCTTAAATGTGCCTTAAATTATGTCTCTGGGATGTACCTACAGTCAGTTAACAGACCTTAATGCTCAGTATTCGTGCTCATACTAGTTAAGTACTCATTAGGACAAATTTAGTGAAGGAAACTTTTTGAGTGTGGTAAGTTGTTGTGAGGGATAGCCTACGTTACTGTGACTAACGCCTCAAAGCCAAATTTCTTTGGTATATTTCTTTACACCTAAAAATAAAACACGCGTCTGTTTCGCATGGCCGATGCGAGAAGAAGGAACAAATGATGCCAACTTTAATTAGAATTTTCCTACTACCAAGTGTTGCCGTATCCTATACCTAACAAAACAAAATAAAAAATTAGCTGCGTGCACAGTTGTCTTAATAAAAAAACAATATTCTGTTATTTTCAGGAGTTCCTGGAAATTTTATCCCGTGTGGCGCGCGGCTCGGTTCAGGAAAAACTCGCGTGGGTATTCGCTCTGTACGACACGGATGGAGATGGACGCATCTCCAGGGCAGAAATGCAACAGGTATTTATCAGAAGATTGACACGTTATACTTATTTAATTTAATTTGAAAACATAAACTGTCATGCTATTTTTTTTTTAAAGATTTTATTTAAGTTGCACATGTTGCAATGTATATATTTTTTATATAGTATATAGACCTTCATTGAACCACAATCTCACCTGATGGAAAGTGATGATGTGGCAGACGTTGTATCACGACGGTCTAGAAGACACCTGAGGGGCAAGTCTGGCAAGGCGTGATCGTGGCGTCGTGGACGTGTCGAGTAGCTATCGCGCAGAGACGTAAGGAAAAGGTTCATATCTGAAACGCACCTCATTTACGAACCACTGATTTTCACCACCTGACGACTCACAGGCTGGAATAAGACATTTATTTGCTTATTTTATTGTATAACAAAATGAGTTGCCTATAAATTCTTAGTTTTTTATTATATCGGTTTTCCTACATGTTATAATAACAAAATAAATAAGCGATTTTGGCTCCATTTTTGGGTAATGTAAAGAACTTCTCTGTCTATGAACCTAGGGGGTAGTTGCATTACTAATAGATGGCGTTAGAGTCGCGATTCTTCAAAAATATTATTAATGTGCTTACGTATTATTTATCACTTTATAACACTCCGACAAAAGTAAGGTACATACCACAAATCGATTTATCACTAAACATGGGTCACAGGTAGAGGTAGTGTACGTATTTGTTTAGGTACCAATGTAGTAACCTAAGAATTCTTAAAAAATGTGTTTTAGCTACTGATATAACGACAAAAATAAAAATCTAAGTAATAAAACAGTCTATTGTAATTAAGGATGTCATGGATCATGTGTGGAGGATCCCCCATGTAAGATTGTAGCATCTACGAATTATTTTAAAGCTAATTCAACAAACTCTAAAATAAGGTAATTCTTAGAAAACTAGCAGCGTTAAAATAATGCAAAAAAATCTTCATTTGAAATCAAGCGTAGCAATTTATTTTCTCATTTTTACTATGAAAAATGCAACATTTTACAAAATATTATTTTGTGATTGACCATAGAGAAAAAATATTTTCACGTTAATTCTTGCTAGTAAAAATATAATAAGCATTTTGAGATATTATTTATACTTCAAAACGGTTTTATACTATTTTAAATATAAATAAGTAAATCTTTACGTTAGTAACGTCAGCATCATTCGGACTCGCAATTCTGTCATTTTCCTAGAGATTTTGACGTCTCCTCACGTTAGTAACGTGAAGCGATCGAAAGCGTAGTTCCACGTACGCACGATATAGGCGCTGTACCAAATTGTATGGAAAAAGGAGACGTCTAGATCACGTCTCGTTACCAAATTCCGACCAGACTCACGCTACTGTTCATTCTTGTCTATTAGATATTATGTTTGTTCGGGTCAAATCTTGCAACTCAATTTTAAACCAGTTATCCTCAAACGACTGAGCTGATTTTTGGCATAGGTACTCATGTAAATTCGGTGACAATGCAATATCATGGTACCATCGTGCTGGTCTGATGATGAAACCGAAGGTGGCCATAGGAACTCCTAAACGAAACAACTTAACCACGTCGAGTTTGGATTCATTGGATTTATCTTCCCAAGCGTCCTAGACGATATAAAAAAAGCTTGTATTTATAGTTTTTTTTTTAAATTATGAGAATTTATTTTTAGTAAAAAGACTTAAGAAGGCTACGAACCTCTCCCAAACGGAAACGGATTTTCCCATGCAGATTTGTTGTTGTTTCACGTAGAATGTAATGGGGCTATGAGTGAGAAAGCGCGTCTAACCATCAAATACGAAGCTGTGTGTGTGTTGGCACCATATTTTGATATTTTTTCGTACTTTCCGATTAATTGTGACTAAACGATTGATTTCAAAAATATTTTTGATTTATAATGTTGAATACCTATTATATTTAGGATGTTTGCAGCGCGACAGATTTTCGAATAAATGTGTCTATCATGCATAAAAAATCGCTTTAAGATGACTCGATTTGGTGGTCAAAATTAGTTTCGCTCTCATTTAAATATCATTATGTTATTTCAAAAACTAAACCTCTGCTGCAAACATAGTTATTTTTCATCCGATTACATATGGAAAATTTCAATATGATCGGGGAAATAGTTTCCAAATGATGCGAAAAGTACGTTTGTATGGGGAATAAGGCTATCCGTTCCGTTCTTAAGTATAAGTGCGTACATAATTGGGTTTGAAAATGACAGCCTCTTATTGACTGTGACTGTCACACCAGGAGCATGTTTGATCAAATATTGATCTCCGGAACATTTTTTTATCTCATACTGTTTGTTCCACAGTTTAATATAAAATTAACAAAGGGGGTCCAAGGTCAATATTATACCCACCCAAAGTTATATAAACCCTTATTTTGCAAGTTCTGTATTACGTTATACTACAGTCCCTCCAAACAGATGATTGGCATACACTATGGAGGGCATTGACCGTGCGGCGCGGTCCACTCGCGCGGAATGAACGCATAGTCAGTCTGTTTCGTGATCACGTATAGCTCTGTCACTTTTGCATGGAGGCGGGACCTGTGCGGCGACAAATACCGCGAGGTATGAAAGAACGGTCGCCCTATTTTGGGATGGCTAAGTACGTAGTATAAGGCGTGATTTGAGACAAATTAAAAATTCGTCAAATATAAAAAATCGTTTGCGGCTTACTTTATTTAGTGAAAGTTAATCTGTAGCAGCAGGTGAGTAACCTCCAGCGGTATTGTGCACTAATTTCACTAACACCCTGTATATTCCAGGTGGTACAGGCTATCTACGAGCTGCTGGGCCGAGCCGCGGTGCCGCCAGCAAACCCCTCTGCAGCCAAGGAACATGTCGACAGGATATTTAATGTAAGATGCTCAAGGAAATAGCTTCGTAGGTATACCTACCTTCATCTGCTTCAAAATGAGGTCAAAGCGTAGCTTTTTTATATTTTTTTAATGTTTGACTATTCATACAGCATTGTCTAAGCCCCAAGCTAAGCATAGCTTGTGTTAAGGGTACTTAATAGATAACTGATAAACTTAATATAATACACTACATAGATATATATTTTTACCATACATAGAAAACATCCAGAACACCCTGATCTGCAGATCGTACAAACATTTGTCCCGAGGCGGGAATCGAACCCGCAACCACCTGCGTTGCAGGCGGACCTTCGCCCACCGCGCCACATAGGTTACCTAAAGGCGATGGTTACTACCGACCGTAGAATTTTGCTGATCCCTCTTTAAAATCATACAATTCTAACTCCTTTAATTTAACAATCTCTGTGAAACACTAAGCAAAGGTGCTTCTGAAACGTAAAAGGTTGTATTACCCACTGCTACGGGAAAATTTACTACTTATGCAGATTGCAGATTTTTATTTGTTATTTATTTACAAAAAAAATATCTATCAAAGATAATTTTATAATCAAATAATAGAAACAAAAAAGGGAGTCAGATGTTTTGTAGCGGTCGGAGTCGTTGGATGGAGGCGGCTCAGGACCGCTATTCGTGGCGTCTCGTTTGGGGGAGGACTGTGTTCAGCAGTGGACGTATACGGGCTGATGATGATGCTGAATAGAAACAAATTAGAACTAGTATTTACAATTGAAACAATTGAGCTAACTGCAGACTGTTACAAACAATCTACAGGTAGCTCAACTGGTCTATATTAATACCAATCGGAAGCATCCCTGAGACGCTCTGGCTACATTGCCTCGGTGTATAGCAAAGCTAATGCGCTGCGCCAGATACTCACCAGCTCTCGCGTCACGCGTCGCTTCGACCAGGGTTTCAGATATTTTTTTTAAAACGCAGAGAGACTCAGTACCACACGTACCCACTAGCGTCTAGAAAAAATTAGCATCGGTCATCTGGTATTTTTAAAGCCCACCACACAAGCTCTGCTTACTCACACTGTGAGAAAAGTCCAGAATTAGGTACCATATTTTATTAATTTAGACTCCTCTTATTTCCAGCTGATGGACATAAACGCTGACGGCGTGGTGACTCCAGACGAGCTAGCCAGGTGGTGCGCGCGCGACCCTGCAGCCCTAAGCTCTCTACACACGCTCGACACCGTCTTGTGATCCGTGCCCCCAGAGTCGACCGTCGACTCTTCCAGCTCTGATGTTACTCAGGCTGATTCTCACTTTACCCATGCTGATTCTAAGTTTATCCATGCTGATTCTCAGTTAATCCATTCTGATTCTCAGTTAATCCATGATAAGACTCTCTTTACAAATGCTGATTCTCGTTTTACCCATACTGATTCTCAGTTTACCCATGCTGATTCTCAGTTTATCCATTCTGATTCTCAATATATCCACGATAAGACTCACTTTACACATGCTGATTCTCGTTTTACCCATGCTGATTCTCAGTTTACTCATGGTGACTCTCAATTTACCCATGATAAAGTTCACTTTACTCATGATGAACCTCACTTTACTAGTACTGACTCTCGGTTTACCCATGCTGATTCTCGCCATCCTCAAGATAATGCTGTCTTATCGCAAAACCTAAATGCCAAAACGAAATCTGATTCTAAAAACGATGCTCGTTTAACTCAAACTAAAGATTCTGAACTTATCCATGCTAGATCAGATATTATCCATTCTAAAGTAGATGATTTTACTCTTAATAATTCTAAAGCTAATTTCGACTCTAAATCTACACATTCCAAAGTTGATTCTCCCTCGGCATTGGCATCAGATTTCTCTAAGCTTGACTTTGACTACGGCACTAATATTGATTTCCCTGAAGTCAGCGAGTACACTGATTCTGCTATAGGGATGTCATTGGGAACTTCGTCTTCAAACTATAATAAAAGGTAGTCTTGGGTTATATATACTATGCAAAATCCGATACCTGTGACTTAAGTTACTGTGACTTCAAAATACCTATGACAAAATACTAGTATTTCTACCAATCACGTACAAATTCATTGTTTTACTGATTGAATTGAACGGGGGAGGCCTATGTCCAGCAGTGGACGTGTATGGGCTGATGATGATGATGACTGATTGAATAATATATTTACTGTAGCGATGACTGAGTAAGTAGCAGTAACATGTTGATTAACGAAATAAATTTAAAAGGTATTTTCTTCAACAACTTTGTTACATTACGGTATATATTTCAAATATCCAAGTATAAAATAGTGTGTCTCATTCTGACTTAGTGATATTATCAAAGAAAGAATATAGAAGCGATACATTCTAGCTGAAGCGATTTATTGCATAAGTCCCTAATAAAATAACAACGATATAATATCGTGCACTCGTGACACTGGCACTGCTAGTGTGTTTTTTTTTATTTGCTTAGGATGGTTTTAGTGTCACAGCGGCCATGGTAGGCCTATTGTGATCGCCACTTCGAGTGTTCACCCTTGGAAGCTACGGCGTTTATAGTTCGCCACTTACCCTTGCAGCTGCGAGGAACTGTAGGATTTTCTTCGGGGTGGTGTCTCGTAGCTCGTTTGGGCTGAGCAGGTGCTTGCCTGGGCAAGCACCTGCTCAGCCCAGGAGGAGCACTCTCCTAGCAGATGCAGGGGCATTTCATCCGCCTCCTCACAGAGTCTGCAAGATTTTGTATCGCATAGCCCCAAATTGAACATGTGCTTGTTAAGGCGACAGTGCCCGGTTAGGGCCCTTGTCAGGATGCGAAGGTTGTCTTTGCTTAGCGCTAGGATTTGGTTGGTGTACCGTTTATCGAAGACTTTGATCAGAACTTTTGTATGTCTCATGCCGTTGGAATTTATCCAGAGCTTGGTCGATTCCTCGTAGCAGGAGTTCAAAAGGATTCTTTGAGCCAGGCTTTTAGATATGCCACAAAACGGGTCGGGGCCAAACTGAGTCCCCTTGGCCCCGGAACGCGCCAGTTCATCGGCACACTCATTGCCGTTGATTCCCGCGTGTCCCGGTACCAATTTTAGGACAACTCTGTTGTTCAGGCCCAGAGCGTCCAGGCGTGACCGACAGTCCTCGACTAACCTGGACGTGATGACCTTCGAATCCAGTGCTAGGAGGGCAGCCTGGCTGTCAGAGTTAATGAAAATGGTTTGGTTGGCGTATCGCTTTTGCAGATTTATATCGGCGCATTCAAGAATGGCAAATACTTCTGCTTGGAAGACGGAGGCGTAGTTACCCAGGTTAGTGCTACTGCTAAACCTAGGTCGCTCTCCATACACTCCAAAGCCTACGTCCGGACCAATTTTGGAGCCGTCTGTGTACCAGGATAGGCTCCCGTCCTTACAGAGTAGTTGGTTGTTTGACCAGTCTTCTCTGGAAGGCAGTTCCACCGTGTAGTGTTTTTCAAACACATGTCGTGGCAGCATGGCATCAGTGGTCATGCTCAAGATGGGTGATTCCAGAGAGAGTCTATCAGATATCTCAGTTTCTGGGAGAGCCAGTTCCTTCAGCCCAGGGTGCTGGCCCTATACATGCTGGTCTTTGCCTCTTTATGTATGTACATGTGAAGCGGAGGTTGTCCCAGCAATGCGTTTAGTGCCAGCCCCGGGGATGTGGACATGGCTCCCGTGGCCATAAGGCAAGCAGTCCTTTGCAGGCTGCTTAGCTTGGTGATTGCGGTCGACTGAAGAGCCTTGTCGTACCAGGCGGCGTATGTGATTATCGACCTCACAATAGCAGTGTACAGCCACAGGGCAATTCTGGGTTTAATGCCCCAGTTGTTGCCCATCAGTCTGCCGCTGGCACCCAGTGCCATCTTAGCTTTATGTAAGACGTTGGCTAGGTGAGCGTTCCACCTCAGTTTTTGGTCGATTGTAACGCCCAAGTATTTTACTTCTGTGGAAAAGGTTATGATTTTACCGTTAAGTTTAGGCTTTACAAGCTTGTCTAGCCTTCGCTTATTTGTGAAAGGTATAATCACAGTTTTGTCAGCGTTGACTGAGAGTTCGCTGTTGCTGCACCAGTCGCTGACAGTGTTGAGAGCTCGCTGCGTGATTCTAGAGATTGTAGATTGACAGAATCCTCGCACAATGATCACAAGGTCGTCTGCATAACCCTGGGCATCAATGCGAAGGTCCGCCAATTCACACAGGAGCTCGTCCACTGCTAGGGTCCATAAAATAGGCGATAGGACTCCGCCTTGGGGGCAGCCCCTAGCAGTGGATATCTCAATGGTTGTTTGGTGAAGGTCTAAAATTGCTCCCCTATGTGTTAGCATATCCTCCACCCATCTGGTGGTGGTCGGGTCAACATTCTTGTTTTTCAACCTGTTCACCAGCAGAGAGGTAGGGGAGTTGTCAAAAGCCCCTTCAACGTCAAGGAACGCGCAGAGTGCGATTTCCTTATCCTCCATAGCCTTCTCCACTCTGTCAATGAGGCTACTAAGCGCCGTCTCTGTGGTTTTTCCCTTGCGGTAGGCATGTTGGCTATGATGGATGGGAGATGCGGCAAGAGCTACATCTCTTATGTGTCTGTCTACCACTTTCTCCATAGTTTTGAGTAGAAAAGAAGAGAGGCTTATTGGTCTAAAGGACTTTGGCTGGCTGTAGTCCTTCTTTCCAGCCTTGGGTATGAAGACAACTTTGACAGTAGTCCATGGTTCTGGCACATGTCCCCAGGCGAGGCTCGCCCTGAAGACTTTTACCAGATATGGAGTGAGGACGTCGATACCCAGCTGTAGGAAAACAGCTTGTGTGATAGTCACAGATATATTTAGTTTCTGTCACTGTGAAATACCACCAATTTTCTATATCTGTGACTTTTATCAGGGACGATAAATACGCCTTAAGCCTATAAAAGGTAATTTTATTAAAGTTGGTCTAGCTGTGTCCGCGGCTTCTACCGCGTCGAATTCACAATATATCATGGGGTTTTATCTTTTAGAACCTTTCTTATTGTCTCGAATAAAAATAGTTGTTAGGTACCCGCTATAACATCGGCTGAAAGTGCCGGCAAAATTGGTCAGTTGTATACACTAGCCAAACTCGATGTGAATTGTTTGTAAACAAACCACGACACAAAAACGAAAACTCGCTGGGCGACGAGCTCCAGATTTAATTGTAAGCAATATTTATAGAAGAGAGGATCTCAAATGGATGTATCTAATGTAAATTGTATCTACAAAGACGCGGCAACAGAGCGATTAAGTATGGGCCGTTTGTTTTCAAAAATTCTACATCGAGTTTCGCAGAAATAACATTTGCAGATCCAAATCATTCAGGGGTAGGTACATAAGCACATTTTTCTATTTTCAGAACTGACTTGGCCCTAGCATCGTGTTCAACAGACCTGCCGTCTTCTTTCCTCCATTCTCCGTCCTACTCGCACGATGACGTCATCAGCCCCGGCCAATCAAAACCCAGAACAGACAGAAGTAAAGAACAAACAAAACGAAAGACAAAAAATGTGCCAAAAAGAGTTCTTGCTACAAACTCTAGAGTTGTAGATTCGAGTACTGAAGGTAATCTATCGAGTATTGGAAAAACGCTATCGAATATCAACAAAACTCTTCCCGAGAAAACTTTACAGAGTATCAACAAAAGTCCAACTGTTGATAAAGCACACAGCATCGATAGGACTTTAGGTACCGAACTAACTCTAAATACTGGAAAAACTCTAAGCAACACAACACTAATATCAAAAACAAGTCCAGAGGTTCCTATAAACGTCATCGCGAGCATAAAGCCTATAGAAAGCACTCGGATGGTACCACCTGTTGGAAGAAAGAGACAGGAGAGTGGAAGACAAGAGAGAGTAAGCGGGATAGCAACGGTTTCTGGAGCCGAGTTGGACAGGCAACCACCTCCCGTGCCCGCAAGAGTTTTTGCTAGTGTAAGTTTTATCAGTGTACATCTAAACAAATTTTATTTTAAGGTTTTAATTTTTTCAAAACCAAGTAATACATATTTAGAAAAGTTTCCGATGTGCTTATATTTTTCACTTTTTCTGTTTCAGGTCACACAGGAAACAACAAAAAAATCAAAAAAGAAGAATTACCGGTCTACCTTGCCACAGGAAAGGCGGTGAAATGTTGACATTCTTGATTTTTTTAATGTTACAATTTAGTCTAAATTCCAATTATCTTTAATTATTTTACACCTCGCATACAAACCGAAAGCAGAAAAGTCATTAGTTATTTGAAAAGCAGACCACAAATATTGTTACATCCTTATAGGTAAGTGAAATCAGTATTGTAATTTTATTTAAGTTAAATTGTCAAGTTTAATATTATGAATTACCAAACGTTCAATCTTTGGTTTTGATAGGTACGTAGTTATCTGACTGTACAAAATCACTTGCGGTGAGAAACAGAAACGAATTTTGGGTAGAAATGCCGACAAAATATTATTTATTATGATCTGGGTTGAAACGGTGACAATTTTTGATTTGAAACGGCAAACACTAATTTATGGTGAGAACCTGTGATGCGAAATAGCGTTACACCTGCAAGATTAGTTTGTTAGTAAGTACCTTAATTTGACTGAACCCTTGTGACCAGGCGATCAAAATGGACCTCGCATTAACAACAAACGTAGGTTAAGAACCTGGCTGAGACACCTGGAGAAGGTTTGTGTCGGATGTCAAGATCTACTTCGTTTAGTTCACTGAATCATAGGCAAACCTAAGTTATGAGCAAGTACTTTAAAAACTATACTGGTTTGAGGACTGTTCCTGTCCTCCCGGACTAATAAAGGTACAAATATCGGGTGGCGGAAAAGTTATGTCATGATATATTAATGTGCTGTGCTATAACTTTTGCAAATGACGTTGGGAGTCACAGTGCTTTGACATATGTATGTCTTGTGGATAGATAGGGAATTGTTTCTCAACAAGCCATGGAGCATCAATAGCCCCGAGGAATCATCAATTTTCGAAGAGAGTTTTTCAGGCCGAGTGATTACCCGTTTTGGAGATTTGAACTGGCCGTCCAGATCGCCTTATTTAAAGGCGCCAGACTTTTTCCTTTGAGGCTTTTGGAAGTGCTTGCCACAACAAACCACGAACCTTGCAAGTCTTGAAAGCTAATATTGAAGCAGAAATCGCCATTTTGGAGCCAGATGACATGCAAAAATCCTGGTTCGTTGTGGAAAGCGCGGAATTTCGAAAAAATCAGAATTTCAAAGGTGGTTTAGATGTGTATCGCTCCATGGCTTGATGTCAACCAATTCTGTCTCTGTCTACAACATAGATGTTAAAGAACAGTTAAATGTAACTGTTAAATGTAACTGTTAAATGTAACTGTTAAATGCAACTGTTAAATGTAACTCTTCTTTAACATCTATGACACCATTTGCAAAAATTTAAGCAAATTCACATTGCATCACACAAAATTTAAGATATTACTTATGCGCTACCTTGTATAATGTTCGTATACCCATGACATCCGTAATGAATGAAACAAGTAGGTACTTATTGGTTTCTGAAACCTCTTATTAATGTCATTTATTTATTGCTTACCTCATTTACATTCAGCCCCTGCCGCTGCCCCTCGCGCTGCCGGCGATAATTCCCTAAATACTGCTGCAGCAGGATCGAGAGGAGTGTGTGTTTACATACTGCCCTACCACTACCACTTCGCTTTCAAGTTTCGGCAATGGCAGACGTCGAAATAATTACAGCGGCCGCGCTGTCTCTTTTTGCGATACATAATTATGTTCGATATTTAAAAGATATCGAATACAAAAAAAATGAATGTTCGTCGTAGACGATGGTGGATGATATCTATCCATCGAAATAGAACTTTGTAAGTACCTTATTATCAACCTACCTACTTAACTAATTTTTTAATGTATATACTAATTCTACTAGTAAGTATGAGTTATTTATCATGCCTGTCTATTGTTTCAGGGACGTAATGAATAATTTTTTCAATGAAATGAATAGTGAAGAATCTGGGGAATTAACTAACTTTTGCAGAATATCTCGTACCGATTTTCAATTTCTGTTGAACAAAATTGAACCTATGATAAAGAAACAGACAAGACTAAGAATACCTATTCCACCAAAAATACGCCTAGCAAATAACCCTTCGATATCTAGCGACTGGAGATAGTTACCGAAGTCTACACTACTTATTCAAAGTTTCAACACCGGCTATTTCACTGATTGTCCCAGAAGTATGCAAGGCTCTTAACACAGTTTTAAGAGACGAAATAAAGGTAAGAAAAGTATATTTTAAAAAATCACCATGTTTTTATTAAAGAAAAGAAAAGAATTACAAACTCTTAATAGGTAATAGTATTAATTTCACTGAACATAATAATTATTTATGTCAACATTTAGGAATCATTGTATGCGTTTAAATTGTCGCTCATTTCAGAAGGCACAATAACTTCTTGTGATAAAACATGCATTTGCCTTTCTTGTGCGATATTTTTTTCCTTTTGTTGAGGACTGCAATATAACCTCAGAATCAGAATCAGAATCAGAATCAATAACTTTATTTCTTTAGGCTTACAAAATAAGCACTTAGACAAGTCAAGTTATATACTATAAACATAGTTATTATTATCAAATAAGAAATAAGGTGTTATTGATATTCTCTTCACTTCAATTTTTTGTCCACTTGTGGAAGAAGCAGCCTCGTTTTGCATATTTATATTTTCTTCTGGGATATGTAAATAGACCGGAGCCTGAGATGTAGTCGCAGGAGGATTTTGGGACGGAAGTACATAAACAGGTGGATCATATTGCGGAGACGGAGTTGGGAAATATTGTGGAGACGGAGTTGGGAAATATTGCGGAGACGGAGTTGGAACATACTGCGGAGACGGACTTGAAAATGTTTGTTGAGCATAGGGAGGTGGCACTGAATAAGACGTAGAGGCACTTGATGATCGCTCGTCATCAGGGTAAGGGTTATCCAGAAGAAGACCATCAATTTTGTACATAATCCTGTCTCGCATTCTTTCTGGATATTTCCTAAACTTTTTTGCTAACAATGAAGCATAAACATCGCACTCGTCTTCCTCTCTTTTTTTTTGTCTGCAGTATGTTGCTTAAAGTTTCAAAACTGTCATTAAGTTTTTTATCGGCTTCACTGATAATATGGTCCATGTGTCTTCTCTTCGCATTAATTTTGATTGCTGTATAGTGAACTGTTTGTGAACTTTCCTTCTCTTTTGTTTGCGGTGGCTTCGGAGGCATGGTTTCGTCCACATTAGAACCTTGGGTTGGTGGTGTAGTATCATTCTGAAGAAGCTGAAACAAATAAAACTAATGAAATATGGTATCTTTGTTACAGTTACCACAACACCAGAAGAATGGTTAGCTATTGAAGAGGGATTTTGACAAAAAAAATCCCGCGATGTGTTGGAGCTCTCGACGGGAAACACATCGTAGTAAAATATCCATTACATAGCGGCTTGAAGTATTATAACTACAAAAATACATATAGCATTGTACTAATGGCCTTAGTAGATAGTAACTATAATTTCGTTTTTGCCGATATCGGTGGACAAGGATTTATAAGTGATGGAGGAATTTACCAACATAGCTTGCTTTGGCAAAAAATTGACAATGGCACTCTTAACTTGCCACCAGATACTCCACTACCAGGAATTGAAATAAATGTTCCTTATGTGTTTGTCTGTGACGGAGCTTTCGCTTTACACAAAAATGTAATGAAAACCTTTCCTGGTAATCATGACATTGGCACTGTAGAGCGCACATTTAATTACAAACTTTCTAGTACTCGTGTAATCGTTGAAAATGTGTTTGGTGTGTTGTCATCTGTATTTAGAATTTTCAAGAAACCAACAGAACTTAATATAGAAAAGGTACCACAAATTGTTATGACATGTATTTTATTACATAATTTTCTAAGAAAAAGCAAATCTTCTCAGAGCATTTACACACCTCCAGGAACTTTCGATTCCATTAGAGACGGGCAATATGTTGAAGGCACTTGGAGACAAGACGACACTTCATCATCAGCTATAAGGCTAATCCAACTTATTGGTAGACGTGCTCCAAGTAACATTACAGAAATTCGATCAGAATTTGCAAATTATTTTGATACCATCCGTTAAAAAGACTATTAGTAGGTACCTACTTGCATTATATAAGTACACATGGAGAAAGAGTGGTTTCAAAGCCTTTCCTAAATAATATAATAATAAATATCAATCAGAAAAGACATGTTTTATTCAGTAAAATTGCCTAGGTCACCTCCTGCGGGTTGATTTTGATTATGTAACGCTTTGTACGTGCGTCAGGCAGGACTATCTGTCATTTTTACCCGACTACGAGAGGGTTATGATTTTGACACCCTATGTATGTATGTATGTATGTAGCCGATTTTTATGTTCCCTGGTAGCGCTGAAACTACTGGTCCGATTTCAACAAATGAGGTGTCATATGATTCGTCTTAATAGCCCGATGGTTATAGGCTACGTGACGTCAGATAAAAATGGGGGTCTAATGAGATAGCGGGGGTCGAAGAAAGGATCGAAAATTTCAATGTTAGTAAATATGCTCGTGTGTGGTATCGTTGCAAAGGTCTTTGTTTGTACTTTTCGAAACCGTTCACCCGTCTCAAACTTTTGTGAGGTTAACGATTCTCAAACTATTAGCAAAAAGGTGTAAAAAAAATATAGTTGAAAACTAAAACCCGACTACATAAAAGTCTAAAACAAGCGTTCACCTATTGTCCATAGCATTTTCTTTTGATACTTAGGTAGTCGGAGGCACCCACCCCATTAAGGATGGGAGTTATTGGATAGTTTGGATACCGGTTATTAGTTGGGTATTTTGTTTCAATACCGCTACTACCAACTGGCAACCAATAACGTTACAATACTTTATACCTGTCCTGATTTCTACCCAATATCATCATCATCATCATAAGCCCATACACGTCCACAGCTGGACATAGGCCTCCCCCGTACGACGCCACAAATAGCGGTCCTGAGCCGCCTCCATCCATCGACTCCCTGCGACCGCTACGATGTCGTCGGTCCATCGAGTGGATGGTCTCCCATGTAGGGGGGGATTTTCCATAATCACCACGCTTGGCAGGCGGATTGGTGATCGCAGTGTTGGTGTTTAAAAATACTCAGAAGGAAGCTGCTGCCCTTCCTCTGGTAGGTTCCCTTAGTCGGCTTATACGACATCCACGGGTTGAGTGGGAGGGGTCGATATTTGTACGCCGCGACCCCACGGCCCCCGCGACCCCACGGCCCAATATATTAGAAATATATTGCGTTCGAACCTATTTGGTTCGAAATACCAAATACTTGTTGCAGCTACATAACTTTACGGGTGAACGGTCCGCTAGTACCTATGCGTAGATGATGGTTAGGTAAGTATAGGTATTGAAGCGTTAGGTAGTTATAGCTCACGGTCGGTTAAGCGCAATGCTCGCTTTGCACAGTTATTCCCTAGCGGTATGCGGATTTTACAATAGCGTTAGATATTTTAGGATCATGCTAACAGGTACTGGGTTAGTTATTGAATACCGGACTCATCTCTACACCCCATATACCTAGGGTACAATTAGTATGAAAGGCCTCCGACTACCTAAGTATCAAAAGAAAATGGACAATAGATGAACGCTTGTTTAAGACTTTTATGTAGTCGGGTTTTAGTTTTTAACTATATTTTTTTTAGTATACAAATTAACATATAAATAATAATAGTAATTACGCACGGTCGAAAACATTACATAATCCACCTGGCGCAATCCTAAATCTATTTCCCAGATTGAGGGCCTGAAAAAGGACACATACGACACATACCTACTACAATTGAAATAATTTAATAATATCCCAAAAATTTACGACCCCGGCGGGACTTGAACCCGCGACCCTCCTCTGAATACGAGGATGCGCTAACCAACTGCGCCACGGAGGCAAGTACCCGACCTGTCGAAAATCTTTGGGACTTACGGACGGCTATAGCGCCGTTATTTTCAATATATATATAATAATGGGTATTTTGGTATTAAACATTATTACAAGTTAATGTTTAATACCAAAATACCCTCATTATAATATTTTAGCTTTAAAAGTTTCGCTTAGTTAAAATATAGTACGCAGTTACTTATTTTAAGTTTCTAAAAATTATTAAAATGCACATGAAAAATGAAATGAAATGAAATGAAAAATAATTTATTTGTGCATTGAGACTTACAACAATTTAAATAAAATAAAAATACTTATAATTGTAAGTCCGAATTCACAAAATGGCCTCTGCCTCAGCATGGGCTGATTGCTAGCAAGCTAGTAATCAACGCTGGTCCTCCGTCAGAGCCATATTGCTGACGATACGGACAATCTGTCTACATAAAATACAATTGTAACAAGATACAGTTATATATATTAGCATTTAAAACAAAAAAACTGGACCAGTAAATTATATACAACAACAAGTAGCACATGTAATATAGCTGATTTCAAATGGTTTGGAATGGTGAGTTTTTGACATACAAGGTTGTCTGGTAGAGATCGCTCATGAGCGATAAGACCACCAACACATTGTCACATTGTTTTGTCACAAATTGTTTTGTTAAGTGTGCAATAAAGCATTTTCTATGTATCTATCTACAAGCATAATATACCTACACACCGTTCCCTATATTTTGCTATGTTGGTACGTTGGGACTTTGGACTTGTTGTCGTTGCGCTGGTGTTGCCAGCCAGCCATCTAACCTGACTGACATCTTTCTGACAGTGACAATCACACACAGGTGGCCAACGACTCACAGGTGAACACAGTGCTGGGTGATTGATTGATCATTATGAAAATTGTTTGTATTTACTTGGCTTTTTTATTATATCTGTCATAAAGGTATTATTTATTTTATTTAAGGATGCCAATTTATCTGGTGTCTTTCATTATTTATTTTTTTATTATGTCTCATAGAGCTAGATGATTAATCTCCTTTAGCTAAAGTTGTATCGTATTATTGTTATTATCTATGGTATTATTGTTAATTTTAAGGCATTTCAATAGTTTTTTTTATTGTGGTTGTGTTTTATCCTACCTAAATTGTGAAAATGTATACCCAACGTTAGTAATAGTGCTAGTAAATAAGCAGACTTCACTCTCACGGGCCTGCCTGAAAACCAGCGCAGTATTGGGCAAATGCTCCAATACTGCAACATGTTGAGGCAGGGACCCATTTTACCCTTATTATCTCATATTTTTTTTCTGTGTTACCAACTATTTAGAGTTAAGTATTGTTTAGTTAATAAGTTATCTATGTTTTCTGGGTAAATAAATTATTTCTCTCTCTCTCGATCGATTAAAGTCACAGATATATAAAATTTGCGGTATTTCACAGTGACAGTAACTAAATATATATGTGACTATCACACAGGCAGTGCCAGTGTCACGAGTGCACGATATTATGATTATCGTTGTTATTTTATTAGGTACCTACGCAATAAATCGCTTCAGCTAGGTAATATCGCTTCTGTATTTTCTCTTTGATAATATCACTAAGTCAGAATGAGACGGACCTAGTATTTTATACTTGGATATTTGAAATGTATACCGTAATGTAACAAACTTGTTGAAGAAAATACCGTTTCAATTTATTCGGTTAATCAACATGCTACTGCTAAGTCATCGCTACAGTAAATATATTATTCAATCAGTAAAACAATGAATTTGTACGTGATTGGTAGAAATACTAGCTAGTATTTTGTCACAGGTATTTATCACAGATATTTTGAAGTCACAGTAACGTAAGTCACAGGTATCGGATTTTGCTTAGGTATTATAACCCAAAACTAACTTTAAATTATTTAAATACACTTTATAAAACTTTTTTTTGAGTTTTTACAGAGTTTGAAAAGTTCACTTAAGAGTTATGTCAATACTTATGTCAGTCAATATTAGTTGTTAAAAAAATTGTTTTTGTAAGTTTAATGGGCAGTTTTTATCCTACTAATATTATAAAGAATGTTACTCTGTCTGTCTGTTTGTTACCTTTTCACGCCTAAACGGCTGAACAGATGATAATGAAATTTGGCAGGGAGGTAGATGGTATCCCGGGGACGGACATAGATAAGATAAAATGTATTTATTTATTTACCCACAAATCACAAGAACAATAACACATACAAGATATAGGGTACATGAAAAGCACGGCTTCGCACGTGCTTTTCATGTACCGTGGGCAGCAGCTAGTACGGTTATAGATATTTTGAACTACTCCTTTGCGTGTCTGTGAAAATGCTGACGACCTCTGTGGCGCAGGTCCACCTGCGACCCAAGAGGTCGCGGGTTCGATTCCCGCCTCGGGACAAATATTTGTATGATCTCATTTCAACTCCTCTCTTATTTCCTATACTTACGTTCCTATTTATAAGCACTAGCTAAGCGTAAGACCTCGTGGGCCTAAGTACCATATAAGGTACGATAAATCATGGACCCATTTTCTTCTTCCTAGCACGTAAGTAAACTTAAATTTATCTATTCTATTCTATCCTAGTCTCTTATTGGTTAGAAACCTATTAGAATATATGTATTTGAGCTACAGACATACCTAGTACCTACATATAGATAACTAGCATGCAATGCAAGGTACAACACCCTGAATTTCATGAACGCAACCTAACGCATTTTTTAGGCAGTAAAACGGGGTGAATAGAGACTCCAGGGTGAATAGAAATGGTCTAAATACGGGAGCAAAACATTACCTGGCTTGTAGCAGTGGAAGTATTCTTAATCAGTGACTGTTCAGATCCTGCCGTCTGTGGATCTGACCTCTGCAAACTGATGTTTTTACTCCAGTATTTCATCCATTTCTATTCATCCTGGAGTCTCTATTCACCCCGTTTTACTGTAGGTGGGTACGTTTGTGATCAATAATAAAAAATAGGAGGTTTCTAATTTGGTTTTTTTTCCGGAAATCTCACACGACACGACAGGAAGACGTTTGGATATGGTCAATATAAACTCAGGGCTCTGAACGCTGTCAGACAGCCATGACAAGATTACCGCCTTGGGACAAATATGTGTGCCGGGTGTTCTGGATATAATTAGATAGGCAAAATGGCAATCTATGATGATATTATATGTAGGTTTCAATGATAATATTGATAATATATTGTATTATGTATATCAGTTATCTAGTACCCATAACACAAGCTCTGCTTAGCTTGGGGCTAGCTTGGCGCTTAGCTTGGGGCTCGATGATGCTGTGTGAATTGTCCAATAATATTTATTAATTATATTTATTTAAATCGACAACTACCTAACCTTGATGTAAAATTGTTGACCAAAATTAACTTAACTATGTATGTCTGTAGCATCAAACATTTTCAAATTACCCTATCGGCTTTAACTTGAGGATCACTTCATGGCAATATTAACTTTAAGGAAATATTTCTTCTATTAAAGCCTTTAGTAAAAATAAACAAAGAAAAGAGTCATCTAAAATCACTAAGAATGTGTCGGGTATAACAGGGTGAATAGAGACTCCAGGGTGAATAGAAATGGACGAAATACTGGACCAAGACATTACCTGGCTCACCCCTTTTTACGGTACTTCAAATGAAAATGGTGGTTCGCTTTTCCGGTTTTTAAGCTTGGTAATGCAACCTTTTAAAGCAGCTTTCTTAGGACTTTCCCGTGAAGTACAGTCAGCGTCAAATTGATATGAGCGTCTAGAGTAGTCAAAATGATATGAAAAACATAAAAGCAATTTCATAAACGCAGTTCGAATCATCATATTGTTGTAAGCACCCAAGGTGTTCAAAATAATCTTACTACTCATTGTTTGATATTCATATGAGCAGTCAGGGTGTTCAAAATTATCTTAGCCAACCAAGCTCTCAAAAGTATGCAAACTCTTTTGAGTGAATATACCTATCATCATCATCAGCCCATACCGTCCACTGCTGGACATAGGCCTCCCCCGTACGACGCCACAAATAGCGGTCCTGAGCCGCCTCCATCCATCGACTCCCTGCGACCGCTACGATGTCGTCGGTCCATCGAGTGGATGGTCTCCCATGTAGGGGGGATTTTCCATAATAACCACCCTTGGCAGGCGGATTGGTGATCGCAGTGTTGGTGTTTAAAAATACTCAGAAGGAAGCTGCTGCCCTTCCTCTGGTAGGTTCCCTTAGTCGGCTTTTACGACATCCACCGGTTGAGTTGGAGGGGTCGATATTCGTACGCCGCGACCCCACAGCTTCCGCGACCCCACGGCGGAATATACCTATATATGAAGGTAAATTTTATGCACAGATAACTTTGAGAGCTTTGTTAGCTAAGATAATTTTGAACACCCTGACTGCTCATACAAATATGAAACAATGAGTAGTAAGATATTTTGAACACCTTGGGTAGGTACTTACAACAATATGATGATTCGAACTGCGTATATCAAATTGCTTTTATGTTTTTCATATCATTTTGACTACTCTAGACGCTCATATCAATTTGATGCTGACTGTACCCACTATCTCTATTCGTATTTTTAAAGCTAAACCGTTTATGTACAGTTTATGTGCCATTTGTCATTTATCCATTTCCCATTTGTCACCAGAGACAGCGTCGGTTGGGAATTACTGGGAATGACAATAAAAAAACTATACTTTGTAAAAGTTTTTTTTATTTTTGCTTAGTAATTTCATACATTTGAGTCATACCTACCTTAGCCTTAGGTTGCAAAGCTTTTCTTTGTTACTTTTTACTGAAGGCACTAGTATAAGTCCAAATTATATTTACCTATAATATAAATAAAGTTCAAATTCTATTGTACCTTTGAGCCTTACTAATTCTTATAACTAGATATAAGTAAATAAAGCATTTGAATAAATCTAAATGAAGTTTTTTTAACTGACTTCAGAATGAGGAAGTTCTCAATCGTCTGTATGTTTTTTTTTGTATGTATGTTACGCGATATCTCCGCCGATTATGGATAGATTTTGAAAATTATTTCACTATTGTATAAAAAATGATCCCGAAGGGTCCCATAAATAACATACATTATATTTATTAAAAATATATTTTTTATCCCCAGGGGATTAGTATTTATCCCGCAAAACTTAAAATAAGTGCAAAAGTAAGGGAATTTGAAGTCGGATTACCGTTTATAAAAAAAAACTATACCTATTATTAAAAAATCGTGCCAATGTATGAAAAATGTGTCATCATGGCCAGCCCACCGCTACTTCAACTTGCTAATTTCGAAAAAGGTGTATCAAGTACCTAATAATAATAATAAAATAAAATTAAAAAGCCACAGCGATACCTCTCGTCAAACGATCCAAATGTAACTTTAGACCAGGGTTGTTGCTGATGCCGTTTTTTGACACATCAGCGGATGCTGATGCTGATGCTGATTTTGGCCAAATGCGTGTGGGACTCCCAAACTGAGTATTATGTACTAATTGAATTGAAATTCTACCAATCGAAATAGACTTTTGAAAAACTATGCACTTTTTACCCGACTACCAACGGAGGAGGGTTATGAGTTTGGCACCCTATCTATGTATGTTTGTATGTATCCGATTTCTATGTTCCCTCCTAGCGCTGAAACTACTTGTCCGATTTCAACAAATGAGGTAATAAATGATTCGTCTCAATACCCCGATGGCTATATGACGTCAGGCGATATTGGGGTCTAACGAGTTAGCGGGGTCTAAGTAAGGGGTGAAAATCCTAATCTTAGTAAATATGCTGGTGTAGGGTGTGTGGTATCGTTACAAATGTCATTGTTTGTACTTTCCGAAAACTTTTTTCAAACTTTTGTGAGGTTAACGATTCACAAGATATTTGCAAAAAGGTGTAAAAAATATATAGGTAGTTAAAAACTAAAACCCGACTACGTAAAAAGTCTTAAACAAGCGTTTACCGATTGTCCTTATTATTTTCTTTTGATACTTAGGTAGTCGGAGAACATCAGATACCATGGCTACAACAGGAACAAAGGCCTTCGACTACCTAAGTATCGAAATAAAAATATAAGAACAATCGGTGAACACTTGTTTAAGACTTTTTACGTAGTCGGGTTTTAGTTTTAAACTATTATTTTTTTAGGGTAAAGTAAAAGTCTACCAACGGGACCCTTGTACTAAGCCTCCGCTGTCTGTCTGACCCTCTATCAGGGCTTTATTGTATCTCATGATTCGTAAAAGGTAAACTTGCGATATTCAGTGCCGCTATAACAACATTTACCTATATAATATATATGAATTAAGGGGGCTCAACAAAATATGTGTTTTTTTGGTCATTTTTTGCTCGACGTTAACATTTGCTGTATCTGTTGAACCGTAAAAGGTAGACAGTTGAAATTTTCACACAATGTGTACAGGCGTACAGCCAATAATAAAAAGTAACCCTTCCGATTTTATTTCATTACATTGAATAACAAATTATCGAAATTTTCTTATGGTTTCCTTTTCGTGCTGCGAGACTTTGTTCTTGTCAAACTTCGTAAATTTTTGAAAACAGGAAAACCTTTTATTTTGTTTTCGTTTTTCAGTTTCACGGCCCAATATATTAGAAATATATTGCGTTCGAACCTATTTGGTTCGAAATACCAAATACTTGTTGCAGCTACATAACTTTACGGGTGAACGGTCCGCTAGTACCTATGCGTAGATGATGGTTAGGTAAGTATAGGTATTGAAGCGTTAGGTAGTTATAGCTCACGGTCGGTTAAGCGCAATGCTCGCTTTGCACAGTTATTCCCTAGCGGTATGCGGATTTTACAATAGCGTTAGATATTTTAGGATCATGCTAACAGGTACTGGGTTAGTTATTGAATACCGGACTCATCTCTACACCCCATATACCTAGGGTACAATTAGTATGAAAGGCCTCCGACTACCTAAGTATCAAAAGAAAATGGACAATAGATGAACGCTTGTTTAAGACTTTTATGTAGTCGGGTTTTAGTTTTTAACTATATTTTTTTTAGTATACAAATTAACATATAAATAATAATAGTAATTACGCACGGTCGAAAACATTACATAATCCACCTGGCGCAATCCTAAATCTATTTCCCAGATTGAGGGCCTGAAAAAGGACACATACGACACATACCTACTACAATTGAAATAATTTAATAATATCCCAAAAATTTACGACCCCGGCGGGACTTGAACCCGCGACCCTCCTCTGAATACGAGGATGCGCTAACCAACTGCGCCACGGAGGCAAGTACCCGACCTGTCGAAAATCTTTGGGACTTACGGACGGCTATAGCGCCGTTATTTTCAATATATATATAATAATGGGTATTTTGGTATTAAACATTATTACAAGTTAATGTTTAATACCAAAATACCCTCATTATAATATTTTAGCTTTAAAAGTTTCGCTTAGTTAAAATATAGTACGCAGTTACTTATTTTAAGTTTCTAAAAATTATTAAAATGCACATGAAAAATGAAATGAAATGAAATGAAAAATAATTTATTTGTGCATTGAGACTTACAACAATTTAAATAAAATAAAAATACTTATAATTGTAAGTCCGAATTCACAAAATGGCCTCTGCCTCAGCATGGGCTGATTGCTAGCAAGCTAGTAATCAACGCTGGTCCTCCGTCAGAGCCATATTGCTGACGATACGGACAATCTGTCTACATAAAATACAATTGTAACAAGATACAGTTATATATATTAGCATTTAAAACAAAAAAACTGGACCAGTAAATTATATACAACAACAAGTAGCACATGTAATATAGCTGATTTCAAATGGTTTGGAATGGTGAGTTTTTGACATACAAGGTTGTCTGGTAGAGATCGCTCATGAGCGATAAGACCACCAACACATTGTCACATTGTTTTGTCACAAATTGTTTTGTTAAGTGTGCAATAAAGCATTTTCTATGTATCTATCTACAAGCATAATATACCTACACACCGTTCCCTATATTTTGCTATGTTGGTACGTTGGGACTTTGGACTTGTTGTCGTTGCGCTGGTGTTGCCAGCCAGCCATCTAACCTGACTGACATCTTTCTGACAGTGACAATCACACACAGGTGGCCAACGACTCACAGGTGAACACAGTGCTGGGTGATTGATTGATCATTATGAAAATTGTTTGTATTTACTTGGCTTTTTTATTATATCTGTCATAAAGGTATTATTTATTTTATTTAAGGATGCCAATTTATCTGGTGTCTTTCATTATTTATTTTTTTATTATGTCTCATAGAGCTAGATGATTAATCTCCTTTAGCTAAAGTTGTATCGTATTATTGTTATTATCTATGGTATTATTGTTAATTTTAAGGCATTTCAATAGTTTTTTTTATTGTGGTTGTGTTTTATCCTACCTAAATTGTGAAAATGTATACCCAACGTTAGTAATAGTGCTAGTAAATAAGCAGACTTCACTCTCACGGGCCTGCCTGAAAACCAGCGCAGTATTGGGCAAATGCTCCAATACTGCAACATGTTGAGGCAGGGACCCATTTTACCCTTATTATCTCATATTTTTTTTCTGTGTTACCAACTATTTAGAGTTAAGTATTGTTTAGTTAATAAGTTATCTATGTTTTCTGGGTAAATAAATTATTTCTCTCTCTCTCGATCGATTAAAGTCACAGATATATAAAATTTGCGGTATTTCACAGTGACAGTAACTAAATATATATGTGACTATCACACAGGCAGTGCCAGTGTCACGAGTGCACGATATTATGATTATCGTTGTTATTTTATTAGGTACCTACGCAATAAATCGCTTCAGCTAGGTAATATCGCTTCTGTATTTTCTCTTTGATAATATCACTAAGTCAGAATGAGACGGACCTAGTATTTTATACTTGGATATTTGAAATGTATACCGTAATGTAACAAACTTGTTGAAGAAAATACCGTTTCAATTTATTCGGTTAATCAACATGCTACTGCTAAGTCATCGCTACAGTAAATATATTATTCAATCAGTAAAACAATGAATTTGTACGTGATTGGTAGAAATACTAGCTAGTATTTTGTCACAGGTATTTATCACAGATATTTTGAAGTCACAGTAACGTAAGTCACAGGTATCGGATTTTGCTTAGGTATTATAACCCAAAACTAACTTTAAATTATTTAAATACACTTTATAAAACTTTTTTTTGAGTTTTTACAGAGTTTGAAAAGTTCACTTAAGAGTTATGTCAATACTTATGTCAGTCAATATTAGTTGTTAAAAAAATTGTTTTTGTAAGTTTAATGGGCAGTTTTTATCCTACTAATATTATAAAGAATGTTACTCTGTCTGTCTGTTTGTTACCTTTTCACGCCTAAACGGCTGAACAGATGATAATGAAATTTGGCAGGGAGGTAGATGGTATCCCGGGGACGGACATAGATAAGATAAAATGTATTTATTTATTTACCCACAAATCACAAGAACAATAACACATACAAGATATAGGGTACATGAAAAGCACGGCTTCGCACGTGCTTTTCATGTACCGTGGGCAGCAGCTAGTACGGTTATAGATATTTTGAACTACTCCTTTGCGTGTCTGTGAAAATGCTGACGACCTCTGTGGCGCAGGTCCACCTGCGACCCAAGAGGTCGCGGGTTCGATTCCCGCCTCGGGACAAATATTTGTATGATCTCATTTCAACTCCTCTCTTATTTCCTATACTTACGTTCCTATTTATAAGCACTAGCTAAGCGTAAGACCTCGTGGGCCTAAGTACCATATAAGGTACGATAAATCATGGACCCATTTTCTTCTTCCTAGCACGTAAGTAAACTTAAATTTATCTATTCTATTCTATCCTAGTCTCTTATTGGTTAGAAACCTATTAGAATATATGTATTTGAGCTACAGACATACCTAGTACCTACATATAGATAACTAGCATGCAATGCAAGGTACAACACCCTGAATTTCATGAACGCAACCTAACGCATTTTTTAGGCAGTAAAACGGGGTGAATAGAGACTCCAGGGTGAATAGAAATGGTCTAAATACGGGAGCAAAACATTACCTGGCTTGTAGCAGTGGAAGTATTCTTAATCAGTGACTGTTCAGATCCTGCCGTCTGTGGATCTGACCTCTGCAAACTGATGTTTTTACTCCAGTATTTCATCCATTTCTATTCATCCTGGAGTCTCTATTCACCCCGTTTTACTGTAGGTGGGTACGTTTGTGATCAATAATAAAAAATAGGAGGTTTCTAATTTGGTTTTTTTTCCGGAAATCTCACACGACACGACAGGAAGACGTTTGGATATGGTCAATATAAACTCAGGGCTCTGAACGCTGTCAGACAGCCATGACAAGATTACCGCCTTGGGACAAATATGTGTGCCGGGTGTTCTGGATATAATTAGATAGGCAAAATGGCAATCTATGATGATATTATATGTAGGTTTCAATGATAATATTGATAATATATTGTATTATGTATATCAGTTATCTAGTACCCATAACACAAGCTCTGCTTAGCTTGGGGCTAGCTTGGCGCTTAGCTTGGGGCTCGATGATGCTGTGTGAATTGTCCAATAATATTTATTAATTATATTTATTTAAATCGACAACTACCTAACCTTGATGTAAAATTGTTGACCAAAATTAACTTAACTATGTATGTCTGTAGCATCAAACATTTTCAAATTACCCTATCGGCTTTAACTTGAGGATCACTTCATGGCAATATTAACTTTAAGGAAATATTTCTTCTATTAAAGCCTTTAGTAAAAATAAACAAAGAAAAGAGTCATCTAAAATCACTAAGAATGTGTCGGGTATAACAGGGTGAATAGAGACTCCAGGGTGAATAGAAATGGACGAAATACTGGACCAAGACATTACCTGGCTCACCCCTTTTTACGGTACTTCAAATGAAAATGGTGGTTCGCTTTTCCGGTTTTTAAGCTTGGTAATGCAACCTTTTAAAGCAGCTTTCTTAGGACTTTCCCGTGAAGTACAGTCAGCGTCAAATTGATATGAGCGTCTAGAGTAGTCAAAATGATATGAAAAACATAAAAGCAATTTCATAAACGCAGTTCGAATCATCATATTGTTGTAAGCACCCAAGGTGTTCAAAATAATCTTACTACTCATTGTTTGATATTCATATGAGCAGTCAGGGTGTTCAAAATTATCTTAGCCAACCAAGCTCTCAAAAGTATGCAAACTCTTTTGAGTGAATATACCTATCATCATCATCAGCCCATACCGTCCACTGCTGGACATAGGCCTCCCCCGTACGACGCCACAAATAGCGGTCCTGAGCCGCCTCCATCCATCGACTCCCTGCGACCGCTACGATGTCGTCGGTCCATCGAGTGGATGGTCTCCCATGTAGGGGGGATTTTCCATAATAACCACCCTTGGCAGGCGGATTGGTGATCGCAGTGTTGGTGTTTAAAAATACTCAGAAGGAAGCTGCTGCCCTTCCTCTGGTAGGTTCCCTTAGTCGGCTTTTACGACATCCACCGGTTGAGTTGGAGGGGTCGATATTCGTACGCCGCGACCCCACAGCTTCCGCGACCCCACGGCGGAATATACCTATATATGAAGGTAAATTTTATGCACAGATAACTTTGAGAGCTTTGTTAGCTAAGATAATTTTGAACACCCTGACTGCTCATACAAATATGAAACAATGAGTAGTAAGATATTTTGAACACCTTGGGTAGGTACTTACAACAATATGATGATTCGAACTGCGTATATCAAATTGCTTTTATGTTTTTCATATCATTTTGACTACTCTAGACGCTCATATCAATTTGATGCTGACTGTACCCACTATCTCTATTCGTATTTTTAAAGCTAAACCGTTTATGTACAGTTTATGTGCCATTTGTCATTTATCCATTTCCCATTTGTCACCAGAGACAGCGTCGGTTGGGAATTACTGGGAATGACAATAAAAAAACTATACTTTGTAAAAGTTTTTTTTATTTTTGCTTAGTAATTTCATACATTTGAGTCATACCTACCTTAGCCTTAGGTTGCAAAGCTTTTCTTTGTTACTTTTTACTGAAGGCACTAGTATAAGTCCAAATTATATTTACCTATAATATAAATAAAGTTCAAATTCTATTGTACCTTTGAGCCTTACTAATTCTTATAACTAGATATAAGTAAATAAAGCATTTGAATAAATCTAAATGAAGTTTTTTTAACTGACTTCAGAATGAGGAAGTTCTCAATCGTCTGTATGTTTTTTTTTGTATGTATGTTACGCGATATCTCCGCCGATTATGGATAGATTTTGAAAATTATTTCACTATTGTATAAAAAATGATCCCGAAGGGTCCCATAAATAACATACATTATATTTATTAAAAATATATTTTTTATCCCCAGGGGATTAGTATTTATCCCGCAAAACTTAAAATAAGTGCAAAAGTAAGGGAATTTGAAGTCGGATTACCGTTTATAAAAAAAAACTATACCTATTATTAAAAAATCGTGCCAATGTATGAAAAATGTGTCATCATGGCCAGCCCACCGCTACTTCAACTTGCTAATTTCGAAAAAGGTGTATCAAGTACCTAATAATAATAATAAAATAAAATTAAAAAGCCACAGCGATACCTCTCGTCAAACGATCCAAATGTAACTTTAGACCAGGGTTGTTGCTGATGCCGTTTTTTGACACATCAGCGGATGCTGATGCTGATGCTGATTTTGGCCAAATGCGTGTGGGACTCCCAAACTGAGTATTATGTACTAATTGAATTGAAATTCTACCAATCGAAATAGACTTTTGAAAAACTATGCACTTTTTACCCGACTACCAACGGAGGAGGGTTATGAGTTTGGCACCCTATCTATGTATGTTTGTATGTATCCGATTTCTATGTTCCCTCCTAGCGCTGAAACTACTTGTCCGATTTCAACAAATGAGGTAATAAATGATTCGTCTCAATACCCCGATGGCTATATGACGTCAGGCGATATTGGGGTCTAACGAGTTAGCGGGGTCTAAGTAAGGGGTGAAAATCCTAATCTTAGTAAATATGCTGGTGTAGGGTGTGTGGTATCGTTACAAATGTCATTGTTTGTACTTTCCGAAAACTTTTTTCAAACTTTTGTGAGGTTAACGATTCACAAGATATTTGCAAAAAGGTGTAAAAAATATATAGGTAGTTAAAAACTAAAACCCGACTACGTAAAAAGTCTTAAACAAGCGTTTACCGATTGTCCTTATTATTTTCTTTTGATACTTAGGTAGTCGGAGAACATCAGATACCATGGCTACAACAGGAACAAAGGCCTTCGACTACCTAAGTATCGAAATAAAAATATAAGAACAATCGGTGAACACTTGTTTAAGACTTTTTACGTAGTCGGGTTTTAGTTTTAAACTATTATTTTTTTAGGGTAAAGTAAAAGTCTACCAACGGGACCCTTGTACTAAGCCTCCGCTGTCTGTCTGACCCTCTATCAGGGCTTTATTGTATCTCATGATTCGTAAAAGGTAAACTTGCGATATTCAGTGCCGCTATAACAACATTTACCTATATAATATATATGAATTAAGGGGGCTCAACAAAATATGTGTTTTTTTGGTCATTTTTTGCTCGACGTTAACATTTGCTGTATCTGTTGAACCGTAAAAGGTAGACAGTTGAAATTTTCACACAATGTGTACAGGCGTACAGCCAATAATAAAAAGTAACCCTTCCGATTTTATTTCATTACATTGAATAACAAATTATCGAAATTTTCTTATGGTTTCCTTTTCGTGCTGCGAGACTTTGTTCTTGTCAAACTTCGTAAATTTTTGAAAACAGGAAAACCTTTTATTTTGTTTTCGTTTTTCAGGTTTTCAGGAACGATCATAAATGGACATAATCATAACCACTTTATTGCTTGAAAAATGTTATAATACTGGTCCTAGGCATATAGTTCGTTCCACATAATTCACTGATTACTTCGGCTTGCAAAATAGATACAAAAACTATATTTTTTTTCATATAATTTTTCGTATCTTGATTGCGTTCACGCAGAGCTTAGGAGTTAATGAAGAGCAAGAAATTTCAGGTTTTATAACGGCAGTTGCCCAAAATAACAAAGAAGCTAAGGCAACCGAAAGTTGAGCGAATCCAAATTTTTTAGAGACATTTATATTCAGAAAAATAACAAAAAAGCTTTTTTGAGGTAGTTGACGTCTGGGACCTTATGTTTTATTTAGTTTTTAATGTCGAGGCCTCTCTTTTATCGAATACCGGGCTGCAGCCCAGCCCCAATCGCCTTCCCTGAATCAAATTCTCCAATAAATAGACTTTAGAATGTAATTTTAAATTATATCTCAGTATTGCTTAAAAATATAAAATTAATGATCTCAATCTTCTGAATACGAAAACCTAGTTATCTCAGCAACTTGCAACGTCATCAAATTGAAATTATAAATTGGAATATTTTGGAATTACTTCAAATTTAACACACAGGTAGAAAATGTCCTGCAATAGGTTATATAATAGTATAAAAGAGATTCTTAATTCACGAAAAACTACTGAACGGGAAAAAAGGCCTTTTTATCCCTCTAGAAATGTGAAATTCGGATTTAACGCGGGTGAAACCGCGGGGAAAAGCTACTATTAAAATAAACATTGTTGATGTAGGGGAAAATATAGCAAAAGGTAGCGATCATGGTATAAGAAAAGAAGGTAATATACTCTTCCGAGAAACGATGGTCAAGTGAGTATCTCTTGCTTACGTCATCACCATCGGCGACTGAGAAGACGAATCTGTTTCCTGGTGATAACAGTAGCGTAAAACCGTAACTCCCCAAACTCCTTTTATTGCCTGCATAAATCTGATAAAACTGTGTGGTTTTGTACTAACGAATTATTTATCACATTGACTCGTGTTTAACTAACGCTGTTTTGACTGATCTGACGAACATAATTAACGATTGTAATTTTTTTATTGATTTTTCAATTGACCCTCATCACATTTGTTTCCCTACTTCTACTTTTTGTAGAAATAATTTTTTTATAAATATATTGTAATATGCATTTTGTTGGTACCTACCTATATACCTAGATATGTATTGATTTTCATAAACAATTATGTAAAAAATTTAAAGGTAAGTATTATATACAAGTAATCAGGACCCCGTTTGGGGTGTGCGTTTTGCGTTTTATTCCAAAACGTGAACATGCACAAATTTTTTAACTTGACGCACATTTACAGCGTAGAACGCACTAATTATTTGTGTAACTCACTTCATTCTAGAAGAAACTTTTCTGCTGGGGTAACGCACACCCGTTTGGGTGCAGACCTCCTCCAGTCCAAAAATGGTCGTAGTCTGAATTCGTTTGCTGTTCTTCGTATTTAATCCAATTTGGTATCTCATGTCGAGTTAAGTTGAATAAATAAACTTTCAGTCTTTTTTCGTTGGACATTATTTTTTGAAGGTAGAATACATAGATTGTTATCCAGTCTCAGATTATTCTTGAGGAGCTGGTTGAGGAGCTGGAGAGGAGAGGGTTTTGGTATGGTTCTAATGAATAAAACAAATATAATTTGAAATTGTTACTTTTATTTATTCCTGTGCGACACAAAAAGTGTCAGAACCAATTAATAAATTGTTCCTATTATAATTACAATAGATTTAACAGAGCTTATTTAATTTATAGTGCTAGTATTTTTATTAAACTTACATATCGAAAGCTTTGTGTTCTAAAGCTCTGCGCACATTAATACAACGCCGCTACCGTACAGGACAAAAATGTGCATTCAAATATATGGTAAACTCGAAAGATTTAGATAATCTTAGTGTCAAAATTGATACCGGTCTGTCATCTGATACCGTTAATATGAAATCCATCTAATTGTTAGGAGGTATGCTACTAATATTATAAATGTCAAAGTTTGTATGGATGGATGTATGGATATTTGATACTCTTTCACTGAAATTTGGTATGGGTATAGTTTGGGACCTGGAATAACATATAGGCTATTTTTTATCCCAATAAAACGCGGGCGAAGGTGCGGGCAGCAGCTGGTAGCCCATATTTGAATGCACATTTTTGTCTTGTACGGTAGCAGTGCGTCTCTGATTTGCGAAAACCTTTACCTTTGTTTAGTAACGTCAAATAGACTCACCCCCAGACCCCCAGCACGGGGATTGTTCTCTAGCGTAGAATAGACATTAATAAAATTGCATCGTTATACATTGCGTATTGCAGTTGTAGTCAAATAATTTACGCATTTTTTGATAAAGTGACGTAATTTTTCACTATTCTACCCTAGACAAGAATCCCCGTGCAAAGTGGGCTGGGTCTCAGATTATAGGCAAGCGTACACAGGCTGCCATCACTTCTCAAGTGACGAATTTTTTACAATTTTCATTTAAAACTGTCAAAAAACTAGAGTTTAGAAATGAGTTGCGTTTTAATTATTTAGTAGAATTTTTTTTACTCACGCTTGTTCATGAAAAAATGTCATATTGCAAATTATACGCGTAATTTTTTTTTACTTTTACTAATAATTTTATTTTCGATTTGTGCATTACTATGAAATTCTAGTTATCATAATTACAATAATTAATGAAGCCTCAAAGTTTTTATTTTTATAGATGATATATATCAATGTCATCAGAAATTTCCTTGAGTGAAGTTTTTATGAATAATCAAATAGATTTTACTCGTGACTCACGAGGATATCATAGCCATGAGTCAACATTTATCCACCAATAAAGCTAACAATTTAGTAAATGTATATCTAATATACATTGTGCTTGACTCATGTATTATTAGACTTAATGATTTAGCCCAAGAGTAAAGTTTAAAATGAAGAGTAAACTAAAAAAGTCAATGAATGAAATCATGCAGGGATTTCATTTATTGACTTGACAGATTTTGACTCATGAGTCAATATTATCGTTATGAGTCTATATTTAACTAATATTCTAATCTACTTCTCACAAAAACATACCTACCCGCTTTCTGCATAGTCGGGTAATTTAACAAAAAAGCAACAATTGTACTTATCTAACATTTTTTTAAATAAAACACAATAAGTATAGTTTTATTTCACAAACAAAAACATGTTATCTTCATCATCGTCACTAGAAGCTCTAAATACACTCAAAATCAACTCTAAGTTATACTTACATAAGTACTATTATTGTACAATCATTATTTTTACCTACAAATAATTTTGTTGGTTATTTATTTCGCGTGCGAAAAGGACAAAAGATTGTCTTTGCATAAGATAGACTAAGATGCAAGAATACTTGTTCTTAAAAAGCTCGAAAAAGTGGAAAAAGTACAACCACTAATAATTTTGACCTATGAATTAAATAAAAAAAATAGACTTCCTTTTGGAAAAAAAAATTAAGTCTAAAATCTACAGCGCCATCTATCACGCCGATTGGAATTACTTTTTATGTATTTTTTTATTTAAAATCACTCATAACTTACCTACAAAGAAAATACATTTATTTTTTAAAGAATCTATTTATTAGATTCATAATTTTCTCTATAAGGACCGATGTCTTCTACCATTACGGAGAAAACATTGTATAAAAATAAGCAATAGATGGCAATAGCATGGTATCCAAAATAGCCACATAATTATATGACATGCATAATTGCATATTATTACAAATTTTGAATATGATTATTTTTCAAACTCATTGTTAGTGCGTCTTGTAGTCTAAGCGACGCGTGACCCGAAAGCTGGTATCTGTCGCAGCGCATTAGCATTGCCATAGAGCGGAGGTAAAGCAGCCAGGGTCTTGGGGACGCTTCCGACCGTATTGATATGAACCAGCTGAGATATCTCAAGATTGTTTGTAACAGGATGCAGTTAGCTCAACTGTTTTATGTGAATTTTGCACATACTTCTAGACTATGATTGTAATTATCTTTGTTCAAACTAAATTATATCTAGTTGTCTTGATTACTGATAAATATAATACCTAGTATAGTATTATAAAATCTGTGATAATACTAAAGAAGAAATAAAGTGTTTATTAAGAATAAAGAAAAGAAGTGACAAGAAACCTCTAGTTAATTCGAAGTTTTCTCCGCTTTGATAGAAGCCAACCTTAATTATTGTAGTTCTATTCTAACACCAAAACTTTGCTGCTATCTGCTAATCTATAAAAAACACAAAATATTTAGATCTATACTCATAAGTACACAGATCTTAATAATGATCTGCTTCAGCCAATGGCTTCGCTCATCTGGTACATAAAATAAAACATAGCCTATAACACTCAGTGACATTGTTTTAACTTGAAATTATTATTAGAAACTATATAGTAGATTCCTCCTGAATCTTTACTTTACGAAAATCTATTGCAAAATATTAGAATAAAAAAAAAAAAACAATTCCGCGTAAAACCTCTTCTGATAAATACATGCGCATGCACGTCGTTTCAACAAACAACTCATCGTGTGACAATGAGTCGCCTTATGAAAACAGACTTATGCAATATAAAATTGCCAAATCACTACATTGCGTATGAGTAAGTCTATGTTTTACGGTCTCTGATTGCACGGCTTGTCAGTTTGTGGGAGGGAGGTGGTGCATGTGAATGTATTTTGTTGGATCTTATCAGAACTGTTTTTACGCAGAATTGTTAGTATTTTTTTTTATTAGAAGCTATAATTATTAAATAAAAATCTAGACAAGACTAGACACAACGTTGAACCGAAATATGCGAGTAAGGTTGAAGTCAAACAAGCGTAATTTTTTGAGTAGCGTTATGAGTCACGTCATAATGAGTCGGCTTATACAAAAATCATGTTTGCGCCACACTATGAGTATGTTGAAAGTAGATTATGCGAAGCATTTTACGCGACTCACGACTAAAAAAATTACGCTCATTTGACCTCAGCCTTGTACCGACACCTATGCTTTGGAATATTCAAAGAACTTGCATAATTTAAAACGAGGATTGGGCCTAAAACACCAATCACAAAAATTAATTTATAACATACTAGCTGACTTGTGGCCACTTCGTTGGGCGGTAAACAATTTTACTTGTTAATATATATGCCTATGACACTCACAAATAACAAGGCTTTCTATATGTAAAATAATTTTCAAAATCGTTTCAGTAGATCCATAGATTACCCCATCAAAGGGTCTTTATAATATAAAATGATATAAAAATTAACCCCTATTTCTCCTGGTCTGGCTATAACTTGAGAAAGGCTTTATCGATTTCGTTCATCTTTTTTTTTACTGTTTTCTTACAATTCGTAGAATAAATAAATAATAAATAATGTTGGACAATTCACACAGCATTATCTAGTCCCAAGCTAAGCAGAGCTTGTGTTATATGCTAGATGAATGATATACATAATACAATATATCCATAGATAGATATTTTTATTATACATAGAAAAACGACCAGCTCACCCTGAACAAATATTTTCAGATCGTACAAATATTTGTCCCGAGGCGGGAATCGAACCCGCAACCTTCTGCCTCGCAGGCGGACCTTCGCCCACCGCGCCACATCGGTCGTAAAAGAAGGTCCTTATTATAAAAAAAATATATATGAAAATTGCACAGATATTTAGAAAATTTAAGAAAACTTAACGACAGCCATTATAATTATAAACATATATAAGTTTTAATGTAACCTTAGCCCCAGCGTTATATACTCTTTGCTAAGCACGTTTGAAATAACTGTCAGTTGAATTGAAGGACAACGTCTGTCGGGTCAGCTAGTATTAGTATAGAAAAAGGTGTCAACTCTGGTTAAGACTATATATTTCATTTTTGAATAAACGATTATACTAGGTCTAGTATTTTAATATCGTCTAATTCGCTCCCAATTTTCATCGAAATGTAGCTTCGAGTGTCTCTACAGCGTTTTTAACGCTGAGTTATTATTGAATAAATCTCCGCGATACACCGTAGCCCAAATTTACTTTTAAAACTTTGACTGCCATAGTTACCATAGTACCTATACATGACAAACAAGCTGAGGGCCCCTCAGCGCCAACGAAGCGACGTTTAGAATATCTTTTGTTCACTTTGTGCTTTGGCGTAGACAACACAGGGAATGCGTTTTTGGCGCGGCAGTCAAAGGATTAAAGAATGTTTAACCACCTTTTAAGAGGAGGTTGGATAAAACGCAGAATGAAAAGTGCAGAGACCGCTTGCGATGATGTTTTGTTACCGATGATAGGATGTCTTCAAGGCACGTACGGGAAGATTTGGGTGATTCTGCCGACGCCCCTGTAAAAGAAAACTTATATTATGCACTTCACAGATTATAATGTTACTTCGCTTCAGTTAAGTTGACGACCGATGTAGCGCGGTGGGCGAAGGTCCGCCTCAGGAGGTTGCGGGTTCGATTCCCGCCTCGGGACAAATATTTGTACGATCTGCAAATATTTGTTCAGGGTGTGCTGGTCGTTTTTCTATGTATAGTAAAAAATATCTATCTATGTAATATATTGTATTATGTATATCAGTTGTCTAGTACCAATAACACAAGCTCTGCTTAGCTTGGGGCTAGATGATGCTGTGTGGATTGTCCAACATTATTTATTATTTATTTAAGACGTAGATTCTTGTGAAGGATTATTTTGTTGATTGTTGAATTTATAATGTCATTTTGCGTGAGCTTAAGTCGCCGTTGCCAGGCAATGAATCCCCCGCCCGCCGCGACAACCGCAATATTATACTTAAGCCGCTTAATAATGCGACACTAGCGCCACTCTTATTTTTTTTTTGTTTTATCCTTATGGAAAGAGTGGCGCTAGTGTCGCATTACTATGCACCTTAACTGTATTTAAAAATTACATTCTTTTAAAGATGCTGTGTACCTACTAAAACAATACACGTGGTTTTAGGTAGGGGAGGGGGGACGCTTAAGAGAGGGGAGGGGGGGGGTTCAAAATGCTAAAAAAACATCACGTGATTAATGGACGGCCCCTAAGCTCCCTCACCTAGTCCCCAGTCCCTGTGTGAACAACAGCTGTCGTCCCTTCGCTAGATACTCGCAGGTTCGTACAAAGCGGAACAAGGCCGATGCGCTCTCTCCAGCTCGGACCACGTTGCCGCGGGACATTATACCCTGGAACAAACGAATAGAGATTGTATTTTACTATTAAAACTATAGTTGTTCTAATTCATTATGAATTTAAATATTATCAAGGACCTAACCCGCTTTTCAAAATGAAGTTATGGTTCTTGTTTAGATCCAAATATCAAACTGCTTTATATCTAGCCCCAAGCTAAGCAGAGCTTGTGATAGGGGTATTAGATAACTGATATACATAATATAATATATTACAACGAAATATATGGTTTATTACTACTTACCTCAGTACCTATGTATATATATAAGGTGTTAGTCAAATTAGTGCACAATATCGCGGGGGGATATTCTGTTGGTGCCACAGTATAATATAAAATTAACAAACAGGGTCCAAGGTCAATATTTGACCTACACAAAATTATACAAACCCTTATTTTGCAAGTTCTGTATTACGTTATACTACAGTCCCTCCAAACAGATGATTGGCATACATTATGGAGGGCATTGACCGTGCGGCACGGTCCACTCGCGCGGAATGAACTCATTGTCAGTCTGTTTCGTGATCACGAATACCTCTGTCACTTTCGCATGGGGGCGGGGCTAGTGCGGCGTAAATTATCTATAAGGTATGAAAGAGCGGTCGCCCTATTTTGGGATGGCTAAGTAAGTAGTATAAGGCGTTATTTCAGAAAAATTAAAAATTCGGCAAAAATAAAAAATCGGTAGCGGCTTACTTTGTTTAATGAAAGTTAATCTGTAGCAGCAGGTGAGTAACTTTCAGCGGTATTGTGAACTAATTTGACTAACACCCTGTACATATATTTTTTATAAACAACCTCGGCCTGCCTTCCTCTTGTTGTTAACGCCCAACAGGGTTCACATTGTGATACTTTATTACATTACCTACCTATGAAGCCAATGTGATGACAACAATAAATATATTGAGTACTAGCTGCTGCCCGCGTCTTCGCCCGCGTTTTATCGGGATATAAAATAGCCTATGTTATTCCAGGTCCCAAACTATACCCATACCAAATTCCAGCCTAATCGGTTCAGTAGTTTTTGCGTGAAAGAGTAACAAATATCCATACATCCATACAAACTTTCTACATGGGAGACCATCCACTCGATGGACCGACGACATCGTAGCGGTCGCAGGGAGTCGATGGAAGGAGGCGGCTCAGGACCGCTATTTGTGGCGTCGTACGGGGGAGGCCTATGTCCAGCAGTGGACGTGTATGGGCTGATGATGATGATGATACAAACTTTGATATTTATAATATTAGTGGGATTGAACGATTACATACCTCTATGATGGCTGTCTGTCTGACGTTTCCGACGTGTACGGTGCACTGGAAGCCGGGATGTATCGCCGTGGAGTGTCGGATCACGGACACTGTTGCCTGCAATATATATAAATATACATGTTAACATAATTTGGCGTGCTAAAACGATAAACCGATTTCAAATTCCCTTACTTTTCCACTGTTTTTAAGTTTTGCGGGATAAATACTAATCCTCTGGGGAGAATTTTTTATATTTGTCAGTAAATCTATGCACTAACCTGAAAGAAAAGACATCCGCGCGGGTCGCTCGGGTCTTCTAACAGAACGCGGTCTTCGCAAGCGCACGGCTCTTCTAGCTCGGGGTTGCTGTTCTCGTCTGCCACGAATTTTATTTCGTCCTGGAATCAAAATTAACAGACTAAAGGTTTCTTCGTTGCTTCTTTATTTTAGTCATACCAAAGCGACGGAAATGATAATATTCTCAGTTTATTTCCATGTCGGTGTTTAATTAAATTTGAGAATGTAACCTTTTTTAAATTCAATCTTTTTGATTCTTGATACAAAATATCTGTAGGTAGGTACTCTGACTTAGAATCCAAGATATTTTGTCAATAAAGACAGTTATTTATTATTCAATTCATAAATCTTTACTTTTTCCCTTAGTCGTAAGAGCCGACTAAGGGAACCTACCAGAGGAAGGGCAGCAGCTTCCTTCTGAGTATTTTTCAACACCAACACTGCGATCACCAATCCGCCTGCCAAGCGTGGTAATTATGGCAAAACCCCCCTACATGGGAGACCATCCACTCGGACCGACGACATCGTAACGGTCGCAGGGACTCGTTATATGGAGGCGGCTCAGGACCGCTATTCGTGGCGTCGTTTGGGGAGGCCTATGTTCAGCAGTGGACGTGTACGGGCTGATGATGATGAGTTAAAATACTTTCACTGCTTAGTGCAATAAGAGTTGCAATTAGTGAGTTCCAAGCCCCAAGCTAACCTCTACTTAGCTTGGGGCTAGATGATGCTGTGTGAATTGTCCAACATTATTTATTCATCCCGGGAAGAACTAGCCACGATTCTTACACTGTTAGTAGGATACTTACCGGTCTGTCTGTTTGTTCGCTGTCCGACTGATACAAGTTACAGATGTTGTTCTCAATATCCTTAGTTAACACTTCCTCTACATGCGCTAGGTCTTGTAACAGATTCTTGTTCTTTTTCCGCAGCGAACGTGTTGGGATGGGGGATTGCTTGGAGCGGATTAGGTCTGATATCTGGAAATAAAATAAATTTATTTATCTATTTATTTATATTAAGGGATCTTACAGCTCAAGATACATAATAGCGATGTGTCAAGATATAGGTGGCTAGTAACATTATCTTATATATAAAATTTCCATGTCACAATGTTAGTTACCGTACTCCTCCGAAACGGCTTTACCGATTTTACCAAATTTTATATTCGTATTCAGTAGGTCTGAGAATCGGCTACTATCTATTTTCCATACCCCTGAGTGATAAGGGTTGAAGGCAAAACAACGTTTGGCGGGTCAGCTAGTATTTTCTATTATTTAGAAAAGCATAAACGAGATTGCATAGAATTGGAAATTGTGTTTTTCGACTTGGTTATTAAAAACTAATTTTTGCGTGTATCTTCGGACGCGTTGTTTCTATTTTAAGCGAGGGCCATACATGGATCGCTCGCGTCGCTCAAGATTCTATCGACTGAATCACGACCGTCAGGAGTGATTCAAGTGTTAGAATCCTGAGCGACGCGAGTGATTCATGGACCTCGATATAAATCCGTCTTTTATTCAAAAGTTGCATACTCATGACTACGACAATCTTGTTTTGGTGTTTGAATTAAACACGACGGGATGGAAATATCATGTGATAAATATCGAGTACCGCCAAAAACTGCATTCTGATATATCGAGTAACTCATCAAAGAAAAACCCTCGATAAATATCGAACTGCCCCGCTAGCACGGGCTTTTCATTTCTACTCTTCCCTAGACTAGTGAAGACAGTTTCTTGTCTTCATAATCTTTCCCTTGCCCGAACATGCCGTTTCGAGAAACAAACCCTAGAAAACGGTTTCTTCGTAGAGAAGCGCTTTCTATAGCAACGGGAACGAAACCACAGAAAAAATATAAATGATGTAAAAAGTTCGTTCTTTGCGTTTCATTACCAAGAAAATCAACATAAAACCAAACGTATCGCTAAAAAGAAAACTGAGCCCGTAAAACGAAACGTTTTTTGATTACACCACAATGTCACTTTATTGTATTTGTCAATGTCAATTACAATGTTTTGAAGGGTAATTTCTTTCGTTTTCTTATATTGGACGAAAGAAATACCGAAATCTTTTCACAAAATGTCTCGGTGATATACTGTCTCTGGCAAAGGCGGCAAATGAAGATTATTGAACTCATAGCATATACAATATAGAATTACGGAGATTAAGTTTGTTTTGGAGCAAACAAACAAACAAATTATTCTCCGATTTTTTATGTTGCATGTGCTCGTAATGGCTGCGGGGCCATTAACTAGACACAAAAACCCCATAAAGCAAAGAGTATAACTAAACATTCAAATAATGAGAGATGCGAGACAAGAAAGACAATTTTAAGAGAAATTTTTCTATTCTTAAATGTCAAGAAACGAGTAAATTGGTCCCCATGTTCGCATCGGTAGACTCATCTACAACTAGGGTAGAATAGAAAACATTTCTACCGCTCATTCCTCCGAACGCCATGTTCCCGAACGAAGAAAATTTTCTCATTCTCTACACCTAAATGTCATTTTTTGTCACTCGATATTTTGACAGTTCTTGTCATATTTATCAAGATAGATATATTGCCAGAATTGCCCTCCCGGTCAGTTTCATAGAACATGGTTTTTATCCCAAAAACCAATTAGAATGTGATTTAAATTACTTGTAATCCATTCTATCGAAATAACGTGGACGAAGGCTCGGTGTGAAACTAATTCACTCCTCAATATTTACCTCCTGTTTCCTGGTACAATCTCCTTCGCAAGGTGGCCATGCGGAGCGTCTTGACCGTCGGTAGCCTGCCGGGACTGAAAGCAGGACCATTCCGGGACGGACCTGCGAAAAATAGTATATTATGCAATTAGTGAATTAATTTAATTAATCATCATCATCATCATCATCATCATGATGATGATGAATTAAGGACGGATTTAAAGCGATGTCCTTAGATGAATGACGGAATGAACGAATGAATGAATGAATGAACGAACGAATGAATGAACACTTTATTGTACTTAAATTTACATTAATACAAAATCTTATGATTTTGAATCTTATGGTATCTAAATGAAAACATAAACAGTACAAAAGACGGCCTTATCGCTGAGAGCGATTTCTTCCAGACAACCTAGAATACTATTTGTGGCGTCGTACGGGGGAGGCCTATGTCCAGCAGTGGACGTGTATGGGCTGATAATGATGATGAACCTAGAATATTAATATTAACATTATTAGATTTTGGATAACATTATTAGATAACTCTGTGCAATAACCGATAGAAATTAAGTGAGCTTTGGATGTGATACTTATGTAAGTGACTAGCTGTAGTACTGAATTATGTGCAATATTTATGAAAATAAGATTTATTTGTGATACTTATAATTAGCTACCTCTCAAGTTGCATGGCGCCCTAACAGGGCTCTAGCCCCAAAGTGAAATATTTAAGACCTCTCACACTGTACATATGTATAATAAATAAATAATGTTGGACAATCCACGCAGCATCATCTAGGCCCAAGCTAAGCAGAGCTTGTGTTATGTGTACTAGATAACTGACATACATAATACAATATATTACATAGAATGTATTAGTATTGCAAAATAAATACTTGAATACTTATGAATCCTGATAGACGCGAGTGTTTCGTGGTCCTCTATATAAATCCGTTCTTTATTCAAGAGTTGCATACTACCTATACCTAATATATTTATGTATATACTTTATATCATGACTACGAGAAAAATAAATATTTAAGCGAAAACAGACATTAATGCTAAACTCCTTGTTGAAAATGTCGACCAATGAAACCTCGAGGAGTTATTTGCACGAGGAGTTTGTATGTCGAAGATCGATCGAATATTCTTTGCACAAAGAGTTGAAAAATAAATATTTAAGCGGAAACAGACATTATTGCTAAACTCCTTGTTGAAAATGTCGACCAATGAAACCTCGAGGAGTTATTTGCACGAGGAGTTTGTATGTCGAAGATCGATCGAATATTCTTTGCACAAAGAGTTGAAAAATAAATATTTAAGCGAAAACAGACATTATTGCTAAACTCCTTGTTGAAAATGTCGACCAATGAAACCTCAAGGAGTTATTTGCACGAGGAGTTTGTATGTCGAAGATCGATCGAATATTCTTTGCACAAAGAGTTAGAATCGAGTATTTTTTGCGCAAGGAGGTTGTACAGCATTGATATAGAGGTCGAATATGTTGGCGTGTTCTAAATTCAAACACCAAAATAATGATTAATTAAAATCAAATACATACATAATCCTAGTTATAATTTAAAAAACAAAATGTCAAAAGTGAAGATTTAATTTCTTATGGCGTCTAGGGTAGTCAAAATAACAATGGTAATATCGAGGTCATTGAATTGTGAAAGTAAATCAGTTTGTATGTCTGTTTACATAGCAAGAATAGAATATAATAGAAATAATCTTTATTGCACACCAAGATAGAATAATAAAACAGGAAAATACAAACACAGAAATAGTTGCACAATGGGCGGCCTTATTGCTAATAGCGATTTCTTCCAGGCAACCTTTGTATGGAAACGTAATTATTGTATAGGTACAGACGGTGGCTTATTAAAGACTAATGTATACTATACAGAAAATACATAAACAATTACTGATATATAAAAGTAAATAAATATATACTAAGTAATATTCTGATGTGCTACTTACAGGTGGGCAAGGCTGCTGCAGACCTAGAGAAGCCGGCTGGCCGGCGCGTGCTGTACCGCTTGGCACTCTGTTACGGTAGATGCTGCGGACTCCCACCAGTTTGAAGGAACCGTCGTCTAGCGGACCTGGGAAGAACATTATTAGATTTAAAAAGGTGGCTTACAACAGCAAGCCAAGCACGAGGATTGTTCTCTAGCGTAGAATAGACAATAATGACATCGCATAAACATACATTGCGAACATTATTGATGAAATAAATTACGCATTCGATGACAAAGTGACGTAATTTTTCTCTATTCTACCCTAGACAACAATTCCCGTGCTTGCCCTACAGGAATGGAGCTGCAGTTATTTATCTATTTAATTCGGATTGCCAGCAGCTTAACTAATTACCATAGAATTTAAAATAGACACAGAAAGCTAATAATAGGCATTCGCTAATAGAATCGTACTAAACTATAAGTCATCATCATCATCAGCCCATACACGTCCACTGCTGGACATAGGCCTCCCCCGTACGACGCCACAAATAGCGGTCCTGAGCCGCCTCCATCCATCGACTCCCTGCGACCGCTACGATGTCGTCGGTCCATCGAGTGGATGGTCTCCCATGTAGGGGGGGATTTGCCATAATCACCACGCTTGGCAGGCGGATTGGTGATCGCAGTGTTGGTGTTGAAAAATACTCAGAAGGAAGCTGCTGCCCTTCCTCTGGTAGGTTCCCTCAGTCGGCTCTTACGACATCCACGGGTTGAGTTGGAGGGGTCAATATTCTATGCCGCGGCCCCACGGCCTATAAGTGTGAACAGTAAAATTTATTTCGTCGAGAATTACGTACTTAATAATGTATTAAAATTATGTTCATTAAATTTAAAAACAAAAAATATATATAATACAATACAAAAATTATTTATTGTAAACCAGAAAATCAACATTACAGAGTGATGATAATACATGGACGGACAAGTACAATGGGCGGCCTTATCGCTTAGAAGCGATCTTTTCCAGGCAACCTTTAATTTTATAAATTAAGAGTATATATAACATATGCAAAAAAAGTTGAGAGTCATGCATCGCCTTGGCATGTGAATGCTGGTATTGGAAGGGTCAATGTTTAACGTCCTGCTGAATTCATTGAAAGTTCTACTCGCGTTTATTTATGCGTGACGTCTGCTTTGATCAAGTGAGGGTGTGCGGCAATGGATCTAAATATCATCACACGCAAAGTGGCTTGCTTTGTTCAAAAAATCCATTTCAATCGACTCCAGGTCAAGCAGACGGACGGCACAATTCATATATGCATAAGATACACATAATATATATATATAACTAGCTGCTGCCCACGCCTTCGCCCGCGTTTTATCGGGATAAAAAATATCCTATATGTTATTCCAGATCCCCTATACCCATACCAAATTTCAGCCTAATCGGTTCAGTAGTTTTTGGGAACAAATATCCATACATCCATCCTTAAGGTGCATGCAATTGCATCTTGGCGGCAATTTTGTTGATCAATATAGCGCAGTATATTTGCAACAATACCCTTGCTGCAATTTCATAGTGCAATTCATTGCTGAGTGTAGTCCAGCGAGATTTTGCAACTGGATTGCGGAGGAATTTTGAATATATGTATGTATATGCCAAGCTATATTGCGGCTAGATCTCAGTAATAAATGTCAATATGGCGGATACCGATGCCGTTCTCGTTGCGACAGTGGCGCCACGACGCTAGCGACGGGACGAGGCGGCGAGAGGCGAGCGACGGAAAAGAGATGCACCTATACTTCTTGTTTTTTCCTTTATGTTGTGTCTCGTCTCGTACATGACGCCAGCAGCATGATTCCGACGGAAGACTAGCGTTGTGGTAGCCTACGGCTCTTACGACATATGCTGAGTTGGTCGCCATTTTGTAGCTTTAAGTTTCATGATGTAGGTACTAAGTTTAATTACGGTGCATTCCGAATTACGCTAAAATCAATATCATCGCGCTCACACGCGTTCCGTATTATCGTGAGCGCGACAACGTTGTCCCGTGTGACGTCATAGATGACATCATTACATGCGCCATTTTGCGATATCAACGACCATGCTACAAACTGAAATCTCTGTGAGCGTTTACTAACTGTTTTTTCTTTGGGTTTTTTCAACAAAACGTTCGTTTGCAAATTTTTACAAAGAAATGGAAATAAATATAGAAGACCAAATCAACGGCCGCAGAATAACTTTGATGATCTCTTTTTGTATTGCAATGAGATATTGACATTGACACCACGACACGACACGTGACCGTGAGCGCGCTCATAAGTGTTCCGAATTAATGTTAGCACTCAACTGTCAATATCGTGATATCTAATTTGGAACGCAAAATATTTTTGTGATCGCTATCAGCGCTGTAATCGTAATTCGGAATGCACCGTTAGTGTATAGTCGTTATAAGTTCTTAATTTAAGTACCTACTTACTTACCTATTTATTATTGTAATGTTGTTAGTAGTAAAAATAACTATAGCAAACTAGCCTGTATTTTTACCCGACTACGACGAGGGTTATGATTTTGACACCCTATGTATGTATGTATGTAGCCGTGTTCCCCCGTAGCGCTGAAACTAGTGGTCCGATTACAATAAATGAGGTGTCATATGATTCGTCTTAATAGCGCGATGGTTATAGGTTATGTGACGTCAGATAAAAATGGGGGTCTAACGAGATAGCGGGGATCTAAGAAAGGGTCGAAAATCTCAATGTTAGTGAATATGCTCGTGTGTGGTATCGTTGCAAAGGTCTTTGTTTGTACTTTCCGAAACCGTTTCTCAAACTATTATCAAAAAGGTGTAGAAAAATATACAGTTAAAAACTAAAACCCGACTACATAAAAGTCTTAAACAAGCGTTCACCTATTGTCCTTATTATTTTCTTTTGATTCTTAGGTAGTCGGAGGCCTTTGTTACTAATTGTATCCTAGATATATGGGGTGGGTGCCTCCGACGACCTAAGTATCAAAAGAAAATGATAAGGACAATAGGTGAACGTTTGTTTAGGACTTTTATATAGTCGGGTTTTAGTTTTTAACAAAAATTTTTTAACTACAAATAAAGATTTTCTTAATCTTATTCTATACGTGAGAGCAGAGACGATATACGGCGATATTGCACCAAATTCAAAGCGAGATAAATCAAGTGCAATTCTAGCCGGCTAGATATAAAATACTTGCAAGAATTTGAAATATCTCGGCAACGTGTCCGGGCTACTCAGTAAGTATTGCACTGTATTCATTCATTTATTTATAATTTTTTGGATGTTCTGGGTATTTGTTATTTATGTCGCCCTGCGTTCTACCGGGTGCTGTAGACGCTCGGATGTATCTGGAATTTGAACTAACCTTTCTATCTCCACGTAATAGAAATGTTTTTTCTCTGCAAGTCATTGTATGTTCACACAGCAGACCGTAAATGTCCGCAAGACCTTTCTTTTGATGTTCTTCCTTCACGCCCCAACTAAGTGTGTAACCAGCGCCGCTACTAGCTTTGGCTTGTAGCGGCACAATGCTGTGACAGGGACGTTTTTGTCCCCTATGTAACACTATTCCTATATATTTTCTTCATATACTATATGTACGTTTTTTGTACTTTCCCACTGTCTGTAATGTGTCGTGTTGTGTGTGTGTGTTATGTGTGGCCAAATGAATATATTTTATTTCTTTCTTTTCTTTGTATTGAGCAATATAATCAGCAACTTGGCGGCTATACAATTGCAGCACGAAATTGCCAAAAATATAACCCATATAAATGTCAAAATTTGCAGTAGGATATACTCTGACGTGTTATACTTAATACGTAATAAAAGCAATCTGTCTCGCTTCAACTTGTGCTTCATTGCGGTACATTACCTATAAGCAGTCTGTCTCGCTCGTACAGCCGCCCGCGCGTCAGCAAGCCCCCCACCACGGGGTCCCCGCTGTCTCCCACGTGGAAAATCTCGTCGATTTGGAACTCTACTGTTTCCTGAAAGGTTAAATTTGTAGCAAGTATGGTACACATGACTGATTTCGATGTGACCGCGTCATATGGGCTTTTTAACCGACTTCAAAAGGAGGAGGTTCTCAATTCGTCTGTATGTTGTTTTTTTTTTTGTATGTACATATGTTACGCGATATCTCCGCCAATTATGGACCGATTTTGAAAATTATATAGAAAATGATCCCGAAGGGGTCCCATATTTCTTTTTATCCCCTGAGGATTAGTATTTATCCCGCAAAACTTAAAATAAGTGCAAAAGTAAATGAATTTGAAGTCGGTTTATCGTTTTTTAAAACACGCCATATTATTGCTGTACGATTTAAAAAGAAATCCATTCAAATATCAATAGCTTTATTTCTTTAGGCTTACAAAATAAGCACTTAGACAAGTCAAACCTTAGTACTATAAACAGTTTTAATTATTATTTAGGCTGATCTATTGCTCTATATTTCCTAAAATTTAGTTTTGACTATAAAATACCTACACACGCCTCCATTATGCGATTTTTTCTTTCTAAATAATTGGCTTTAATAACAATACTGTCTACATCATTTACATTTTCAGGGTTCCTTTTGCGAAATAGTTATGTACGACAGCAGAGAACCCTCCGTGTGCGAATCGACTCGCTATTGGCCTGTTTAATTATTTATTTAATGGATATACATTTATTTGTCATAATTACCTCTTCTGGCGGCGGTAGATGGTGCAGCGAAGGCGGCTGCAGTGCTAAAAGATGGGCATGTAATGCGTTGAGGCCGAAGCCGCGGACGCAGGACACTGGGAATACGGCTACTTGCTCGCACGATCTGTATACAAACAAAACTCTTAGTGTGCGTCAGCAATTTTTTTTTTCCTATTCTATGGACTTGTAAGTTTTATATTTGTATTTAGGGTTATGTAACTAAAAAGGAAAAACGGAACTCTTATAGGATCACTTTGCTGTCCGTCTGTCAACCTTCGTTTCTCAGAAACGCGTGGAGCTATCGAGTTGAAATTAACATACAATATCCAGGTCCGTAACCTCTTGGAGCCGTGATATAAATCAAACTCCTAAGTCAACGACGTTTATGCACAATTTTTTTGAAATTTGTATGGGAATCAAATGCACACAAAACCTATAGGGTAATAAAATATACCTAATATATACATATATACTTCCCGTTGACCTAGAATCATGAAATTTCGCAAGAAACAAGGTCTTAAAATTACGGAACCATCGGCGCGAGAGTCCAACTCGCACTTGACGTTTTTATTTGTATTTTTTCTACGACCGATTTAAGTGTGCAATAAAAAAAATTCTATCTATCTATTCTATGCCTGTACTAGATATATAGATAATGCTTTATACAGAAAAACTTAAAACTTAACAGTTTGGTAAAAAGGTAAAAGAATAGGCGGCCTTATCGCTTAAAGCGGTTTCTTCCAGGCAACCAAAGTTTAAACGAAAAGATCAAAGGAACGCGGTGCAGGTGTTAAATACAAAAATAAAACTAAAACGAATACAAACTTAAACTAATGTAATCCTAATACACATATACCAAATAGAAATATACACTAATACATAATAACAAATACATAGCTAGTAGTAAGTTGAGGGACAAATTACCTTATTTAAATTATATGTACTGACATGGATCTGAGATCGTGTCTGTCTACATGGTTCTCACTGAAAACCAGCGCTTTCACAAACTACCCTAGGTTTTTGTGTTACTGCCACTATCGGAGTCGTTTAAGGGCTACTTAGGCAGTTCCTTAGTCATCATCAGCCCGTATAAGTCCACTGATGAACATAGGCCTCCCCTAAACGACGCCACGAATAGCGGTCCTGAGCCGCCTCCGTCCAACGATTCCCTGCGACCGCTACGATGTCGTCGGTCCATCGAGTGCGAGGTCTTCCCACACTCCGTTTCGCATTGCATCGGGGTCACCACTCGAGAACCTTTACTCCCCAACGGTTATCGGTTCTACGAGCTATATGGCATGCCCATCGCTACTTCAGCCTACTAATTCTGAAGTTTATGTCGGTAACTTTAGTTCTTCTACGGATTTCCGTATTCCGGACCCTATCGCACAGAGAAACTCCGAGCATAGCTCTCTCCATAGCTCGCTGGGTGACTTTGAGCTTATGCACAAGGTCTATAGTGAGCGACCACGTCTCGGATCCGTAAGTCGTCACTGGTAACACACATTGGTTAAAGACTTTCGTCTTCAGGCTCTGCGGTATCTGTGACGAGAATCTAGAGTAAATAAATAACTAATGTTGGACAATCCACACAACTTCATCTAGCCCCAAGCTAAGCAGAGCTTGTGTTATGGGTGCTAGATAACTGATATACATAATACAATATATACATAGATAGATATTTTTTTATTATACATAGAAAAACGACCAGAACACCCTGAACAAATACTTGCAGATCGTAGAAAATATTTGTCCCGAGGCGGGAATCGAACCCACAACCTTCTGCGTCGCAGGCGGACCTTCCCCCACCGCGCCACATCGGTCGCAAATATTATGAGAAGTATCATCATCATCATCAACCCATACACGTCCACTGCTGGAAATAGGCCTCCCCCGTACGACGCTACAAATAGCGGTCCGGAGCCGCCTCCATCCATCGACTCCCTGCGACCGCTACAATGTCGTCGGTCCATGGTCTCCCGTGTAGGGGGGATTCGAGATTCGAGAAGTATCGCCGTTGCTCAATTCTAAGGTTTTTAAAGGAGAAGTTTACTTACGGGTCTTCTGCCGTCTCTTGCTCCGGTTCGATAGAGTCGAGGATCAGTTTCTGCGGCCCGCAACAGTTCCTAGCGAGACTCTCATCTGTTATAAGAAGTGGTTTCTGTAACAAAACAGGAAGTTATTTATAATCGTAAATAACATAAATGCGAAAGTGTTTTTGTTTGTTTGTTTGTATTTCCTAAACGCCCTAACCACAAATGATATAATACTAACTGCTGCCCGCGCCTTCGCCCGCGTTTTATCGGGATAAAAAATAGCCTATACAATGTTATTCCAGGTCCCAAACTATACCCATACCAAATGTCAGCCTAATCGGTTCAATAGTTTTTGCGTGAAAGAGTAACAAATATCCATACATACATACATACAAACTTTGACATTTATAATATTAGTAGGATACTAGTACCCTAACTAAGCAACCAATCGACTTGATTTTTGTCATAGTTAGTTGAAAGGATGGAGAAATAACATAGGTCGTTCAAACATTTATGTCCTGAGGCGGGAATCGAACTTGCGACCTTCATGTCGCAGGTCGACCTTCACCCACTGCGCCACATCGGTCGACAAGCCGTTTCGAAACTTTGTTTGTAAAAATCTGAGATATGACAGAAAGAATATGTTCAACTGAACCGTTCTAGGTATTTTCTATGTACCTATAGTAAAAATATCTATCTATGTAATATATTGTATTATGTATATCAGTTATCTAGTACACATAACACAAGCTCTGCTTAGCTTGGGGCTAGATGATGCTGTGTGAATTGTCCAGCGTTATTTATTATTACTAGCTGTTCCCCGCGGTTTCACACGCGTTAAATTCATAAGCCGTATAGACCGTAAATCTCCCATGAAGAGTCTCAATTTGATGTTTTACCAGGACAAAAAGACACAAATGTTTGAACGACCTGCAGATATTTGTATGTGTCCATGTATTCTGGGTGTTCTCTATGTGTAATAAAAATATATATCTATGTAGTGTATTGTATTATTTATATTTAATACAGTTAAACCAATTAACCAATTAATAATAATAACTATGTTTATAGTATACAATTTGACTTGTCTAAGTGCTTATTTTGTAAGCGTAAAGAAATAAAGTTATTGATTCAGATTCTGAATTACATTAATTAAACCTTTGACCGCCATAGTCACCTAGACATGACAAATCACTTGAGTACCCCTCAGCGCCAACGACGACGTTTAGAATATATTTTTGTTCGCTTTGTGCTTTGGCGTAGAGAACACGGGAATGCGTTTTTGGCGTGGCGGTCAAAGGGTTAAAAGAAAAAAATTACATAAAACAGTAAAAACAATTAGAGGATGTCAAATAATAAACGATATACACATAAAAATAATTAATAATAACGTTCACAAAAAAAAAACATTTTCTCATTAACTTTGTCATCTAGTGAGATGTATGCTTATATATCTATACGAGCTATCTTAGCTAAGGTATATGTTTTACTGTTGTCATCTAGTGAGATGTATACTTGTATATCTATACGAGCTATCTTAGCTTAAGTATATGTTTTACTGTTGTCATCTAGTGAGATGTATACTTGTATATCTATAGGAGCTATGTATATGTTTTACTTTAAGCATCGTTTGTAACGTGTACTGGACACAATAAATCGGGATTTAGAACAGTGAACATCCTTTCATTTGGAGCGCCTTAGCGCGCCGTCCACCGAACCTTATACCCATAACAGAATCTCTATTTAGGTTGGCGCTAGATAATGCTGTGTGGATTATCCAGCATTATTTATATTTATTTACCTTATCATGATTCCTCAGCATATTGGTCAGCCGCCCCATCAAGGGCCTCACATTGGCTCTCGCAAGCTCACATTTGTTGATCACTATGAAGAATGGTAGCCGAAGAGCGAGAAGGATTCCCATATGCTCTTCTGTTATGGGGGTTATGCCAGCTGTTGCTGATATCTGGAAAAAAAAAACGTCAAGTGCGAATCAGATTCTCGCAGCGAGGGTTCCGTATGGTTATAAACCTTGCTTAGTGCCAAATTTCATGATTCTAGGTCAGCTGGAAGTACAGTAGAAAACTTCTTTATTTTATTTTCTTTATGGTAAATTTGTGCGGTAAAAATTAAGTCATCTAATTTATCTGAGCTCCTGGTCGAAGCGACGCGTGACCCGAGAGCTGGTGAGTATCTGGCGCAGTTCAACAGCATTGCCATACAGCGAGGCAATGCAGCCAGCGTCTTGGGGACGCTTCCGACTGGTATTGATATGGATCAGTTGAGCTATCTGTAGATTGTTTGCAACAGTCTGCAGTTAGCTCAATTGTTTCAATTCTAAATACTAGTTTAATTTGTTTATATTATTTGATTGTTATTTTCTTTGTCAATAAAGTAATTTAAGGAAATTCCGTTAAGAATGTACATACTTTGTAACCTTTTCTGTAATATAACTTATTTATTTTTTATAATTTATTTATTTATTTAGAAACAACATCATTACAGGTTTTTTTAAAACCCCAAGGCGATGCTTTGTCTAGGTTACCAACATTAAAGATAAAAGAAGATAAAAGAATTTATTGTTGTGAACTAGGTGTACAATATTGGTCTTATGTCAAGTATATTATAATAAGTATCTCTAGTTTGCCGGTTAGGCTTACAACATAATGTAGGTGTGTACATGCAAACTAATAAAATTTATTTGATTAAACAGAATATAAGATATGAAATTATTAATATTTAATACAAAAAAAGAAGGTAATTGTCAATTTATATAATATGTATGTCTAACTTAAAATTTATCATTTAGGAATTCGTCAGTGATATAATAAGCCTTTTCTTCCAATAGTTTGCTTAATTTGCTTTTAAATCCGTTCAAATTACTTTCGGACCGTATTGACAAAGGAATCTTATTATAAATTATAGGGGCCATGCAAAACACACTCTTCCTAAGTAAGGCGGTTTTACATGCATGGTGGTGTAGGGTACCCCCGCGGCGAGTACCAGCTGGGTACGGGTTAAACCGTTCCATATTAGTCCGAACAAAATTAGCCACTTCATATATATACAAAGAGGGAAGAGTTAGAATTTTCCATTGCTTGAAAACACCCTTGCATGTGTCGGTCTGCATTAGACCAAACATTGATCTAATGCAACGTTTCTGTGCTTTGAAAACTTTTTCCTTATTAGTAGAGTTACCCCAAAATAAAACTCCAAATCTTAATAGCGCTGCAGTGTGCCCATAGTAGGCTGCAAGTACTGCAGAGGTGTTTGCTATCTTGTTCAGTTTATACAACGCATAGGAATATTGGTGTAGCCGGCTGCACAGTGTGTCCGTATGTATTTTCCAATTTAACTTGCTATCTATTTGTAAGCCTAAGAATCTCGTGGATTCAGTATAATTTATTTTGTTATCTAGATAGTGCACGTCAGTGGGTGGTAGAGCCGATTGCCTTTGCTTAAAGTCCATAAGATAAGTTTTAGTAAAGTTAATGCGTAAGTTATTATATCTAAGCCAATTGATTATGGATGTAAATGTATTATTAATATCAGATTCTATATTTGTTAGTCGATTATTAGTAAATAGTATGGTGCTATCATCAGCGAATAATGTCATGTAGTTGTTAGTAATCATGGGCAGGTCATTAATATATATAATAAAAAGTAGAGGTCCTAGCACACTTCCTTGGGGGACACCGTATCTTACTGTTCTCAACTCAGATGTGTGTGTAATTTCGGAAAGTGTTGATGGACATACTTTGGATATTTGAGTTATTTGTTTTCTGTTAGTCAAGTATGATTTAATTAGATCTTGAACATTGCCTCGTAGGCCGTATCTCTCAAGTTTATCGAGGAGTAAATTATGGTTAACGTGGTCAAATGCTTTTGTCATATCCATATATAGACCAATAGCAGTTTGTCTGTTATTAACTGTTGTTGTTACTCTATGTAAGAACTCGTAAACAGCCATATTTATAGTTTTATTTTTCCTAAATCCATATTGATGGCCTGTAAATAAATTGTTTTGTTCGAAGTAATAGTTTACTTTACTGTAAATGACTTTCTCAATTACTTTAGAGATAATTGGTATCAGCGCTACCGGTCGATAGTTGTTAATATCATCTCTGTTTCCTTTTTTGTGTAGAGGTTTTATTACAGAGAGTTTTAATTTCTCCGGAAATACACCTTTTTCCATACATATGTTTATTATATGGGTCATGACAGGCGCCACGATAACGGCGACCTCTTTTAGTATCTTAGTGGATATCCCGTCACACGAAGATTGTAATTAATCTAATTGTAAGGTACAGATATTATAGGCACTACACATTAAAAACGTCAAGTGCGAGTCAGACTCGCACCGAGGGTTCCGTCTGTATAATTATAAAACCTTGTTTGTTGCCAAATTTCATTGGCTGAATGATTCGGTCAGTCACATGAGTCAACATGTCCCTTACCAACGACATGTCCGCATGCGGTGAATAGCCCGCCATCCATGTCTAGTAGTCCGCTGGTACTTGCTGTGCCCGGCTAGATCCAGGAACGATACGATCTTGGCTGAATGAATCAGTCACTCACATGAGTCAACATGTCCCTTACCACCAACATGGAGGCATGCGGTGAGTAGCCAGTTATCCCGTGTCTAGTAGTCCGCTGGTACTTGCTGTGCCCGGCTAGATCCAGGAACGACACGATCTTGGCTGAATGAGTCAGTCAGTCACATGAGTCAACATGTCCCTTACCACCAACATGGCTGCATGCGGTGAGTAGCCAGTTATCCCGTGTCTAGTAGTCTGCTGGTACTTGCTGTGCCCGGCTAGATCCAGGAACGGCACGATCTTGGCTGAATGAGTCAGTCAGTCACATGAGTCAACAAGTCCCTTACCACCAACATGGCCGCATGCGGTGAGTAGCCAGTTATCCCGTGTCTAGTAGTCTGCTGGTACTTGCTGTGCCCGGCTAGATCCAGGAACGGCACGATCTTGGCTGAATGAGTCAGTCAGTCACATGAGTCAACAAGTCCCTTACCACCAACATGGCCGCATGCGGTGAGTAGCCAGTTATCCCGTGTCTAGTAGTCTGCTGGTACTTGCTGTGCCCGGCTAGATCCAGGAACGGCACGATCTTGGCTGAATGAGTCAGTCAGATGAGTCAACAAGTCCCTTACCACCAACATGGCCGCATGCGGTGAGTAGCCAGTTATCCCGTGTCTAGTAGTCCGCTGGTACTTGCTGTGCCCGGCTAGATCCAGGAACGACACGAGCTTGGCTGAACATTCTCCGATCCGTTCTGCAGTCATTAATTCGGAGCAGCCATAGTTTACAACGTTACCCTGTGAATAAAAAAACAATGTTGGACATTGCACAATTTAATCCTACTAATATTATAAATGTCAAAGTTTGTAAGGATGGATGAATGGATGGATATTTGTTACTCTTTCACGCAAAAACTATTCAACCGATTGTTCTAAACTGGCTGAAATTTGATATAGGTATTGTTTGGGACCTTGAATAACATATAGGATATTTTTTTATCCCGATAAAACGCGGGCGAAAGCACGGGCAGCAGCTAGTAAAATAATAGTATATTATGCAATAAGTGAATAAAGGCCGTGGGGCCGCGGCGTACGAATATCGACCCCTCCAACTCAACCCGTGGACGTCGTAAGAGCCGACTAAGGGAAGGGGGCAATTTATTTAAAATGTAATGCTCAACTAACTTGCATGAAGCCCAAATAAGAAAGTGTTTCAAAAGGTTATTAATGATACTTACCTATTCTTCCCTTTATATAAGTTTTGAAAAAGCGTCCGTAAATCTATATATGTATAAAAGAAAGTCGTCTTAGTTACACTATTTATAACTCGAGAACGGCTGAACCGATTTGGCTGATATTTGGTGTGCAGGTAGCTTGGAACCAGGAAAAGGACATAAGATACAAAAAAATTAGGGTTCCGCGCGAAAAAAATAATTCGACGGTGGCGAAGCCGCGCGCAGCACCTTGTTGCTTATAAACGTGCTTAAATTTATGTTCAATTATTGTCTAGGATATATGGCGTCGTTTGGGGCAGGCCTATGTTCAGCAGTGGACGTATACGGACTGATGATGATGATGATGATTGTCTAGGATGAATGTACACTGGATTTGTATTACTTTTAAACGTTAAGTTCATTGATAAAGCTCTTTTAAAATTGTATTGAATTGACGACTTCTGAGTATTTGTAAACACCAACACTGCGATCACCAATCCAACTGCCAAGCGTGGTGATTATGGCAAATCCCCCCCTACATGGGAGATCATCCACTCGATGGACCGACGACATCGTAGCGGTCGCAGGGAGTCGATCGATGGGGGCGGCTTAGGACCGCTTTTTGTGGCGTCGTCGTATGGGGGAGGCCTATGTCCAGCAGTGGACGTGTGAGGGTTGATATGATGATGAGTAAGAACGGTGCTGACCTGAGCATCGAACCCGAGAATCTCGTGGCTAAGTGATGACGTCATCCCTGTCTTCACTTCGTGCTGGTGCCGGAACATGTTTAGACGCGCTGAGCCGTTCCCGTTGTCTAGTTCTCCTAAAATATTATAATTCAATTTAGGTTAGAAACATATTAAGGCGAAGTCCCAAAACCCACGTTTTGAATGTGCGAAAAATCAATTGTAAGGCATGAAAACATTGAATTTTTTATTATTTTTTGACGAGCATCTCAAGTTTAGTATTCTAGTTAGTAACTTATGGGAGTCGAAACGAAACATAAATAATAATAAATATAATCCACTAGGGCTCCGCAGTCACGGACGCCTATTACGTACACGCATGAGCCTCCGCCGGAGACAAGAAGCCATTTTAATAATAATCAATAATAATCTGCACATAAACTATTAATAGCGCCAAGGGCCCGTCCGGGCCCGGAATTGCAAGTAGCCTAGGTCTTCGACGCGCGTATACAATACAAAACTCTTTATTGTACACCAAATAAAACACAGACATTAACATAAACAAGTACAATGGGCGGCCTTATCGCTTAGAAGCGATTTCTTCCAGGCAACCTTTGGATGGATAGAAAATTCAAGAAAGGCAAGGGTATATACTACATAAAATAAGATTAAACAACAATATGCTTATAGTAGAAAATATATTATTTATATGTAATAAATATATAAATACCAAGATATAGAATACATAGGTATAATATTTCCTTTTCCGACAGATAAAAATCTTTGACGCGAGCTTTAAAAACAGGTGGAAATCCAGCTTTCCTGATAGTGCGTTCCACAACTTTACGGCCTGGATAGAAAAGGATTTGTATAATATATAGTACTTGTTAGGTACGTGCAATCCAATATTCATTAAAACCAGAGGATTGTGTATCATGCCTCTAATCAGACTAAAAATGTACATTATTAAGGCGACGTGAGCCCAGCACTTGCAAGACGCAAGCAAGAAGCAAGACGGTGCGCAGACAGCCGAGCACGATTTTGTAGTTATTTAGGTGCTTTGAAAAATATTTGTATGACATATAAAAATATTTTCTAGTGATGTACTGCGTAATAACGTTTGCAATGTTTTGGTATACTATTTGTGTCATTTTATTCATTTTTCTATTCACAGTGATCATTTAAAGTTTCATTTTGAGGTAACTTTGACATTTTTTTTTTTGATCAGGTGAAATGTCACCAATCGTGTTTTTGTCTAGTGATGCATTAGAAAATATCCTCAACTATAATATGTTTGAATTTCAAAACTATAGGCCTTTTAGTTATTGAGGTACGGACATTTAAAAATCCCTAAATCCGGATAACCCAGCCTTAACATCTAATTTAATGTATCCATACTTATGATGAATGAAGTGAATATAAGTAATACCTTGAGTAAGTACGCCAATAAGTGTTGATTTCCCGGCTTCGTTCGCCCCCATCACAGCCACCCGCAGTTCTATGCTTTGTTGTGGATGCGCCAACTGGAAAAATACATCCTAGTAATATTATACATGTCAAATTTTGTATGTATGGATGTATCGATATTTGTTACACTTTCACGCAAAAACTACTGAACCGATTATAGCTGAAATTTGGTATGGGTATAGTTTCGGACCTGGAATAACATACAGGCTATTTTTTTCTAGTTTTAAATAAATAACACTCAATTAACTCTCAATGTATGTCTTAATTTCTTGTTTGATAATAATAACTATGTTTCTAGTATACAATTTGACTTGTCTAAGTGCTTATTTTGTAAGCCTAAAGAAATAAAGTAAATGATTCTGATTCTGTAACTATGTTTGTTCGGGTGGATTCTTGCAACTCAATTTTAGACCAGTTATCCTCAACCGATTGAGCTGAAAGGCATACTTATGTAAGTTCAGTGACAATGCAATGTCATGGTACCATCGAGCTGGTCTGATGATGGAAACCGAAGGTGGCCATGGAACTCCTAAACGAAACGACTTAACCACGTCGAGATTAGGTTCGTTGGATTTGTCTTCCCAAGCACTTTGGTCCTAGATGATATAAAAGCTTGTATTTAAAAGTTTTTTTAAATCATCATCATCATCATATCAGCCCGTACACGTCCACTGCTGGACATAGGCCTCCCCCGTACGACGCCACAAATAGCGGTCCTGAGCCGCCTCCATCCATCGACTCCCTGCGACCGCTACGATGTCGTCGGTCCATCGAGTGGATGGTCTCCCATGTAGGGGGGGATTTGCCATAATCACCACGCTTGGCAGGCGGATTGGTGATCGCAGTGTTGATGTTTAAAATATAAATTTATAATTTCAATGTTATCTTACCTTCTTTATATAGACCTCTGCGACCGCACGATGCGCGTGCACTCTCCTTGCAGTCAGATGTGCAATATGAGCGTGCAACGCGGCCGCCATGCGCCGCAGGGCACGCAGCGACGCGCGTAGGGCACGTGCACTCAGGCCCACTAGGGCTCCGCAGTCACGGACGCCTATTACGTACACGCATGAGCCTCCGCCGGAGACTAGACGCCATTTTAACTGCGGAAAGAAATTTTATATTAGAGTTTTACATATCTCAATGTCACTACATAGTATAAAACAAAGTAGCTTCCCGCTGTCTGTCTGTCTGTCCCTATGTATGCTTAGATCTTTAAAACTACGCAACGGATTTTGATGCGGTTTTTTTATCAGATAGAGTGATTCAAGAGGAAAGTTTATGTGTATAATTTAGTATCAGTATTGTACGCGTGCGAAGCCGGGGCAGTTCGCTAGTAAAAAATAAGCAAAGTCAATAAAAGGTTTTCATTGCATGTTGCATACCGTTAGGGGATAGACTAAGAGAAGTTTAAAAGACTTTGACGACCATATTTATCGATGGAGAGTAATCATACTTAGATAATTTTTCTTTCTAAGTTCGGCTTTAAATTAAATTTTGCGTATTTATAAAAAATTGTGACACGATAAAAAATAACTAGCTATTGCTAGTGAGTAGTTTTGATTTCGATAGGACCGCACAATAATCGAAATTAAAATACAACATAAATTTGGAGGCTACTCCGTGGTTTTTTTTATTCGAGTTTACATGCAGAATTTTGTAAATCATCATCATCAGCCCGTACACGTCCACTGCTGAACATAGGCCTCCCCCAAACGACGCCAGGAATAGCGGTCCTGAGCCGCCTCCATCCAACGACTCCCTGCGACCGCTACGATGTCGTCGGTCCATCGAGTGGGAGGTCTTCACATGTGGGTATATATATCCCTATATTTTGTAAATATTCAGATCAAAATTTTAAAAATCGATGTAAAATCCTCCGTGGGTCCAGGAATTTTTTGAAGTTTTGAAGGTAACAAACCTTCCACCATTTTATTTGGCAAACGATGCACCAAACACCCTGTATATATTTTATTACAAATAGAAATACCCAGAACACCCGATATATAAATAAATATTTAACATTTTTCCCAGAGCGGGAATCGAACCCGCAACCTCCTGCGTCACAGGCGGACCTTGACCCGCTGCGCCACATCGGCCATCAATGTCGTCGGTCCATCGAGTGAGTTCGAGCGGGAGGTCTTCCGACACTCCGTTTCGCATTGCATCGCGGTCGCCACTCGAGAACCTTTACTCTCCAACGCTTATTGGTGGCTCTGTATGCTATTAATTCTGTGTGTGATACACTCACCTGTGTAACAAGATGCTGGAACCGTCGCTCTGTATGCGCAGACAGCCTCAGCTTGTACTCCACGTTCCCGAAGCGCGGCTCGGGTGGTAAACTGCGCGTCACGGAGCCGCTCGATTCTGAACCGTCCGATGTGCTGAATAAGGTAGAGATTTGCGTTAACACTATGCAGTTTATGGTTGAACTTATGGAATGAAGATTAGGATTCTTGTTGGGAAACTAATAAAAAAATTATCTAAATCATCTCTCTTTCTCTCTCTCTCTCTATTTTGTATGTTTTTTCGGACACTAGAGTCAATATCGGTCCTTCTAAGTTTGATCCTACTAATATAATAAACTAGCTGCTACCCGCGCCTTCGCCCGCGTTTTATCGGGATAAAAAATAGCCTGTATGTTACAAACTATACCTATACCAAATTTCGGCCTAATCGGTTCAGTACTTTTTGCGTGAAATAGTAACAAATATCCATACATCCATCCATACAAACTTTGACATTTATTATATTAATAGGATTATAGAGCGTAAGCCTCGGGGTAATCTCAAAGAAATTAAATGATATCCCAAAAATTTACGATTTCAGCGGGAACTGACTTGAACCAACTGCGCCAAGAAATCAAGTACCCTTCTAGTCAAAAATAGAAAACCGAAATCTAAAATTTTTGGGATATCCTTTAATTTCTTTTGAGCTTTAGTTGTTTGTATCGTAGTTTGTTTACAAACATTTCACATCGACTTTGGCTAGTGTATAGTATCACAGCGTGTAACTCACTCATCATCCACTTCCTCCTCATCATCAGTGCAGTAGAAGCAGTCGCTCTCCAGATCCTGCGCCGTCAGGTCCCCCGCCAAGTACATGTCGTCCTTCAAGCTAACTCGCTCCAGTTTATCGATGACGTTGTACACAGCCCTGTCCTTGTAGTCTACCCCATCACTAGTGGGCTCGCTTTCTATCCTGTACTTGGCTTTGTAATCTAAAGAAAAAAAAACTTAAGATATTCAAAACACAAAACTCAGTGCTTTATTTCCTTTAGACCTTACAGGACTCTTGGTCCAATCACGTCACAAAATTAAAATTACATTAAGTAAAAATTAAAAAATGGGCCGTGGGGCCGCGGCGTACGAATATCGACCCCTCCAACTCAACCCATGGATGTCGTAAATGCGCAGACTAAGAGAACCTACCAGAGGAAGGGCAGCAGCTTCCTTCTGAGTATTTTTAAACACCAACACTGCGATCACCAATCCGCCTGCCAAGCGTGGTGATTATGGCAAATCCCCCCCACAAAAAATCAAAGTGATCACTATTTCCCTGTTTTTTATTTTTCATCATCATCATCAGCCCATACACGGTCCACTGCTGGATATAGGCGTCCCCCGTACGACGGCACAAATAGCGGTCCTGAGCCGCCTCCATCCATCGACTCCCTGCGACCGCCACGATGTCGTCGTTCCATCGAGTGGATGGTCTCCCATGTAGGGGGGGGGGGGGGGATTTGCCATAATCACCACGCTTGGCAGGCGGATTGGTGATCGCAGTGTTGGTGTTTAAAAATACTCAGACGGAAGCTGCTGCCCTTCCTCTGGTAGGTTCCCTTAGTCTGGTGGTCTAGGTCCCTGGCCGTGGCGCCGCGGAATAGAATATCGACCCCTCCAACTCAACCCGTGGATGTCGTAAGAGCCGACTATATAGTGTAACATGAAGCAATATAATATAATATAATTTAATTGTAATTTTTATTTTAATTCTATTTTGGCTGAGCCTGAGCATATAAAAAGCAGGGTGTGTAGAGGTTTGCCGTTGGTGACGTAACTTTCGTCACGAGGGTCAACATAATACCAGCGCTGAGTAGGTAATACCACTTACCTACTCAGCAACATGCTGAGTTGACACCTTTTTGGCTCGACACTCGGTGGTTTACCAAGCAGCTCGTGGCAGTACCAATGTAAGAAGTATGAAAAGAGATAGTTCTTATTATTACCTTAAACATAGCCTTAGTTGTATTTTAGATTTAATTTGTATACTTTTCTTTTTGTTTGTTTTTCTAAAACATTAATTGTAAATTCCTAGCTTAGCGTTTCTTATTTAAGTATTTCTTGTGTCGTGCCAAACAAACATTTTTCATTTCATTTTATTGTAGTGATTGGTGTTTGTATGTGGCCTCATAATGGACAATGTCTGAATAAATAAACCCTTTATTTTGTTAACATTCATTTAGTTTTCGAGTTGGAGCAAAACTCGTCCCAAGCTTTTTTATCCTCTACCAGATATGTTATTGTGTAGTAAGCATTTTTACAAAGGATATCCTTGACAATTTGTTTGAATAAACCCATCTAACCTTTGGAATTTGTTTGAATAAACCCATCTAACCCTTGGAATTTGTTTGAATAAACCCATCTAACCCTTGGAATTTGTTTGAATAAACCCATCTGACCCTTGGAATTTGTTTGAATAAACCCATCTAACCCTTGGAATTTGTTTGAATAAACCCATCTGACCCTTGGAATTTGTTTGAATAAACCCATCTAACCCTTGGAATTTGTTTGAATAAACCCATCTAACCCTTGGAATTTGTTTGAATAAACCCATCTGACCCTTGGAATTTGTTTGAATAAACCCATCTAACCCTTGGAATTTGTTTGAATAAACCCATCTAACCCTTGGAATTTGTTTGAATAAACCCATCTAACCCTTGGAATTTGTTTGAATAAACCCATCTAACCCTTGGAATTTGTTTGAATAAACCCATCTGACCCTTGGAATTTGTTTGAATAAACCCATCTAACCCTTGGAATTTGTTTGAATAAACCCATCTAACCCTTGGAATTTGTTTGAATAAACCCATCTGACCCTTGGAATTTGTTTGAATAAACCCATCTAACCCTTGGAATTTGTTTGAATAAACCCATCTAACCCTTGGAATTTGTTTGAATAAACCCATCTGACCCTTGGAATTTGTTTGAATAAACCCATCTAACCCTTGGAATTTGTTTGAATAAACCCATCTAACCCTTGGAATTTCGTGGTTTCGCAGTAGTTTTTATCCTTAAAAGTGAACTAGGGCCGCTAAAAAAAAACGTGTCTCATATTTTTCGATGTTCTACTCGTATACCAATTTTCATCAGATTCGGGCGGTCACACTTGGGTAGGTTTACATGTCAGATTGAAGCAGTTTACAATGAAAATTTGACAAATATTCGCCACTTGAGACGCTTACTACTATGGGCATGTAGGTATCTAAATCTCATTATATTTAGAACTGACTAGTCTCCACCGTTTCACAGAATTTCACATTTCTAGGCGGATAAAATGGTTTTTTCCCGTAAATCTCCCATGGAAATTTGATGTTTTACCAGGACAAAAGTAACCTATGTTACTGTCCATCCTTTCAACTAACTCTATACTAATCAAGTCGATTGGTTGCTCAGTTAGGACGTGAAGGAAGGAAAAACAAACAAACACACTTTCGCATTTATAATATCAGTTAGGATTAGGATAATGTGTGGCTCACCTGCTGTTAAATCATTGACATTCTTCCCAACATTTTCGATCTTCGGCATCACAGTGTTGTTAAGGTTGTTTTTCGAAGTGTAGATCTTCTCAAACGATGCGTCCTTGGCTGGCGAGATCTTTTTCCTGCGCCGCGATTTTCGACCTCCGCTGCGTTTTTTCGGTTTCTTATCTTCCGTTTTTGTTTCTGTAAGGAAATTGTTTAGTATAATTAATATCAGGTAATTGTTTATAGAACTCTTCAGTTGTACAAATGATTCTTTTTAGGATTCCGCATTAGAAAAGAGGGAACCAAATAAATAAATAACGTTGGACAATCCACACAACTTGAATCTAGGCCCAAGCTAAGCAGAGCTTGTGTTATGTGTACTAGATAACTGATATACATAATACAATATATACATAGATAAATATTTTTTATTATACATAGAAAAAACACAGAACACCCGAGACAAATATTTGCAGCTCCTACAAACATTTGTCCCAAGGAAGGAATCGAACCCGCAACCTCCTGCGTCGCAGGCGGACCTTCACCCGCCGCGCCACATCAGTCGTATATTATTATACCATGCGATGCGACTACCTACCATCGTTCTGGCTGTTGATTTCAATATAGCTGTCAATGTAGCTGATATCTTTGACCATGACCTCGGTGCTGAGGTCGGGCTCGTTCAAAAATGATGATTCTTCTGGTAACGTCTCGTTCTTTCCGTTGGAACGGCGGCCCCGGCGTCTACCTATGGCGAAAAATTAATAATGAACAAGGTGTTATGACATCTTTCTTAATTTGGCGTGTTTTAAAAAACGATAAGCCGACTTCAAATGAGTTTTTCAAAGTAGACTTCTTGTTTACGCCCGTTGCCATGGAAACTATTTGTTACCAGTCATTGTGGTGATTTTGTATGGATATTTGTTACCTTTTCACGCAAAAATTACTGATCCGATTAGGCTGCAATTTGGTATGGTTATAGTTTGGGACCTGGAATATCATATAGGCTATTTTTTATCCCGATAAAACGCGGGCGAAGGCGCGGGCAGCAGTTAATTTTCTGTACAATAGTGAAAGAATTTTCAATTGGAAAATAATTGGCGGAAATATCGCGTAAAATAGATACAAAAAAATCGATGTGTAATGTTTGTAAATACAGTCGAATTGAGAACCTCCTTTTTGAAGTGGTTTGACAATAGTTAAAAGACCTGACTATGGTGTCAATTCAGATATCGCCAAAACGGAACTTAACTACATAGTTTAACAACACTAAAAATGGTGCCATCCTTTTTAACCGACTTCCAAAATTATGGAGGAGGTTCTATGCTCGGTTGTTTGCATGTTCTTTTAAACATGGTCGTCGATTTTTCCGTCAATTATGGCTTAATTTACGAATTTCTCTCGCTATCGTACAGAGAATGATCAACAGGTAGTCTTAAAAAAAAATTCGTGAGGGATAAATCCCGCAAAGTTTACAAACAGTTTATAATTATGGGATTCGAAATCAGTTTTAGTTTTTTCAAAACAATCAAATTATTATTTCGATCGGCGCAAAAGGGACCGCAACATTTTCAGTTCTGTCAGTTTAGTTTTGGTGAATTTTGAATTGAAAACATTCATCATCATCATCAGCGCATACACGTCCACTGCTGGACATAGGCCTCCCCCGTAGGACGCCACAAATAGCGGTCTTGAGCCGCCTCCATCCATCGACTCCCTGCGACCGCTACGATGTCGTCGGTCCATCGAGTGGATGGTCTCCCATGTAGGGGGGGATTTGCCATAATCACCACGCTTGGCAGGCGGATTGGTGATCGCAGTGTTGGTGTTGAAAAATACTCAGACGGAAGCTGCTGCCCTTCCTCTGGTAGGTTCCCTTAGTCGGCTCTTACGACATCCACGGGTTGAGTTGGAGGGGTCAATATTGAAAACATTATAATATAATAATTAATTATGTATTCCTGCAAATCAATTATTCATATTAAATATACATAATACTGGACACTGGCAGAAAAGTGGTAAACCAGACACATATTGCCAATAACAAAGAAGTCAAGTCAATATATTACATAGATAGATATTTACTATTATACATAGAAAATAAGAGGTTAAAATTATAGGTTTGCCGTTGGTGACGTAACTTTCGTCACGAGGGTCAACATAATACCAGCGCTGATGAAATCCGACTTACCTACTCAGCAACATGCTGAGTTGACACCTTTTGATAGCTTGCATAAAAATCAGGCAACCCTGTTTGATAGCGGGCAACTCGATTATGGGGAAAAATGGCGATGTTTGGGAAGTATTGTTTATATTGTGAAATTTTTTTAAAGATTCTTATATGATTATAAGCCTAAGTAAAGTGATATCCTGTTTTATTTCAGTAACACAAATACCTTAGCGATGATAAGCTTTTATTTTTTGGCTCGACACTCGGTGGTTTACCAAGCAGCTAGTGGAAGTACCAATGCTAGTAAGAAGTGTGAGAAGAGATAGTTCTTATTATTACCTTAAACATAGCCTTAGTTGTATTTTAGATTTAAGTAGCTGACCCGTGCCCACTTCGTTGAGCGGTAAACATTTTTAGTTGTTAATATATTTATAGCCACTCGCAAATTACGTGGTTTTCAATAGGTGAAAGAATTTTCAAAATTGGCTCAGTAGATTCAGAGATTACTCCCTACAACCTCACAAACCTTAATTATTTTTATTAATGTAATATAGTATAGATTTACATATACCTAGATTTTATTGACTGGACGTCACACAGCTCCACATTTACCTAGGTATATTATGGGTTTCAAAAGCTTCTGATAGTACCTTACCTACTGGAGAATAGGGCACTAAACATCTATTGTTCCAGTTCTAAAACTGGAAGGAAGAATCACCAGTCGTCCTAAATCTTCACAATTTGTATCTTGGTTCATGGCGTCTCGCAGATCTACATAATTCTCAGTGCGCAGTCTTCTCTCATTTGTTCTGTTCTGATGTATACCAAACACTCCGTTTTAATTTTGGCGTAAGTGTTCACCAGAAAACGGTTGAACAAACCTCGAAACCTTTGCAGGTGAGCAATGCGACCTTCTCTTATTGGTAAAATGTATCTAGGCGTAGAATTGCATTGCGGAAACTTTTTTAGTATCCAGTCTCGCCAGTTTTCGGATTCACATGTCGAAGATCAAAGTTGTATCCGTCTTCGCCACGGCAGTAGGTATATAAACGAGTAGAGACTGAAGAGCATCAAATACCTGGTGCGTTTCCATTCATCCCGGGTACGCAGCACAATGTCCCGCCTGTCACAGTGCTGATCTACCAGGACGACGGCAACATCATTGGTAGCGAGAGCTTTGTACCAACCGGATGCTGTCCAGTAGGTCGTTTATCGGCACTAATAACAATTTTGTAATCATTTTGTTGGCTTTGGGGTATGGACTCGTATTTTATGTCCTTCCTCGTAGTATGAACTCAAATCATGCTAAGTATCATTCGAATCCATTCAGCAGTTTTTGCGCTATTTAAGGCCAATTTAGGCCGAGAAATGTCACTTCCATCCCCACTCCCAAGGGACCCTAACGAATTCCAGGATAAAAATATTACATGACCTGACCTTCCTCGTAGTATGAACTTAAAACATGCCAAGTTTCATTTGAATACATTTTGTAGTTTCAACGCTATGCGCAGCCAAGAAATTTTACCCTACTGCAGAGGGGCCACTACGGGGGGCTACTGGGGGTCCCACTGCAGGGCAATGTGGGGGCCCCACTGCGGGGGGTGCTGCGGGGGGCTACTGGAGGTCCCACTGCGGGGAAATGAGGGGGGGGGCACTGCCGAGAGCCCCACCGCCGGCGCCCCCAATGTAGGGGCTAATAAGTGGGTACCACTGCGGGGCAATGTGGGGGGCCCACTTCGGGGAGCCATCTGCCGGCGGCCCCCACTGCCGGACCCCCCACTGTGGAGGCTACTGAGGTCCCAATGTGGCACAATGTGGGGCCCCACTGCCGGGGGCTACTGGGAGGGTCCGGTTACGTGAGGGGCCCCACTACTGGGGCCCCCACTGCCTGGGGCCCCACCGCCAGTGCCCCCTAGTGGGGGCGATTGTTCTCTACCCCTTGCCCCGCGCGCCATCCTGCAACGCGTAACATTTCACTTCCATCCTCTCTCCCAAGGGAACCCTTCTGAATTCCGGGATAAAAAGTATTTAATGCCCTTTCTTGTAATATGAACTTATATCATGCTAAGTTTCATTTGAATACCTTCAGTAGTTTCAGCGCTATGCGCAGCCAAGAAATTTTACTTTCATCCCCTCTCCCAAGGGAACCCTATTGAAATCCGGGATGAAAAGTATCCTATGCCCTTTCGAACTTAAATCATGCTAAGTTTCATTTGAATACCTTCAGTAGTTTCGGCGCTATGCGTAGCCAAGCAATTTTACTTTCATCACCTCACCCAAGGGAACCCTATTGAAATCCGGGATAAAAGTATCCTATGTCCTTCCTTATACTATGTACTCATATCTTGTCAAGTTTCATTTGAATACATTTAGTAGGTTCGGCGCTACGCGCAGCCAAAAAATTTTACTTTCATCCCTTCTCCCAAGGGTACCCTATTGAAATCTGGGATGAAAATTATACTTTGCCCTTTCTCGTAATATGAACTTAAATCATGCTAAGTTTCATTTGAATACCTTCAGGAATTTCGGGGCTATGCGCAGCCAAGAAATTTTACTTTCATCCCCTCTCCCAAGGGAACCCTATTGAAATCCGGGATAAAAGTATCCTATGTCCTTCCTTATACTATGTACTCAAATCTTGTCAAGTTTCATTTGAATACATTTAGAAGGTTCGGCGCTACGCGCAGCCAAAAAATTTTACTTTCATCCCCTCTCCCAAGATTTCAATAGGGTTCCCCCTATTGAAATCGGGGATAAAAAGTATCTTATGTCCTTCATCATAGTATGAACTTAAATCATGCTAAGTTTCATTTGAATACCTTCAGTAATTTCGGGGCTATGCGCAGCCAAGAAATTTTACTTTCATCCCCTCTCCCAAGGGAACCCTATTGAAATCCGGGATAAAAGTATCCTATGTCCTTCCTCGTAGTATGAACTCAAATCTTTTCAAGTTTCATTTCAATACATTCAGTAGTTTCGGAGCTATGCGCGGCCAAGATACAGACAGACAGACAGACAGACATGATGGAAAAAAAAAACATTTTTGGCATCAGTATCGATACAAGAGAGCCCTCCAAAAAATTTTTTCAAAGTATCTTCAATGTACAGAATTGGACCTGTTACAGTTTTATTATAAGTATAGATTTGTATACTTTTCTTTTTGTTTGTTTATATTAATTGTATATATATATATTAATTATATTAATTGTAAATTCCTAGCTTAGCTTTTCTTATTTAAGTATGTCTTGTGACGTGCCAAATAATTTTTTTTCATATCATTATAATGTTTATGTTGGGATTGTTCTTCAAGGGGCGCGAAATTAAAATATACATAATTATACATATGTCCAACAGAAGCACAGCAAAATACAACCCGTGCCTGGTCCACATACCACAGCGTCGAACCTTTTTGGTTCGACACATTCTGCTCTACTTTCGAAATTTTTAGAGGGACAGCATGAGAGACAATATTCCCAATGCCATTTTTTGAGTACGCAAGTACGGTAGATATATCTATATAAATAACCGTACAATTTGTAACAATTGTTCTTTCTTTCAAACAATACATCTACAAAGGTACCTTTAGTCACTCCATCTTGTTTTTTCTTCACATTGTCCAGTTCCTGCCCCGCTTTGTGCCTGGTGTTCTTCTTGGGCTGGCTCTGCGTACCGTCGCTCGGATCGAATAGACTTAGGAAGTCCATGGTTTCTGAAAAATAGAGATAAAACCATATACAGGCTGTTAGTCAAATTAGTGCACAATACCGATGAAGGTTACTCACCTGCTGCTACAGATTAACTTTCACTAAACAAAGTATGACGCAAACGATTTTTATTTTTCCTAATTTTTTATTTGTCTGAATACATGTCTCAAATAACACCTTAAACTACGTACTTAGCCATCCCAAAAAAAGGCGACTGCTCTTTCATAACTTGCGGTCATTGTCGCCGCACTGGCCCCGTCCCCATGCGAAAGTGACAGAGCTATACGTAATCACGAAACAGACTGACAATGAGTTCATTCCGCGCGAATGGACCGCGCCGCATGGTCAATGCCCTCCGTAATGTATGCCATCATCTGTTTGGAGGGACTGTAGTATAACGTAATACAGAACTTGCAAAATAAGGGTTTGTATAATTTTGGGTAAGTATAATATTGACCTTGGACCCCGTTTGTTAATTTTATATTATACTGTGGCACCAAATACCCCCGCGATATTGTGCACTAATTTGACTAACACCTTATATATTATAATGTCTTCAAAAATGATTCAGCTGTAGGTTTTTTATGTATTCGCTGATGTTTCCCTCAAAGAGGCATTATCAAAAATAGAAAAAGGTCATTTATTATACGATAGCACGGATCTTTCGCGGTAGAATAAAAGTAGGTAAGTAGTTTCTTGTCAAGATGTCAACATTGTACCCTGCACGGGACAATGTTGACAATGTGCCATTTTAATTTCAAATTAAAAGTAATCTTTTCAGTTTGGTCAGTGCCTGTCACTCGCGCTCAGTTTTGAGTTATATAGATAACTAAAGTTTTCTTATCGCCCCGGTGCGGTGGGTCAACTATGCAGGGTCTATACCAGGGGTCGGCAAGTAGTTTTAAGTGGGATCCGGATTCAATGTGTTTTTTTTTATCAAGGTCCGGAAAAAACTCGGTTCTGTTTTTTATTTGTGTTCAAATCAACTAACTAATCTAATTTAGATTCTATTCTACGTGGTTTTCAAACGTAGAAATATAAGGCTAGTTTCTTAAAACACGATTTAAGTTATGTAGGCAGGGACGAGGGAAAATTCATCCCTGTATGTATTTAAGAATATTTGGCGGTCCGAGCTTCGACCTTTCGCGGTCCGGAGACGGACCGCGGTCCGCCTGTTGCGGACGACTGGTCTATACCATTTTAATTTCATACTAAATCATCTTTTCAGGGGCCGTGGGTCAAAATGTACAGGGTCTAGGCTACTTTAATTTCAAACCAAGTCTTATTATTAGGGGCGGTGGGTCAACTTGTGCTAGGTCTATGCCATTTTAATTTTATCTAATAGTAATTTTTTTCCATAGCCTTTTTCAGTCTGGTCACCTAATCTGTGGTCTGTAGAGCAAGCACGGTGATTGTTGTCTAGGGTAGAATAGATAAAAATTACGTCACTTTGTCATCGAATGCGTAAATTATTTGAATTTCAGTCCTTCAACTCTAATACATGACGAAATGAATGACGATGCGATTTCATTATTGTCTATTCTACCATAGAGAACAATCCCCGTGCTTGGCCTAGATGTCGAATTATATTTTTATTAAAACACCCTGGAGTCCATCAAATACGGCTCCAATGATATTAAGGTGCATAGTGATGCGACACTACCGCTACCATTATTTTTTCTCTATGTTATCGTTATGAAAAAGAATTACCAAAAGTTCTCACCGCCAATTGATAATACTTTTTTTCGACACCACTGTAATAGTTTTGTTTCATTTAGTATTAGCTTGAACTTTTGATAATTCTTTTCCATAACGATGATAGAACAAAAAATAAAGAGTGGCGCTACTGTCGCATTGCTATGCGCCTTAAGGTTTAGGTGACGCATTTGCGATCGTGACATATTAAATGAAGTGACGCGAATCACGTCATCAAGTCGTTACACTGCTTAATGTGTGATTGATAACAAATTGTGAAGTTTAAATAACATCCAATTAGAAATATTGATAGCTTTTAGCATAAAGATTAGATTACAGCCATAAACTACTAATAAACCAGTCAAGTGCGAGTCTGACTGCCAGCACTAAGAGTTCCGTACTGTATCATAAAAAAAATCGGATAGTTTGGTTTTGTTTGTGGCCTGAGATGACTGAGTTGATTTTGATTGAGTTTTACCTTTGGATTGGATCAGTCGCAACTAAATTAATAACATTCTGGGAAAATTTTACCCCTAAGTTCATAAGATTGGTAGTGGGGGTAGGCTTTGTGGCAATAGGAACCTCTAGGAACCATTTGCATACAGATCCCTAAAAATAGGGTTGGTGAGGCTCATATATTTCATAGGTGTGCCCTAACTTAGCTCAGAGCTCCAACAACTATGGAAGTCTTCAGTTTACACTTTACAGACATATTGGTGGGATTTTACCAGAGCTCATAATTATTTGAATACAAAAAATAATATTGTTTTAAAATAGCAAATCAGACCAGATTTTGACGAAGTGCCAAAAAGCAGGTTTCTGAATGATAACATACCTAATCTAATTATAATATCAATGTTATATTTGATAATGTTGACATTTTAGGGCATTCACTCCTTTGTCTTTGGTCTATATCAAGGTTAAGGTCAGCATGAATCATTGTAAAATTTCAATTGTGTTATTAATAAATTAAACATTTTAGCTTGCAACATTTGTCATAGCGTGATGTGTATGCGTATTTGGGTAAAAAAAAATGAAATAAAACTAATTTATTTCTCATAAATAAATAAATAAATAATGCTGGACAATTCACACAGCATTTTCTAGCCCCAAGCTAAGCAGAGCTTGTGTTACGGGTACTAGATAAACTGATATACTTAATATAATACATTACATAGATAGATATTTTTTTATTATACATAGAAAACATCCAGAACACCCTGAACAAATATCTGCAGATCGTACAAACATTTGTCCCGAGGCGGGAATCGAACCCGCAACCTCCGGCGTCGCAGGCGGACCTTCGCCCACCGCGCCACAGTGGTCGTCATATACCACACTAAACATAAAAAAGCCAGAAATTGAAAATTAAACTACGTAGAACTAAAGAATACTTAAAGAGGAAAACGAAACGTAATTTCAGTAGGTTTAATAACACTTGATAGATATAATATCAAGTGTTATTAAAGTAGCTGTGCTTGATGCTACAGCTCGTCACCATGCTGTAGCGCTAAGTAAAATCTATTCATAATAAGAATGTATATTGGATTGTTTTGTTAATTTATAAATAAATCATCCTGATTGGGCTGGGTATAGTTTTGGACCTGGAATAACGTATAGGCTATTTTTTATCCCGATAAAACGCGGGCGAAGGCGCGGGCAGCAGCGTATAAAAATTAGATTTTTTTGTTTGTTCCCTTTTTATGGCAAAACTACTGAACAATTTTTTTTCATACAGGTCTGGAATAAAACAAAAAAAAAAATCGTCGTAATAAAAAAAAAAATCGTCGTTGTAGGGCAAGAAGTAATAAAGTGCATAGAGCTGTTTAGTTTGTCACTAAGTGTCTTCTTGCACTTCAAATACGAAATAATAGTTATGTTTTTCGTCTCTCAGGAGAGAATGTGGAATAAGCCAAAATGATAAGCGGGATTTCACTATTTCACTGGGTACTTTTTCCCTACAAACAACTGGGACAAAAATGGACCTACGATACCTACTACGAGACCTACGACTAGTCTTGTGCACAGAACAACTGCACATGACAACTTGGAATAAGTGTAAGGTTCCAGTTAGCCCCTGAAGAAATAATATCTCAGAGGAAATTAGTGTGAGGAAGAATTATCAGATTGTTTTTTGTCTTTCTTTTACATTAGTGTCCAGATATCCCCCTTAAGGGAGAATTTTGGTGGTGGTTGACTGGAATAAGCCATCCTGAGTAGTTTGATGTATATTTTGGCTAGTACACTTAAAAATAATAAATTAATCATATTATAAAACAAAGACTGCTGCCGTGTCTGTTTATCTCATCAGACAGTGGGCATAGGTAAACTTTAAAAGCTGGAGCGATTCTGTTTTGTTTTCATATACTGGATAGAGGTTTGGATTTGTGATGTCAGTGTGGATAATTATATGAAATAAAAACAACAATAGCACCAGCTTTTAAGAATTTACCTTATAGGTACAGTAGGTGTCAGTTTTTTAAAGCTGATAATGATTTTAGGACTTTGATAAGACCATTAGGTAGGACTTAGTTCTATGAAAAATATGTAATATTAATAGATGGTTATAAAATCATATACTTGGTTATATTTCATAAAGTATAATAACTATTTAACTTTATAATAAAGTATAAAGTTATATAGTAGGCTTATCTTTCTTAATAATTAATGTGAATGGTAAAGAAATAGCCAAGGTCATAGGACAGTAGGCACCCAGAAGGAACCTCTTGGATTATTTTTGTAAGAAACCGGAAACTGCTATTTATAAGAACCTATCTATGTAAGACAATGTATGAAAGAAAACCTGATACAGTTATGTCAAGAAAAAGTATTTTTTATAATTTTTCGACTGGTATTTAAGTTACTTACCAACAGCTGTTTTTTGAATCAAGGTCAATGAAGATGTTTTTAAATCCTGTTGCCAACACACTGTCTAGCACATAGATGAACAAACCAACGCAAACAACAAGGGAACGACGCCAAAATATTTATTACTGACGCAAATCACTGTAATTTCAAACAACTGAACAAATAAATGCACGGTAAGGTGAAATAATCGGTCATATGTTAGCGGGAACGAGTGTCTACGGTAAATGACCTAACTTTATTGCATTCTGATAAGAATTTCGTCACGGTTGCGATTATTTCATCACGAATTGCACAAAGTTCAGTGAGAATTTGTAAATAAAATTTTACAAAAAGGGACCAAGACAACGGGGGCGCGATCGATCGATGATTGGTGGAAATTATATGTCAAATATGATTTTGACTTGCTTGACAGTGACGTTTTGATTTTTAGAATGAACGAAAGCCCCTTATCTCAAATGGACGTTCATTCTCATGGACGACGTATGGAAATTCGGTCATTTCCCGCCAGCAGCGTTGCCAAACGTACGATTTAAATCATGTAGTCGAAATCCGCCCCGGGTACCAACCCATGCTACGCCACTGACTGAAATATCAACTGTGTACTATTTTTTCTAGAATTTCTAGCAAAATACGATTTTTTAAGTCTGTGGTACTATCCCTCAAAAATTAATCTGGCAACCCTGTTTACCGCTCGCCCAGTATTGTATTTTATTCTCTTTGGCTCGCCCACCCACGCGTTTTGTTAACTTTTCATTCGTTCACTTTATTTTGTTTTTGTTTACTTTTTCATTTCACGACTTTTGGTTTTGTGTAAAATGTCCATAAAAGTAGAAAATAACTTGAAGTACCTCGAGTTATTCGAGCAAACCGCGCATTACGTGCCTTGCAAAATAGAAGAGGATGGTCCTGCGAACGTGGAAAAATATTTTGAGAAATACATTCAAGAAAACGAAGGAGGTACGTACAGGCTGAATGAATTTTTTGAATTGATAAGCAGTTGATAAGTTAGAGTTGGCTGGTTTACAATTAATTTTAATCATGGATGCAAGCTTAAATGTATTATTGTGTACATTAAGAATTAAAGCTACTCTCCACTGGACTCATTTCTGTAATTTTAAAACTACACAAATGTTAGCCCTACATAATTTTATAAAAATCTAGAATGTGACATACCTAAGAAAGAAAGAAAGAAAATCGATTTATTTGACCATACTCATCACATAACATTACCACGACACATTACAGATAAAGGAAAGTACAGGAAATATAAACATACATGAAGAAAATACCTAGATAGGAACAGTGTTAAGGGCCAAAAAGGTCCCTGTCTCAGCAAATTTTTACCCATAAATTACATAGTACCTAATTACAATCTATGTAATTAGGTACATTTAAACTATACTTGTATCCCAAAATATCTGTGTAGTTTTGTATTAAATACAAAATACCTAAGTACCTACTAAATAAGTGCTAATCTTAAGTTCAAGATTAAATTTCAATCAATTTCAATCATTTATTTCAGACATTGTAGGTAGGTACAACGTTACATACACAGTCCATATCGACACACAATTTTAAAAACACACAGAAAAACACACAATGAAAACATTACAAGACACTTAACACATTAGAATTCAACATGAACTTTCGTCCAATGCTGCATGAAGGGAGAGGCTGTGTCCAGCCTTCCTGCAATGACCTGCAGGTAGCTGTTGGCGCTTCCGCGCACCCTGCGCATCAGCGACGCCGTTCTCTTGCGTAGGATCGCAGCGAACCCGTCGACCCGCGCCTCCGCGAACATGCCTGATGCGCTGCAGAAGTGCGGCAGCCCCATCAGCCACCTGAAGGCATTGTTATATTGGACGCGAAGGGCGTTCCAGGTCTTCTGCTTATGTCTAATCCATAGGTTGCACGTGTAGAAAGACTGGCAGTACGCTCTAAACAGTGTCGTCTTTACCTGCGAACTGCAACGTGCAAACCTACGGGACAACATATTAGCTCGGACCGTTAACGCCCTCCGCTCCCTCTCCATGTCTACATCATCTGCGAGTGCCTCGGTGACCCAGTGGCCCAAGTACTTAAACTCTGACACACGCTTCAGCTGTTTGCCGTCGAGTGTAACCGATGGGACTGTGGCGTAAGTTTTAGAACCCGCCCTGAAAACCATCAGTTCACTCTTGCCCGCATTGTACTTGAGCCCATGGGCCTCCGCATAACACTCGCAGATGCCTACCAGCCTTCTGAGGGCACTGATCGATGGGCTCAGCAGCACCATATCATCAGCGTAGCTGATATTGTTCATGGTGACGCCATCGATTGAGCACCCGATCTGGGTGCTGCTGAGCTCACGGATCAGGCGGTCTATGTATAGGCAGAAAAGCCTCGGTGAAATCCCTCCACCTTGCCTCACGCCGCACTCCAGCCTATACACATCCGATAATGATCCCGCCCAGCTTACATTGTTGTTCTGATTGCCGTACCAGTACTGGAACAGCGAAATCAGCTCCGGAGGAACTTGGGTCTCAGTCGCGAGCTTCCGCCACAACCTGTCATACGAAACCAGATCAAAAGCTTTTGATAAGTCCAAAAAGCAAGCGTAGACAGGTGTGCTTCTGCTCGTGTAGTATTGGACGGTGTGTTTGAGGGTTAATACTGCCGTTTCAGTTGACAGTCCGGCTCTAAAGCCGAACTGGGCATCGTGCAGATTAAGGCATTTCACTAGATGCCTATTAATCACACCGTCCAGCACCTTAGCCATGACCGTGGCGAGTGATATTGGCCTGTAGTTGTTCAGGCTAGATGAGTCACCAGTCTTGCCTTTAAAATCCATTGCCAGATATTTAAATGAGAGCGAAACTAATTTTGACCACTAAATCGAGTCATCTTCAAATGATTTTTTATGCATGATAGACACCTTTATTCCAAAATATGTCGCGCTGCAAACATATCCTAAATATATTCAACATTATAAATAATCAAAAATATTTTTGAAATCAAACGTTTACTCAAAATTAATCGGAAAGTACGAAAAAATGTGTGCGCGTGCTCGGTGTCAGCACCATTTTTTGAGAGGTGCTGTCACCGAGCACGTGCACACAGCTCCATTCAACATGACAGCTTCGTACCTAGGTATTTGATGGTTATACGCGCTTTCTCACTAATAGCGCGCCCCATTTTATTCTACGTGAAACAACAACAAATTCGCATGGTCCGATCCGTTTCCGTTTAGGAGAGGTTCGTAGCCTTTTTAAGATTACATGTGCCTATGTGCCTGAACTAGGTAAAACCTGAATCTCCGGCAAAATTGCTTACAACAAATAGATACTTACTACATAGTAATAATCACATAATTAAAAACAAATTCATAGTGCAGACTTTCAAAATAACTTATAAACTAACTACGCTAAATTAAATAACATCATTATAAACTGGAAAGTACCTAGCACAAGATTGAATACCTACCTACCTGCCACTTTCTGAAAAGATATCAGAAAAACCTAAAAAAAGTTATTGTAACTCATGAACCAGGTACAGGGCCGTATGTAACAGGTTACATAGTTGGCTTCATTTATGGTGAGAGTGCCGATGGATCGTCTCTCAACGTTTATCGATAACGGATTTTGGCCGAAGGGTGTCGTGTTCAGGAAATTCTGTGGAAGGCTGACACGCGACACCGCGCGCACGTCATTGACCCAGTGCCAATGACACGATTCTTATAAGTTTTTATAATTATGTATGTTAGTCTCTAAGTTATTTATTATATGGGCCCTAGTTAAGTTACTATGTATGTACTTGCTTGTGATACCTGAAATAAATAATTATTTATTTATTTATTTATAGTAAGTGTTTATGCAGTCAGTATGGGGAACGAAATTGCTCTGAATGATACTAAATTTCCCCCATAATACTCACTCATCAGGTATCTTACCTGGCTCAGAAGTCTCAGAAATAAAATCACATGCCCTAAGAGACAATAATTGAGACTCCAACTACATCCAAAAACCACAGAGAAGCTAAAACGAAGCTGTCAAACACCCAAAGTCCTGCTCCGGTACTTCAAGGAGCTGGGCGGTTTAGGCAGGGGGATAATGCACAATACACTCCCATGCGAGATGTCAGTGCAAATCACAGTCCCCGCACCTAAAATTTGATTTAGAATGGATAATACGCAAAGGAAACTAAACATTAAAAAAAAGATAACAAACACTTGTGAAAAAAGTTGAGTAGCAAATATTTTTTTTTACAGAGCTGACAGGATCTTTCCGTGGATACCCTTTAGATGGCACCAGGATGTCTTTCCCTGCAAGCTACCATGCTGTTATAGTCACTGAGGCCAAGAGGCCCTTAGCTGAAGATGCAGATAGGAAGTTTCAGGTATAATACTTTTTCCCCTTGTCTGAAAGCTACCATGGTTTGAAATAATAGGTACATATTAGTGGAGTAAATAATGCTGGAAAATCCACACAGCATTATCTAGCCCCAAGCTAAGCAGAGCTAGTGTGATGGATACTAGATGACTGATATACATAATCAGAATATTATATTATGTATGTTACAATTACATAGATAGATAATTTTTATTAGACAAAGAAAAATATCCAGAACACCCGGGGCAAATATTTGGAGATCGTATAAACATTTGTCCGAAGGCGGGGATCGAACTCGCAAGCTCCTGCGTCGCATGCGGACCTTCGCCCACCGCGCCACATCTATCAGGCGTCAAATCTAATGCGTTCAAATCGACCGTGCGACCGTCTCAGACGACATAGATACAGTCGCGATGCCGCCGGCGCGTCGCGCGTTTGCATCGCTACAAAAAGTCGCCATCCAAAAGTTAAAATATTTTCCAGATTGTGGGAGGTTTCAAGGACTTCACCTATTGGAACTGGGACAAGAAGCCATCCAAGAATGACAACCTTGTAAAGGCTATGGACTGGATAGATTTGGCTGATGCGGTATGTATTTCACATACATTTTTATCAGGATCAGTTGAGCTACCCCTAGATAATTAACGACAGTCTGTAGTTAGCTCAACCGTTAAAATTTTTAGTTCACGCAGTATTAGTCAATTACCAATAACGGCAATAACCCTGTATATCTAGTACCTATGTGGTTTGAGATTTAGAAATAAATGAATGTTTAACATTAGCCTAATCTGTTCAGTAGTTTTGGCTCGTGCAACAATATAAACCAATTTATTATGAATGTAAGCGGGTTAACTACGAACCTAGTTTGTGTTGGAAGAACACCAACGTCTCATCCCTTAACGAGGGACTTCTTCAGGGTGAGTGCGGTTCACGTAGCGCTCGTTCAGCGCCGCGGCGCACCCTGCGGGCGAGAGCCCGCTGCGCGCGTGTCGTAAGTGCTGGTTGCGGGTGTCGGGGGGCATGCTGCTCGGTAATGATATCGAGTAGGAGAGTCATCTTCTGGCGGAGATCCCAGCGCACTCATCCTGAAGAAGTTCCTCGTTAAGGGATGAAACGTTGGTGTTCTTCCAACACAAACTAGGTTCGTAGTTAACCCGCTTACATTCATAATGAATTCGTCAAACTACGAAAGTTTTTATAGTAAAATAAACCAATTTATTAGACATGGAACGAGTGGTGATTCGCAGAGTACTCTGCCTAGATTGGGCCGAGTTCTCGGCTTTAAAATAACACGGTAGCGGGCGGCACGTGGATATTTCTTTTACACAGAGTAGGTAACAGCGCGATATTACAGTGCGATGAATCTGTGCACGGAAATCCCTTTTGCGCGGGGAAAACCCTAATTTCATAATTTGTCACTTTTGTACGACTATATACTATTCACGTAGAAGAGGTTACTCGTAAGTTTAATTAATTATTTTATGTCGACAACGCGTAATTTATTACAAGAAGTAAGTACTCAATGATAAAAACTGGGTTAGTGTCTTTAATTATTTTCCTTGCAATATAATTATGGCCGAGTACTCGGTACTCGGCCGAACTCTAAAAAAGGCCGAATCCGCAGAGTACCGAATCCAAACCGAGTACTCGTCCCATGTTTACAATTTATTACTTGCTGCCTACCTAATCTTATCTCATAACTGACAATTTTAATTGCTCATGTAAACAGAATTCAATGCTATTTTTTTGTTACAGATTCATGGTGACTAATATTTTTTAGTAGTGTAGGTAGGTATATCTAATAATTGTTAATACATTCATAAGTTTATCAAATCATCATCAGCCCGTACACGTCCACTGCTGAACATAGGCCTCCCCAAACGATGACACGAATAACGGTCCTGAGCCGCCTGCATCCAACGACTCCCTGTGACCGCTACGATGTCGTTGAACGACATCGCCTCCCACTCGATCGACCAACGACAGTCGTTGGTCCATCAAGTGGGAGGTTTTCCCACTCTCCGTTTCGCATTGCATCGTGGTCGCCACTCGAGAACCTTTACTCCCCAACGGTTATCGGTTCTACGAGCTATATGGGTATATATAAGTTTATCAAATAAAAACATTATTAATAATAATTTACCTTTATTAATCTTAAAACAAAATGCATTTAAAACTAATTATATCTAAAAGGTACAAAGTTTATTGAAGCACACGCGAAAGTTTACTTGCATTTCGTGAAGAAAAATGTCATTTGAGGTGCCTTAGACAACCTCTTGTAGTAGTTTGTGGCCTGGTACACAAAATATTGCATTTAGTTCTACTTTCAATTTTACTCCTCATACTGCCTCCTAATACAGGTATTTACTTACTTAAAAGGAGGCTCCAATCACGGATACAATTTAAATACTGATTGATACTGTAAAACAATTGATAGTGATAGTGAAATAAACATTTTTTTCAATTTTACTAAACTATTTTTAGTAGAGTGCGCTGATAAGCTCCATAGCGCTGTCTTAGCTTTGTCTTTTTTGTACCCCAGCTTCTGTCAACAGACTTTTGCAGTCAGTCGGAATTGTAGTCAGTCAAGTCTTTCCCACATTGTCATGCCGCCGCCTGGCTACAGGGCTAAAGAAGGGTTACTTACGTTTCTTTTATAACAGGCAGAAAAGTTGGAAACACACTATTGATCCGACAAAACGCGAGGCGTGTTGATTTGAATCAAATCATAATTAATTTTTCTATGACCAGACTCGCTAAACACCCGACGACGCCACAAAATGCTCAAATGTAAATGGGGTATCGACGTCGCGTTTCAGGGGTCATCCATAAAGTATTTCACACTAATTTTGTGATTTTTTGACCCTTCCCCCATCCTTGTCACAGTTGATCACAATTGTGAGACCCCCCCCTCCCTAGTGTGATGTCACATGTTTTGCAATTTTACTTTTCTGGTTATGGAGGTAATTCTTTTTTATGTTAGAGTTAAGAAATCAAGTAGAAATTTCCCTCAAACAGAAATTTAAATTTTAGATATGAAAATATTTTTAAGTTTTTCTTACATTACATATGTACTTATATTGTTATATAGTTAAGTTCTTTAAGTTTCCTTGATAGTTCAAACTTTAACACTTAGATGTATCTATTAGATTTTTAAATGTGACGTCACGAAACTAAGGATCCCTCCCCCTTGTCACATAATGTCACACTTCGTTGACCCCCTCCCTCCCTCTTAGCGTGTGACGTACTTTATGGATGGTCCCTAATGCGTTAGCGCCTTTACTCTAGGAACTAAATTTTGAATATTAGACCTTAACCTTTTTAGTCACACTCTCTTCAAAACTATCATCTCTTTCTCTCTTCTTGCTTTTCTCAGTATTATTATTCGCAATGTCTTTATCACTCGCATTATCTTCTTCAATATTTATATCAACATTTTCTTTCTCATTTTCCTTGTTCTTCGTTTTCTTCCCGACCCCTTTGCCTTTCTCAGAGTTATTCGTGTAAAACTCTTCTAATTTACGACTGTCTTTTCCTGTGAGTGGTTCCAGTTCGATGGTTTCGTCTAGTTCTTGGTTTTTGGGTTTTTCTACTCTTTCCTCATCGTCAGATTCTATTATGTTGCGTCTTGGCTTTGGTTTAGGTTTTGAGGTACCAGCTGTAAACAAAACGAGTTTTGTTTGTACACTGCTAATGTTGTTAAACTTACTTAACTAGGAATTTTAATTATAAGGAACTAGCTGCTGCCCGCGCCTTCAACCGCGTTTTATCGGGATACAAAATAGCCTATGTTATTGCAGCTCCCAAACTATACCCATACCAAATTTCAGCCTAATCGGTTCAGTAGGTATTGCGTGAAAGTGTAACAAATATCCATACATCCATCCATACTTTCACATTTATAATATTAGTATGATAAAAAATTATTAGTAGTGGTTTCTTTTTCACTTCTTCCACTAGTGGACAAAAAATTGAAGTGAAGAGAATATCAATAACACCTTATTTCTTATTTGATAATAATAACTATGTTTATAGTATACAATTTGACTTGTCTAAGTGCTTATTTTGTAAGCCTAAAGAAATAAAGTTATTGATTCTGATTCTGTATGTCGGGATACCGTGTACCTCCCTGCCTTATTTCATCAGGATCTGTTTAGCCGTTTAAGCGTGAATAGGTAACAGAATAAATAAAAGACGATGGTGTGACGCGGCGGGCGAAGGTTCGCGACGCAGGAGGTTGCTGTTTGATTCCAGCCTTTGGACAAATGTTTGTACCTGTGTGGATTGTCCAGCATTGTTTTATAATAAATATCTTTTGCTTTTGTAATAGTCCTACTTCTTACTATCCTACTAATATTATAAATGTCAAAGTTTGTATGGATGGATGTATGGATATTTGTTACTCTTTCACTCAAAAACTACCGAACTGATTGGGCTGAAATTTGGTATTGGTATAGTTTGGGACTTGGAATGACATATAGGTTATTTTTTTACCCGATAAAATGCGGGCAAAGGCGCGAGCAGCAGCTAGTCTAGAATAAAATTAGCATAAGTTCCTGCTATAACTAACATCAGCTATTTGTCAAAATAGGTCATTCCATTTCAGAGGTATGCCAATATTTTAAAATAAAGTGTATTTGCTAAAATAAACTTTCATAAGTACCATGTAGTACCACCATACCTATGGTTTTTGTTTATATTACTGACATGATACTGCAATTTTATGTATTTGTATAGATTGTACTAGATGTGTACAATCTATACAAATTATACACTGCTTATGCTTACCCGATTCCTCCTTCCCATTCTCTGCCTTTTGACTTGGTTTTGGGATGAAGAAAGCGCTGATAGCTCGCTGCCATTTAGGTGTTTCACGCGGGCACACTGGGTTGCCGCTGCCAGAAGACTTGGAGCTACGTTCTGAACCACCTGAAATGATTAATAATAATCTACATAAGATACCAACTTGGGCGTAACTATAATTCAAAACGAAACATTATTGAAACTTTCAGTGGCTATCCACTACTACGCCATCCACCACTGCAGAGTACAAAAATAATTTTGGTCTATGCTTCTGCTTCCCGCCTTCGACACTCCTGAGCCTAATAGGAGTAAAGCGGTCTTTGTGGTAAGTTGTATATCGCATACTAAAAATAACATGAAGGTATGTACGTAATGGGTTATATTATAACAGCACGAATACTCACCAGATCCACTAGAACTGTTAGACGGAGGCGGTACGTTACATCTAGCCTTATTACTCTTTCCAGAAGACACTGCAAGAAGTAAAATTTATTAGAAGAATTAGTACAAAGTAAAATACAAGTCATGTTGGGAATTTCGAATTTGTGAGTAATTACTTGTTGTTATTATTTACCTTTAGCACCAATCGATGCTTTTGTTCTCGCCATAACAACACTATCGTTAAATTCTAATAAAAACAAGAGAAATCCGACTTCTTACGATTGTTTGTTGAAGGGCGTGTGAAAAAAACGCGGTAAAATTGTAAACAAAACCTTTATTTTGAGACTATTTCTTGGGCAATGTATGAAAGCAGATACATTGCTTCTTTCTGTCAACCGAAACTGCGGTTCGACGAAATCTGTTTGTTGTACTCTCGGTCTACAGCATCAAGCTTGCATCAAGCATTGTAATTTTTACTCTGTTTTGCAGTGACATTCGTTCATTCATTTCTAGGACATCTGTGGTACATTTGTATATCGTTCGTTCGTGTCGTTTTCTTTTCGTTTGTGTTTTTGTATTTTCGTTTCGATTTTTTCAATTTTTTCCGTGCTTTCCGAAGAAAAATATGAATAAACATAGGTTCAGTTTTATCGTAATTTATGTGCCTTAAGCGTCTGCTCAATAACTTCTTCGAAAAGATTGTATTGCAATTTATGCAATGCAGTTATGAAAAACTAATTGCAGTTTGATTTGTGCAAGCTCGCATTAATTTCCGTCTGACATCAAACTTTCGAAGTTATCTACTTCTGTCCATGCACGTGCAGCGATATTTTATTACCTTCAATGTGAAAAATATAGGTACTTACCTATCGTATAGGATTATATGGTATATATATATATATATATATATATACTCAAATACTGCAACGGTTGACTTGACATACTTACGTTTATTTTCAGTTAGAAGTGCTTAGTATGGATGATGATATAGAAATCGAAGAGCATGATATCTTGGAGCACCCTCTAGTTAAGGCTGTCTTTCCAGACCTCTCAAAAATAAAGCTCCAAGTTCATTCAGAAGGTAAGGATTTGTGTATAACACCATTCCCTAGCCAGGTTATTTTTCTTTGTAAGCTTCACTCCTGGGAAGCAGCCTCCCCCACATACTTCCATGCATCTTGCTCCTGGATCAGCTGGACTCGTGTGACATCAAAGGTATCCAGTTTGTTACTTCATTGCTCGTCATCTGAGTGGTTTAAATCCCCTTAAGCCTGTAAATTGCAATTACTGCAATTTACAGGCTTTTGGGGATTTAATAGTAATAGTAATTTTTATTCATAAAGATAACATAGATACATTTTTAAAAGCTAACACCATTGTATTTTGTTTTTTCATACAAATATATATACTGACATTACAAATCCAGACCTTCAGTATACAATAAACAAAAAGGGAGCATATCAGCTTTTAAAAATTTATCTCTACTCAATTCTCAAAACACAATTCATGTAGTTTCTAAACATAAATTGTGAGAAATGATTCTGATGGGACTTGTATGGCCTATAAGGGGTTGTCCATTATCAAATGATGTTTTGTAGCATCTTTTAACCCCCCCAGGTGATATGTGGTGCCACAAGCCTCACATTATTAATGGACGAACCCTAAGGCCTTTGCCACTGTGAAAGTTTTAATTTAATTTAATTACCTATAATTTTTGTAATTTAAAAACATAATTTATAAAGTTGATAAGAAAACCTCCAACTCAACCCGTGGATGTCATAAGAGCCGATTGGGCCGTGGGGCCGTACGAATATCGACCCCTCCAACTCAACCCGTGGATGTCGTAAGAGCCGACTAAGGGAACCTAGGAGGAAGGGCAGCAGCTTCCTTCTGAGTATTTTAAACACCAACACTGCGATCACCAATCCGCCTGCCAAGCGTGGTGATTATGGCAAATCCCCCCCTATATGGGAGACCATCCACTCAATGGACTGACGACATCGTAGAGGTCGCAGGGAGTCGATGGATGGAGGCGGTTCAGGACCGCTATTTGTGGCGTCATACGGGGGAGGCCTATGTCCAGCAGTGAACGTGTATGGGCTGATGATGATGAATAAGAAAAATTTAATTGTAAACTAATTAAATTAACAACTATATCTATTATGGCGCTTATTAGGGGAGGCCTATGTCCAATTGTGGACTAAATAGGTGATGATGATGATGAACTATTATGTAAAAGATTATGTAGATAACTACCTATAATAAATAGTAAAATGAATAACGCTGGACAATTCACACAGCATTATCTAGCCCCAAGCTAAGCAGAGCTTGTGTTTTGCTATAGTTACTAGATAACTGATATACCATTTATACAATACACTACATAGATAGATATTTTTCATTATACAGCAGGGCCTTGGTAATCCATACATACCCTAAATGTCCCTGTACAGATGTATGGAGTGTTTGTACATATTATATTCAAAGTCTTATTCTAAATAATACAAGGTTTTCTATGGTTGAGAATTTGTTTTTAATAAGTAAAATTTTTAAAAAATTCATTGTTTAAATCACACTTTATTAATTTGATGAGTAAAGTATTTAACACAGACATGATACTAACTGCGCCTAAGATTTCTGTGCTATTTAGCAACATAGAAACCGCTTTTGCCAGAACAAAAATCTGTAGATTGTAAAAACATTTCATTCTGGGTGGTTATTGAAACCTCCTGCATCTCACTGTTCGCCTACAGGTGAACCTTTACCTGTCGCCCACTGATGCATCATAAAAAATTATTCAATATACAGAAAATAATAATGCATAATCTCATAAAGCCTAATTATTTTACAGCATATGATACCAGTCTGCTACATAATGAAGAATCCAATTTACTTAAAGAAATACCAAACTATATTGAAAATAACTTCACTGAAGAATTTTACCAAGGAAATGGAGAAGAATTTGAAAATGGTGAAGAAAACCATCTTGAAGAAGAATTATTGGACGAAGACAATGCAGCTCAAGTTGACCCCCTTCAAGATGAAAGTAATCTAGATGTATGTGATAAACTTCAACGTGATGACATTAACATGACTGTTAATAGAACAATTGATAATATAGTTCATGAAATATCTGACGATGAAGCTATGGCTGAGGTTACTGAAGAAAATGTTACAAATGTGGCAAACGAAACTCAAACTTATGTCAAACAATACAAAGTCAATTTTAAATCGCACAACTCTATAGAGATTGTAAATTTTGTTGAACTTTCTGATGATGAAGAACAGAATATCAGCATAAATGGTCATAATTTAAAAATATGTACTGCAAATAATCAAAACGGTGTCGCTATTGATATTGACGAAGTCACAACCGTGTTAGAAATAGCAAAAGATGATGAAACACAGAAAAGCGGAGATGGTCATTCTGAACATAGTGAAAAAAGCTATATTGAAAAAAGCCGAAACGCGAATAAGGTTTCCCTGATTGATGGTCGAAGTGGAGCTACAGAAGTTTCGTATGATGAAAAAAAAGAAAACAGGGAATCTATAGTTGATGGACAAGATGAACTTATTGATGATTTATTAGATGAGAATCAAAACTCTCCACTTGAAAGTATCCAGGAAAATGAAAAGTCTTTGGTTATAAACGAAAATACCATAATCGAAAATATCCAAGAAGCCAATCAAATTGTTAATGATGAATATATCACTGGTGATTTGTTGGATGAAGTTGAAAATAGACACAAAAGAGTCCAAGCTGTGATATCTGAAGAAACTTATATAGGATCTCCTGTAAAACAAGAAATTGAAGATGCTCCTATAAAAGAAGAAATCATTGATGACTTTGGAGAAGAATATAATTTCGACGAATCTGCATCAGAAATGGGAGCGAATTTGAATATAACACCTACATTTGACGAACCAACAGACTATATTCCTAATAAGATTATATTAGGCTCGAAACCAAGTCCCACAATTAGACCGCACGTTAAAAAATATTCTTATTTAATGGTAAGCTTAGAAGACTGGGGCATACACCTCAACCAGAGTCCATGTTACTGTCGTGAATGTAAAATCCTCTTTACAACACCTAATGCATTAGATTATCACAATATGTCAGCTCATTCATTACTCGCGCCTATAACCAATCGAGCTGTTAAAAGCACTGCCAAAAGTTCTAGACCTAACATAGCTAAAAAAAGTACTAGCTCTGCAGATCTAGATAAATCTACGCATTGCAGCCACTGCAACGTAAATTTCAAAGATAATATAGCTTTAATAAAACATCTATACGAGTTATTACCACAGCAGTACAACTGCAATTCTTGCAGCAAAACTTTTAACAGCCAAAATGATTTGGCAAACCACAGCGCTGTCCATGTAAAACCAGAGCCTAGGAAAATTTTAAAACCTAAAAAGAATTTAGATAACCCAATGCTGAGAAGTTTATTGACACAGAAACCTAAAATACCTATAAAAGCTAAAAATATACCAGCCAATGTAATTAAAGTTCCTGTTAAAATTAAACCAGAGCCAGTTGATGATTCAGGGTTTAAGTTTAAATGTATGGTTTGTAGTGATATACTAAGCAATTACGGTTTAGCCCGAAAGCACCGAGAAAACCATCCCGAGAAAAAAAACCAAATGATATTCAAGAAACTAATAACAGTAAGCAAACTGAAACGTACGAGAGATAAAATTGTTTTCGAAGATGAGAAACCTATAAAGAAACACAAATTCACAAATGATCCGTCTTCTAAATCTGATGATTCTAAAGCGAAGGTTGAAATAGTACCAAAATCAGCATTGTTCCAATGCCCCAAGTGTCGTTTACACTTTACTTCTAGTACCGCTGGGATAGCCCACATGGCGCGTAGCAATTGTGACCTCAGCAAATGCCCGATATGGACATGCCCGACCTGTAAAAAGAAAATGCGTTTAAAAGATACAGAAATACATAAACGACAACACCAAATGAACGCTAAACTAAAAATCTACAAGGTGACAAGAAACTCGCACGAAAGAACTCTTTGCAAATGCTTAAAGTGTAACGTTCATTTCGAGTATGTTTTGCTAAGGTTGCACCTTAAAAACTGCGGGAAAATCCCAACAGCAAAGTGTCAAAAATGTAACATCTATCTAATGAAAAACAAACTGCAAGGTCATATGACGAAACATGACATCTTGAAGCTAAAACCTAAGGATTTTGTATTCGTTGAGTATATGATAGCGAATGATAAAAGCAAAAAGATTAAACAAGTAAAGTCTACTGCTAAAACAGCACTTCCTGCAAGGTCAGCTGTCGATATAACAAAACCATTGATTGTAAAGACAAAACCTGGAGTGGAACTAACGCAAAATTTATTAAAGGTTGATCGATCAGAGAAAACAAGAACAAAGAAATATAGAATGTTTTTCTGTAATCATTGCAAAATTTGTCTGACATACATTCGCAAACCTGAATCGCACTTCGCTAAGAAATGCGTTATGTATGGCAAACAGTCATTCGTTTGTAATAAGTGTGGATTGTTTCTACCGTGGAATACTAAGCAATCTCATGCTCGCCTTCATCAACAGAAAAACTTCTCTTTAAACGATATTCAATTCTTGGATTTAGTAACGAAAAAACCCATCGCGCTCCCCATGATAAAATACACTTCATGCCCAACTTGTAAAATACACTTTCTGACAAAAGGGGATAGACGCAGGCATATATGTGGAGAAGACTACGAAAATTGCGAATACTGTGGCGAGATGTTCGAAATTTCTACACTTAAAATCCACAAGCAATTTCACCTAGCCAGAAAATTGATCTTCAAACCAAAGATTGAAAAATCTGAACCTGAAACCTCTGTGTCGGTGATCCCAGAACTCATGATGAGGTACGAATCTCTAAACCCAACCTGGAATATACTTTTCATATGCTCGAAATGCGAATTGGTCACAGATTTGTACAACAAAGCTGTAGAACACAGCCAGGAGCATTTAAAAAAAGGCTACAAACCACCAAAATCGATCACCTGCTATATCTGCAATTTACTTTTTGACGAAACATGCTGGGCTAATCATAAAGAATTGCACACTCAGATGTCCATAAGACGCAAAGCGTTCAATCTACTCACATATACCCCCGAGAATCTTCTAGAAGAGTCATGGTTTCAAATGTTCGAATCTGTCCCTGAGAAAGAAATCCGACAGATCATAGACCAAAGCGTTTTCGGCGGCGAAAGGAGCCTCAAAATGAAGCTTATGAAATATGGACTCCCTGAGTTTACGTTATATTGTTGTAGCAATTGCCAAGTATGCTACGACACCAACAATCTAACCGCTCACGTCAACGTGAAATGTAAAGGGTCGAAATATCGATGTTCAGAATGTGAAATAGCTTTCGAGAATGAGTCGACCCTAACTTTCCACAAAATGTTACACGAAAGGGGAATCAAGAGAGAAGAGTTCCGAATCATACATTTTATCAAGACAACGCAAACGGTTAAGCAGAATTCTGATATAGACCATGCAGTATCGTCCAAGATGCAGGAAAAGGAGTTATCACCTTTGAACATAAACGAGAAAGTGGATCCTAGGGCACTAAAAGTTTTGATGGAAGTCAGAGAAAGAGTAAGGAATGATGAAATAGATTTGGATTCACCAGTAGAATTGAATCCGCGTGCGAAATTTAGTATGCACAGGTGCATAAAATGCTCAGCATGCATTCATATGAAGATACACAGAAACAAACACAAGTGTGCTCCTGTCCACGAACTTTACTTCTGTACAATATGTAAACAGAACTTTCACGGTAGACGAAAAGGTTTTCATAAAGCCAAGCACGACTTAAATCCAAAATTTAGACCTAAAAACACCAATGTCTTTGAGTTCGATTTAAAGGATCTAAACCAAACGACTCGAAGGAAAACATACAAAACAACTGATGTAAAAGCAAATAAAAAATATAAAAACATGAAAGTCATCAGTTCTAAAGCTACGAAAGGTAGTAAAAAGGTGTTTGCTACAAGTTCAAAACCCAGCAAAGTTAAAAGGGAAAACTCCGTTGAATCTTTTGAAAAATTTGTTAAATCTGTTACCAGTGATACCAAGACTGAAGATTCTAAACCAGAACTGAATTCAACCCAAGAAAATTACATAGATCAAGGCAACAGAAGAACCTTCAAAATATACAAATGCGTTTGTGGTCTACATTACACCTCAATTAAAACTATAGAGAAGCACATGGAAACGTGCAATACTGGCGTTGAAATATCAACAGACAATTGCAGTAAATGCGGTCTACTCTTCCCAACAGAAATCTTAGTAACCCATCTATGCAAACACCATAGCGTTGACACTGACTCTGATATAACTATAGAGGAAGTTAAAAAGAACAAAACGACTTATGTTAGTAATAGAACAGGAGCCAAGAACAAAAATAAAACTAGACAAACTGAAAGTAAAGAAGAAGCCAAGGACAAAAAAAATTCAAGAGACTATATAAAAATATACAAATGTGGAGAGTGTCAAGTACATTATCTAAATCAAAATACCTGTTACAAACATGCGTACAAAAATCACGTTAAATTAGAACCTAAAAAATTCATAGATTGCAAAGTATGTGGTCTTGCGTTCACGTTGTCACAATTACATGTTCATATAAAGAAACATCATGAGACTGAGTTGGATTTGGACAAGGTTTTAGTAGAAGAATATCACCCTGGTACAGGGAAGAAGTCACTGAAAATTGACATTTATTTCGCTAGCGAAAAAGTTCAAAATTTACAGGTCAGTTCTAGTAACGATTGAGTTTGGGCCTTTGCGGTAGCTTATACGCGTATTTTTTTAAACTGTAGTTGACTGTAGACACAAACTCATTTAATTCATGTCTAGTGTAGCATAAAAATAAATTACATTTTTTCAATTGACTGTGTGGCGCCAGTTTAACAACAGGCAGCCCTTTAACGAACTAAAGCATTAATATTTAACGGATGTATACTAGCTAAATTGCAAAATGAAGGATACGATGCATAAAACAGAGCACGTTGACTTTATTAATACAAAATACATGCAGTTAGCTTTTATTTTTAACGAGATTTCTCTTCGGATCCGTACCTTAGAAAGGAATAATATAACATACTAGCTGCTGCCCGCGCCTTCGCCCGCGTTTTATCGGGATAAAAAATTGCCTATATGTTATTCAAGGTCCCAAGCTTTACCCATACCAAATTTCAGCCTAATCGATTCTGTATTTTTGAAATGAAATGAAATGAAATGAAAAAATGAAATGAAAAATAATTTATTTGTGCATTGAGACTTACAACAATTTAAATAAAATAAAAAATAAAATAAAAATACTTATAATTGTAAGTCCGAATTCACAAAATGGCCTCTGCCTCAGCATGGGCTGATTGCTAGCAAGCTAGTAATCAACGCTGGTCTTCCGTCAGAGCCATGTTGCTGACGATACGGACAATCTGTCTACAATTTTGCGTGAAAGAGTAACAAATATCCATACATCCATCCATACAAACGTTGACATTTATAATATAAGTAGGATTTGAATAGCCAAAGTTAATATTTCAAGGACAGCTTGTCGAAACCTCACAAGACTCATGAATTAAATAAATAAAAAATACGAATGACAAATATAATGACAACCACTGAGTTAGTTAGACATAAATTTAGATAAAAGTAGCTGCCATGTAGCCAATATTTGACGTTTTCTTAAATTACTCAATAACTACAGCTAACCTTGCGGCCAATTTATTAGATAAATGTGCAACGGCCGAAAAAGGAACTACATTAGACTCTCACTTGCTAAGGTTTGGTGTCCTTTTCCCAGCTACAGGTCAGTGCAGAGTTAGTATGTGCGGAGCTAACCAATCGATTTACAATGACAATGGTATCGTCGCAGAGTCGTCCATAGATGAAATAATTTGGCGTGTTTTAAAAAACGATAAACCGACGTCTAATTCTCTTACTTTTACACTTATTTTAAGTTTTACAGGATAAATGTCTCGCGGACATTTATCCCGCACGGACTTACGGACTATAGCGCCGTTAGCTCCACCTACAGTGGAAACATTGAAGTTATCCAATCCAGCTGAAAGTCTAAAGTTACATTTAGATCATTTGACAAGAGGTATCGCTGTTGCTAAAGGTTTTGTTATTATAGTAGAGTTTTTTAAGATTACTCCAAGTGCGGGCATACGCACTATAATAACAAAAAACTATCTATAATGTTTGTTAAGAGACTTCAAAAGGAGGTTCTCAATTCGCCTGTATGTTTTTTTATTTTTTTGTATGTATGTTACGCGATATCCGCCAATTATGGACCGATTAAAAAAAATATTTCATGTATAGAAAATGATACCGAGGGGGTGGATCCCATACATTTTTTATCCCCAGGAGATTAGTATTTATCCCGCAAAACTGCAATAAGTGTTAAAGTAAGAGAATTTGAAGTCGGTTTATCGTTTTTTAAAACACGCCATTTTATCTTTGTTAATAAAGGTTTTTATTATGGTGAAGCGATTTAGTGGAATTCGGCCAATGCACAAGTATTTTTAAGACCATTACTTCGTTCTTTAGACTTAAGCCCATTTAGACTTAGCTAAGACAATACTTTTAACTTTCAAAGTCGAATATTAGAACTAGGTTAAGTTCTAAAACCAAGCCATGCAGCACAGATAATATAAGACTTGTATTTTTGATGAAATAATTTAGCTTAATTCTCTTCTAAGAGATATAAGAGTGTCTTTTATAAAATAGTCAAAATATTTGTAATATATGTAGATATAATTAGCTGGCAAGGAATTTTGCTTGAAAACTTTTAATGACGGGGTAAAACGGGGTGAATAGAAATGGAAGAAATAGTGGAGCAAGACATTATCTGGCTTGTAGCAGTGGAAGTATACTTAGTCCGTGACTTATCACCTCCTGTGTGGTATATATTTTCTTTCTTTCTTGCTTTCTGTGTCTGTGGATCTGACCTCTGTAAAAGGATGTTTTTGCTCCAGTATTTCGTCCATTTCTATTCACCCTGGAGTCTCTTTTCATTATGTTTTACGGTATTAGAATGAAGAAATATTTAGTAACAATTACGCGTATAACCTTCTCTGATAGTATTCATCAAAGTAAGTTGTCTACTAGTTTCGTCTCTCCACGAGACATCTTCAGGACACCACAATACTCGACCTTGACATTGAGATTGGTAAGCACAGCAACACCGACAGAGTCCCGCCAGTGATGTTGCCTCTCCGAGCTCCGCGCGCCAAGTGAAGCATTGCCCGCAAAACCCCCCTTTATATAGTCACGGATCAAACAGTGCGCACACAAAGTTCATAGTGTGTGTGTGGCAGTACTATTGTTTGAAAAGATTCGTAATAACGGTGACCTAGGCAAACCTGTACTAAGTTCATTCAACAGTGTATTATTACTATATTTTGTAATTTCTAAATTTTCTAAGACTGACATCCGGCTGACGGGGTTTTGCGGGCAATGCTTCACTTGGCGCGCGGAGCTCGGAGAGGCAACATCACTGGCGGGACTCTGTCGGTGTTGCTGTGCTTACCAATCTCAATGTCAAGGTCGAGTATTGTGGTGTCCTGAAGATGTCTCGTGGAGAGACGAAACTAGTAGACAACTTACTTTGATGAAAACTATCAGAGAAGGTTATACGCGGAATTGTTACTAAATATTTCTTCATTCTAATATTGTGCAATGGATTTCCGCAAAGTAACGCCTGAATCTATTATTTATGTTTTACGGTATTTTATTTTGTAAAGATTCGCTATTGATTTGGTAGTTTTTATGATCATCTCTTTGTATTTGCGTGATTTGCCTGAAAACGAGGCATTTTTTCTTATAGCTCCTCGAAAGAGACGGACCAATAAGATAGTATGGTTTGAATAAAAAAATAATTTGTCATTATAATTTTTTTAATCTCTTTCATTCGCGTAGATAAAGATTGTGATTGGAAATGGCAGGATCTCATGCTGTCCCGCTTTGATCATCTTGGTCCAATATTTTACCAGTCAACAACCATAAAAAAGGCGCTAATTTTCAGTCCTAATATTTATCTACACGACTAATACGCATTTATTAAATACTAGCTGACCCGTGCCCACTTCGTTGGGCGGTAAACATTTTTAGTTTTTATAGCCTACGGGGAAATGTGTGGGGCCCACTACCGGGAGCCCCACTGCTGGGGCCCCACTGCCAGTGTCCCCCACTGTGGGGGGCTACTGAATGGGTTTCACTGCGGGGTAATGTGGGGGCCCCACTGTGGGGGCTACTGAGGTCCCACTGTATCAGTCCTAATCTTTATCTACGCGACTTATACGCATTTATTTAATATTGGACGCGACTTGTTGTCAATACCTTGATTTTGTTCACTAGTTCGTATTAGAATTTAATAAACTCGGTAATAATAGTCACAAAACCTCATAAAGTTTATTTTAAGTTGTTTAACACCAAAATAACAAAAATATTTAGTAACAATTCCGCGCAAAACCTCAAAAGATCCAACATAATTTTGCGTGTTTTAAAAATAGATAATTGTCTGTCAGCTGTCAATATTTTCACGAACTCAACAGCAGAAGAGACACTTTTATGTTTTAGCTTGTTTATAATCATAGTATCTTGTAAAATGGTTCGAGTATAGGTATCGTTATAAATATAAAATATTTTTATTCAAAACCATTTTGCTGTAACGTAACATGCAATGTAAAATGAAAGAATTTGCCGTCCACATTGTCGCAACGTATCATGATGTAACAGAATTCCCATAGTGTGGACGCCTTGCGCGCACGCACCTTCTCTCTTTGAGCTAGTTCAGACATGGCGGGAACCGCGCGGTTTCAAAAACATAATTAACGCGGTTCCAAACCGCGCGATTTGTAATCGTGCTTTTGTTATCTCGGCTCGACTAACCGCGCGGTTACGTCTGAACAATTACGATAATACTAGTATTGACGACCTCTGTGGCGCGGCGGGCGAAGGTCCGCCTGCGACGCAGGAGGTTGCGGGTTCGATTCCCGCCTCGGGACAAATATTTGTACGATCTGTAAATATTTGTTCAGTTCAGTTCGGGATGTTTTCTATGTATAATAAAAAACATCTATCTATGTATCGTATTATATTAAGTATATCCGTTATCTAGTACCCATAACACAAGCTCTGTTTGGCTTGGGGCTAGATAATGCTGTGTAAATAGTCCAGCATTATTTATTTATTTTTTACGACATCTTAGCGGTCGCAGGTAGTCGATGGATGCAGGCGGCTCAGGACCGCTATTTGTGGCGTCGTACGGAGGAGGCCTATTTCCAGCAGTGGACGTGTATGAGCTGATTTGATGATGATGATGATTTATTTATTTTGTATAAATAAGACCCGCGCGGTTCCCATGCGATTCTAAAATTGTGCGGTTCTCGCAGTGTCTGAACGTAGGCTTAATGTTACGTTGCACGTTACGTTACAGGAGTCTGTACCCGGCTTTAGGACAAAATGGATTACAAGAATCAATTATCTTATGTTCTTAAAGATCTAAAATTTGCCTGAACAAGTTTAGGTTTATGAGGACCTAAAGTTGATACCTACCTACCTGACATTTAAATCTTTAGGAAAAGTTTTTTTTTGTTTTTGTCATGCACATTATGTATTATTTTCTCCGTGCGAGTATTAGTTAAATAATTACTAAATTTTTGTTAACTATGTTTATTACTTTTATAAATTTTCGATAACATTTTTATTTGTATAGTGTGAATTTGTTACTTTCTGATTTGAGTGCAGAATACACTTCTGATTATAATTTCTTTATTTTTATTATACTACTAGCTGCTGCCCGCGTTTTATCGGGATAAAAAATAGCCTATATGTTATTCCAGTTCCCAAACTATACCCATACCAACTTTCAGCCTAATCGGTTCACTAGTTTTTGCGTGAAATAGTAACAAATATCCATTCATGCATCCATCCTTACAAACTTTGACATTTTGTAATATTAGTAGGCTGATTCTTTAAGGCGGTTGTATGCCGCACACTAGCACCACCACCTCTTTTTACTCATAATTACCTACGTTAAGCACAAGAATATTCAAATATCCAATGTATGTACAGTTTGTGATAGCCATCCTGAGCTTTTTTGATCCCTCTGAAATAGTTTAGTTTCGTATAATTTAGACTAAAAAGCGAAAACGTTCGGTGGCCACCAAGAGCAGCTTTGCTACACTGCACAAAAGAAAATAAATAAAACTATTTAATGGGTATTTAAAAAAGCTTATAATAGGTATCATAACCTGTACATTTGATATTTGAAAATTACTTTTATTACATAAAGTAATAATTATACGAACAGGCAGCCGCGCTAGTTTCAGGTATACAACCGCCTTAACACCTGCATGTCCCTACACTGCAAACAGATGCTGGATGCTGAATCAGCAGACAGAGTGCTATGACTGCTATTTAGCACATTGGCGCTCATTTAACACATTCACTGCCAAGCCTCAGCGGTGCGACCTGTAGGCGCCCGCCCTACGACGCTGGTACAGTTGGACATGTAGGTACATATTTATTTAATAATTTATTACGACAAATAGTACATCTACATCATCAGTCCTCCCCCAGACGAGGCCACAAATAGTACATCTACATCATCAGTCCTCCCCCGAACGAGGCCACAAATAGTACATCTACATCATCAGTCCTCCCCCAGACGAGGCCACAAATAGTACATCTACATCATCAGTCCTCCCCCGAACGAGGCCACAAATAGCGGTCCTGAGCCGCCTCTATTCATCTACTCCCTGCGACCGCTACGATGTCGTCGGTCCATCGATTGGTCTCCCATGTAGGGAGGGATTTGCCATAATCACCACGCTTGGCAGGAGGATTAGTGATCGCAGTGTTGGTGTTGCAGAAGGAAGTCGGCTGTCCTTCCAGTGGAAGGTTCCCTTAGTCGGCTCTTACGACATCCACGGGTTGAATTGGAGGGGTCGATATTCGTACGCCGCGGCCCCGCGGCCAATAGGTAGGTATACTCCGGTTTAAAAACCTCTGGATATAATTTGTAAACCTTCGCCATAGGAAACTAAACTCGAGTTTGGGTTCGTTGGATTTGTCTTCCCAAGCAATTTGGTCGTAGATTGCTTGCATATAAAACCTTGTACATAAAAGTTTTTTTAAATATTAAATATTTAGGTATTATTCCTTTGCAAGTCTCTACACCTGGCAGATATCATCTTCGGGTGTATCATATTGTGCAACCAAGGATGATGACCGCTATGTGTAGCTCTCGCCTTTAGATTAACTCTCATACTGCCACACTCGGAGTCGCTTAATGGCTACTTAGGCCCATGGTAGGTATATGAAAACAAGGTATGGTCTTCCGAGACACTATGGTCACGTGGGTGTCTCCAGCTTACGTCATCATCGCCATCGGCGAATGAGAAGACGGATCTGTTTCCTAGTGATACCAGTAGCGTAAAATCGTAACTCCCCGAACTCCTGTATGAATCTCCTAAAAATATGGTTTTGTATTTACCAATTATTTATCACAATGACTCGTGTTGCTGTTTTGTCTGATCTAACAAACATAATTGACGATTCACATTTTTTATTGATTTTTCAATTGACCCATATCACATTTGTTTCCCAACTTCTAAATTTTGTTGAAATAAAATGGCAACTGGACAGTGACGACACCTGGAGACACTCCCGGAAGAGCAGACCTGTTTTCTGCATGATCCATCATTCTTAGACCATACCTTAGTGTAGGTTTTAGGCGAAAATCTACACTAAATAATGGCCTAAGTATATATAAGTATATTGGCATCCAAAACAGAAAACAATCAAAGCATGATAATCTGGTAAAAATTATAACTAAGAGACTAGATTGAATTCCTAAGCATGTATGCACAACATGATTTAAACATAGAGCAGTAATTAAATAAATGTATGCTATTATAATTTAAAGCTTCCGTCTGAGTAAAACACCAACACTGCGATCACCAATCCGCCTGCCAAGCGTGGTGATTATGGCAAATCCCCCCCTACATGGGAGACCATCCACTCGATGGACCGACGACATCGTAGCGGTCGCAGAGTCGATGGATGGAGGCGACTCAGGACCGCTATTTGTGCCGTCGTACGGGGGAGGCCTATGTCCAGCAGTGGACGTGTATGGGCTGATGATGATGCTATTATAATACTCAATAATTATTAACGACCGTTTCAAAAGCAAATACAATAAAAATTAACAATTAAGAAAAAAAAAATACACAACACAATAATTAACTAACTGAAATTATTCTAAATCTAACTCTCTATCACAGTCTGCTACCAGAGCTGATAAATCTAGTTTTTAAAATTTGGGGAGACTACTAACAAAAATATCATGGTGTTTAACAAGTAAATCATTGAAAAGGCGACACATTCGTTAAAGGGCCGCTATGCTGTTTTTTGTTGGCTTCGGCTCCACGCATGCCTCCCAAAGGACCGGGTCACTATATGGCCCGTGATCATGGAAATAAAACAATATGTGGGTATTATATAATTTTATTTTACTAAACACGCTACACTAGAAATATTTCGTAGAAAATTGGAAAAATCGTCTAAAGCTGCCGGGTACAAAATATCTATTAAATGTTGATTACACATACACAAATTAAGGAAATATAGAAAATCTGCAAAATAACATGGTCGGAGGGGGTAATTCTGCTAATCAATCGCTAAAATATGACAATGGAATCGTCGCAGAATTATTCTTATAAATGTACCTAAGTGGTGGTAATTCTGCTACGATATCATTATTAAAGTAAAGCGATCCGTTAAGCAGAATAGGCTCCTGGGCAACATTAAATGCAATGGGTCTAAGTAGCCGTAAAAAAAAGAAACACAGGAATAGGTAACCTGTTACAGAAGTAAACGGTTAAAATTACATTTATACGGGTTTAGGAAACCCAAAAGTGAATTTTTTCCTTTCATCTTCAGGATATAAAATTGTGTAAAACTCGGTTAGTATATAAAACTATAATATGCATATTTAATTCATAAGAGCAAAAACATTGGATATATTTATATATCTAGCCAGTAATTGAGTATTAAATCTAAGATTAATTAATTTATAAATAGTTTCTTATGTGAGTAATTTATAAAAGCTGGCGCGATGCCCTTTTGTTTTTCGTATACCGTGATATATGTATATATGATATATACATACGTGATACTTTATCGAGTGATACTAATTATCACGGGATAAAAATATCATGTGATAAATATCGAGTACCGCCAAAAACTGCATTCTCGTGCGATATATCGAGCAACTCACCAAAGAAAAACCCTCGATAAATATCGTATTGCAGATTTTGAGAATACGCTTGTTTGCTACGAAGCAATCACTCGATATTTTGACAGTTCTTGCTATATTTATCGAGTAGATATACCTATTGCCAGAATTGCCCTCCTGGATTTCGGACATCAAAGTGGATAACTGTATGAAATAAAAAAGAAATACGCGCCAGCTTTTAAAAAAAATATCTTTAATACAGTCAATGACAAGTAATAAAACAAATAATTATAAGTACAATTTAAGGGCATTTATCGCGTTTATTTACCTATTTTCCGCACTTTTCAACATGCAACCAGTCTCGTGGTCACGTGATGACTGGGGTATTGGAGCTTCCGCCTTTGCGAAGGCAGCATTATTTGTAACTACCCTCACTTGGTTATCGAAACTAGGCATGTCCATCTGCACACTCGGACAACACACAACACTTACTACTAATTTTTGTCCTGGTAAAACATCAAATATGGGAGATTTTTGGGAAAAAATACCTTTTTAACCCACTAGAAATGTGAAATTCGAATTTAACGCGGGTGAAACCGCGGGGAACAGCTAGTAATCATTAATAATTAATTTAGTTTATTTGTTAAACCCATGTATTTGTATGTATGAGCAGGAGATCCTGGCACAAGTATTTTTACATACTAAAAAGGATGTCCTAACAACTGTCTAGATGTAGAGTAAAAAAACATATTTTATACTAATAATTTACAGTAGTCACGCAGAATCCTTAGACGTAAGAAAATCGAGATTTTGTCAGTTTCAACCTTGCAGAATAGGGCCCCAGTCTGTTGATGTTATATATTTTTGTCATTGACTGTACAGTCACATTTCTAAAGGCAACGCAAAGGTTTTATAATAAGCCTAACTACCGGTTATTCCGTTTTCCCAAACCATCGCCACCACGACTGGGAGCAAATGGGAATCGTGGAGTCCTTGATTCACGTAATTATCCTTAAGCTTGATTTATTTATTTATTAATACAAAATAAATAAATAAATTATTTATTAATCAATCTTAATATCTGTGTAATCCCTTTTGGCCTAATTGTTATCTATATTTTAAGTATTTTAAATGAAATTGTAACGCTGTGGTTTACCTCAATAAATATAAATAAATAATAAATAAGAAAACTTACGGCTAAACATGAAAAGAGAAAAATCATTATATATTTAAGGAAATCCATTTTTTTTTTATATAAAGATGAAGCCAATAAGTAGTGGGCAAAAAGAAATTGGTAGTTCCGAAGTTAAGAAATAGAGAAGTGATACATATATTATACATATAATTCTTTATATCCAAAGGTTGCCTGGAAGAGATCGCTTCTAAGAGATAAGGCCGCCCATTGTACATGTTTTTTATGTCTATTATTTTAATGTATTCTTGTTGCTGTACAATAAAGAATTTTGTGATGTATTGTACTGCAAATACATACTCTTGAATTTATTGCGTTTGCTAGTAATGGTGTCAAATGAGACAAATTTTCTATAATCAACAATTCCCATTTGTTCAGTGGCAGCAGCGAGGGATAGGGAAAATGGGAAAAACTGCTACATACATTACATTATTGTTATATTATATGATTATTTCATATTATTTTAAAGTCAATACTATAATTTGGCTGCCTCTGTTTCAAAATGGCATCAATCTTTTGAAATCTGTTACAAAAATCCATAAAATTGGAAACATATTTCGATGTTTTATTGGAATGATTAATTATCAATTCTAGAAAAAAATATGTTATTAAATTTCATGTTAATTAGATTAAAAAAAAAACATCTAATGCAAATTGATTTTGATGATGACTGAAAGAAACCTTTTGCTTAAATTAATATATAAAGTGTTAGTCGAATTGGCGCACAATATCGCGGGAGGAGTATTCTGTTGGTGCCACAGTATAATATAAATTAACAAACGGGGTCCAAGGTCAATATTATACCAACCCAACATTATACAAACCCTTATTTTGCAAGTTCTGTATTACGTTATACTACAGTCCCAAACATGTGGCGTGCGGCGCGATCCACTCGCGCGGAATGAACTCATTGTCAGTCTGTTTCGTGATCACGTATAGCTCTGTCACTATCGCATGGGGGCGGGGCCAGTACGGTGACAATGACCGCGAGGTATGAAAGAGCGGTCGCCCCATTTTGGGATGGCTAAGTACGTAGTATAAGGCGTTATATGAGACAAATAAAAAATTCGGCAAAAATAAAAAATCGTGTACTTTGTTTAGTGAAAGTTGATCTGTAGTAGCAGGTGAGTAACCTCCAGCGGTATTGTGGACTAATTTTACTACATCCTGTATTTGTCATGCAATAAACTTTTCACTTTTTGTCCTAAAAACTGTCGACTTTCTGACTTTTGTCATAAAAACATGTCTTTTTATAAACTCAGCTTCGCATTTTCGAGACCAAATAAATATATTTTCGTAAAAAAAAAACTTAAAGCTACCTCAAATCGTAATAAAATTAGTTAATCACACAATTTTGTATCACTTAAAACTAAAATATATTAAGATATACACTCATAATTTGACTATACATTAGCCAAGCTCGATGTGCAATTTTTGTATACAAACCACGACAAAAACTTAAAATTCAATTGCCTGGCGTAGAGTTTCAGATATAAAGCAATATTCATTGAAGGATCACAAATCTAGAAGTAATATATATATATATGTTCTAATTTGCTTTCATCATCATATTGGTTAGGTTAATAATAATTGTCTTTAATTTGTTTGCCCTGTATAAGTTACATCTAATCGTTTCCATTAAAGTTACTTTTTTGTAAACGGGCCTCCCGCGACACAGGCTTGCCTCGTGCGGGGGCCGCCAGTAACGTGTATCTTAATAAGCAAGTGAAATGGCAAATAAATATATTTGTATTTTGTATGTATATATATAAAAATGAACCCCTATTTTTCCTGGTCACGCTATAACTTGAGAACGGCTTTACCGATTTCATTCATCTGTTTTTAAATGTTTTCTAATACTACGTAGAATATTCTTATATTAAAAAATATTGAGAAAATTGCGCAGATACTTAAGATCAAATTTAAGAAAATTTCATGTAACCTTAGCCCCAGCGTTATATACTCTTTGCTAAGCACGTTTAAAATAACTGTCAGTTGTTTGCCTTGAATGACACGACAACGTCTGTCGAGTCAACTAATTAGTGAAAGCGTATTTTAGGTTAAGTATGGGCAGTTTGTTTACAAACCGCATCGTACGCTTCTATAATAAGCTTCCATCTGAAGCAACTGAACTCCCTATTCGTAAATTTAAACAGTACATTAAACAAAATCTTATCAGGAAGGCCTTTTTCTCCATAGATGATTACATCAATGATGTTAATGCTTGGCCAGGTGTCGCTCCGTTCCGCACTGACAGTAGTATGAAAGAAATTCAATGTTCTGTTTAGCTTTATAGAAATATTGACATGTATCTAAATTGCATTAAATTTACATATATTTAAAAATAAACATGTATTAGACACATAAGTGATATTATAATGTGCTAGTGGTTTCTTTTTCACTTCTTCCACTAGTGGACAAAAAATTGAAGTGAAGAGAATATCAATAACACCTTATTTCTTATTTGATAATAATAACTATGTTTATAGTATAAAATTTGACTTGTCTAAGTGCTTATTTTGTAAGCCTAAAGAAATAAAGTTATTGATTCTGATTCTGAAACATTGCACATCGAGTTTGACTAGTGTATAGATAGAGATTATTCCATATAAATGAAACAAAATAGTCTAAAGGCGATGTTTTTCGAACGAGAATCGAAAAATTTCAGGGCCCGTACTCTTAAAAACGAAATCGAAGTTTCTGATTCTTTTTCGTGCAAACGCTAATCTTATGCAATGGACATAGGAGTTGGTTTTGCACGAACACGAAAAAGAAACTTCGATTTTCCTTTTCCGAGTAGGCCCCAGGTTCGTCGGTTAAATTTGTCACATAATCTATGAAAACTTAATTTTAACTCTATGTCAATTATTTTAATTTAATTGGAACGGTCTTACAACCTCTTACATAAACTAAGTAATACAATAAAAAAATACAAATATCGCATAGAAGTCACAATAAAATGTGGATTAACTTATAAAAATTACTAATTTCAAATAAAATTCAATTTAAAATAATACAAGGGTTTAAAAAAAATATCTGAAGGTCTGGTCGAAGCGACGCGTGACCCGAGAGCTGGTCAGTATCTGGCGCAGCGCATTAGCATTGCCATACAGCGAGGCAATGCAGCCAGCGTCTTGGGGACGCTCCCGACTGGTATTGACATGGATCAGTTGAGCTACCTATAGCTTGTCTGCAACAGTCTACAGTTAATTCAATTGTAAATACTAGTTCCAATTTCTTTCTATTATTTGATTGTAAATTTCTTTGTTATCAAATGTTGTAACATATAGAAACTCTTAGCCCGTATTATAAAAGCTTGCTCAGTCATAGATCTATATTTGAGTAACGTTTATGCCATAGTAAAACGTTACTCAAGCACAGATCCATGACTGAGTAAGCTTCCATAATACGGGCCTTAGTCTGAACTTAGAAAAGTAAAAGGTCTTCTTCATCAGAGTCAGAAGTTGAATATTAGACTGACATAATTTGGCGTGTTCTAAAAAACGATAAACCGACTTCAAATTCCTGAACCTGCCTCTTCTTTCTTTACGCCTGTTGTCATGGAAACTGTTTGTTACCAGTCTTGTGTTAGTTTTATTGTTTTGAAAAAATCTAATAATCGTCTTCGAATCCCTAGCTTTTACACTGTTTTTAAGTTTTGCGAGATAAATAATCCCCTGGGGATATAATTTTTATGGGACCTCCTCGGGATCATTTTCTACACAATATTGAAAGAATTTTCAAAATCGGTCCATAATTGGCGGAATGATCGCGTATCACACATACAGAAAAAAACATACAGTCGAATTACGAACCTCCTCCTTGAAGTCGGTTAAAAATAAAACAAACTGCTCAAAGCTATTTATATAACTTGAGACAAGTTTATAAGTAAGAGGGAAGATAAATAATGTCCAATCTTATTCCCAAACAACCTAACAGATGTTTTGGGAATAAGCTACTCAGATAAATACTGTCTTTTTTCGTCTCGTACTAGCATCTGAAACAAGAAAATAATTACAAGAAAGAATAAAAATAAGATAATGCAGGATCATACTCGTAAACGATTTGTTTCGCGGCGGGAATCGAACCCACAACCCTCAGCGACCACTGCGTTACAGTGGTCGAGGACAGAAGATAAAATTTTAGTACATTTATCACCTCATCTCCATGTTATTTCACGACAAACATAATTTTCGATCCAGGCCATAAGCATATGAGTAGAGAAGAACATACGTAGAGCGGAAACTTCCGCCCCGGACCGGTTCAAGGTCGCAACAAAATATTCAGTCTATCTCAGTCGGGCTCGCGGGCGTCGCCGACAGCCCGACTAAGATAGACTGTATTCTGTTTAACGTGTAGCCGCGACCTTGAACCGGTCCGGGGCGGCCGGCGCACCTTGGTCCTTGATTTTGGGGTCTTTCACAGATTGCTGGGGGCTCTTTAACTCTATTAGATCTCTGATAGGGCTCGGCTGCAGCATCTGACTCCCGGCGCACCTTGTTCCTTGAACCCCCCATTCTAAACATATTCCCCCAACAAACCTAGCTCTATGAGGGATATAAACTTACCCCCTCTACACATGAGGCTGGGGGCTCTGAAACTCTGCCAGAGCTCTGACAGGGCTCGGCTGTAGTTTCTGACTGCCGCGGCGCACTTTAGCGCGGACCTCTTCGGGCTTCTCAGGGCGAATGAGGGGCTTCTTCTCGGGCGCTTTCATGCGCCAGACCACGATCGGTGACTGTAATAGGTTTAGAGTAAATAAAGAAACTATGATAGAGAGTGAGTTATAATAACTAAGGTCCGGCTGCAGATTATGATGATAAAGCGTCTTCAGAACACGTCAAGGTACTTACAACGAAAGTTCCCTGGCGAGTGTATTTTAAAAGCTACGTAGGAAGCTTTCACAGTGAGCGCTACGCCGTTCAGTACCCACACCTTACAAAATAATTCAAATATACTTTTATTTTGTTTTCATTGTGTGTTTTTCTGTGTATATTTTTAAAATATTGCCCCTACTATGTCTGAAATAAATGGGATTTTATTTATACCCAGTTTAAAAGTACCGCTCCAAACAATATAGTCAAGAAGCCAAAAACTGTTCATACGGAACCGTGCCCCTCCCTTCCAAGTCCTGCTGCGGATGATGATCAAGCTACGTCATAGGCAAGGTACTTACCACGATAGTTCCCTGGCGAGTGTACTTGGTGGAAGCTACGTAGGAAGCTTTCACGGTCAGCACTACGGCGTTCATTAAATTCTTGGCAGCTTGGATGAGGGAAGTCGCGCTATCCAGCTGAAATTATTAATAGAGTATTTAGGTATTGACATTGTATTTATTTATCGTGACTTTGCATGCTGTTAAGAGGGCGCTATGCACGCCATTTTGTGAAAAGGATAGGCATAGGATTTCGCATTCGTAGGAGCGGGACAGAGCATACGTTTTTGGAACGGCATAAGCGTAAAAATCTAAGTTTTTGCTTATTCACAAGAAAAGTGCACATCTTATGAAAAATCTGGTTTAGAGGAACCAAATACGAATCAAAACAAAATTAATTTCAATAGACCCCTTGGTTCCTGAGATCTAGACCCATAAATGATGTGCAAAACAGTATACTTTCAAGATTTTTTTTTCAATCGGATTTTCATAATCGTATTTTCACGTTTGAAACAAATTTGAATTTTATATAATTTGAGTTTTTCACCACGAGGATCCCGTGAGTACTGAGATCTAGGCCTGGTTTGAGAAGCAAACCCGTTAGGTTCGGCTATTGAAATTTAACATCCCTGTAACCAATGTTTCGCAAAATAAATGAATTTGATTTGATGCGAGTATTAATTAACAAGCCGTGGGGTCGCGGCGTACGAATATCGACCCCTCCAACTCAACCCGTGGATGTCGTAAAAGCCGACTAAGCGAACCTACCAGAGGAAGGGCAGCAGCTTCCTTCTGAGTATTTTTAAACACCAACACTGCGATCACCAATCGGTCTGCCAAGCGTGGTGATTATGGCAAATCCCCCCCTACATGGGAGACCATCCACTCGATGGACCGACGACATCGTAGCGGTCGCAGGGAGTCAATGGATGGAGGCGGCTCAGGACCGCTATTTCTGGCGTCGTACGGGGGAGGCCTATGTCCAGCAGTGGACGTGTATGGGCTGATGATGATGATTAATTAACAAAGACGCTTCTGATTGGTATTGATATGGACCAGTTGAGCTACCTGTAGATTCTTTGTGTGAATTGTCCAACATTATGTATTTATTATTAAGGTTCGCCTCTTAACTTAGTTTCTTACCCCGCTAACGATAAGTTCTCCGGAAATATTCTGCACATCAGCCTTCACCTGAAGAACAAACGAGAAAATATTGAATAATACAAATTATACAGAATATAACTTTTAAGCTATACTTTAATGTCGTGCCAGTAGGCGGGCGAAGAGACTACGCCGCAGTTTTTAACGTTTGTCGTCTCTTCCTTCAATATGTAACCTGTTATGTTTGTACCTACCTATTTGTTTTGTAATAAACTTACCTACTGGTGGGTGCAGTCTGCGACGAGGGTCACTGACCGCACCTCTTCAACACTGCTCGTATGATTTGAGAAGGTACAAAACAACAATCAATATTTAATTCAATATACCACATAAATTGCTGTTTATGCTGCTTTAAAGGAAATTAAGCACTTTGATATTTGATATTTAGTAGGTTTGTGTTAAGTTACATTCGTAGCCGACTGTACCCATCCGCACTGAATGTATTGCAGGGTGGCCGCGGCGTACGAATATCGACCCCTCCAACTCAACCCGTGGACATCGTAAGAACCGACTAAGGGAACCTACCAGAGGAAGAGCAGCAGCTTCCTTCTGATTATTTTTCAACACAAACATTGCGATCACCAATCCGCCTGTCAAGCGTGGTGATTATGGCAAAACCCCTCTACATAGGAGACCATCCACTTGATGGACCGACGACATCGTAGCGGTCGCAGGGAGTCGATGGACGGAGGCGGCTCAGGACCGCTATTTGTGGCGTCGTATGGGGGAGACTTATGTCTAGCAGTGGACGTGTATGGGCTGATGATGATGATTCCGTGGATTTCGAAGTCCCTTTGTATACAGAAAATATCCAGTTTTTTTTATCGGAGTATAGAACAACATGAAGTGCCTCTTACCTTGCTGGTGATCTGAATCTGGTGGCAGTACAGGGCGATGCGCTGCAGGTACGCCAGCAGATCCTGCTTGGTCGAGGATTCTGGGCACTGAAAGCAAAAGCTTACATTAGACTTATCATTAAAAAAACCCGAGTAGTTTTTAACCCTTTGACCGCCAAAACGCATTCCCGTGTTCTCTACACCAAAGCACAAAGCGAACAAAAATATATTCTAAACGTCGTCGTTGGCGCTGAGGGGTACTCAGGTGATTTGTCACATATACATGACAAATCACCTGAGGGCCCCTCTGCTGAAAATAATAATAAGAGAACCACTAATAAAGAGCCCATTTAACACTTTGACCGCCATAGTCACATGACTATGGCTGAAAATAATAATAAGAGAACCACTAATAAAGAGCCCATTTAACACTTTGACCGCCATAGTCACATGACTATGGCTGAAAATAATAATAAGAGAACCACTAATAAAGAGCCCATTTAACACTTTGACCGCCATAGTCATGTGACTATGGCGGTCAAAGTGTTAAGTGTTAGTGGTTCTCTTATTATTATTTTCAGCCGATTACTCCATAATTAGAGATAATTTTACCCGATCCGACAATAGGTAGGTATGGCTCCTAAATAATACCTGCGTGATAAATTCAAAGAAATATATATAATGACAGTCAATATATTTATGAAAACTTGTTGTACTCATAGAAATATCGATCGGTTCCCTAAAATTTGCGACATACATAATGTAAATACTAGAAATAAGAACAAACTCGCTGTGCCCAAAACTAGGCTGCACAGGATTAGTGTATCTTTTAAAGGGCAATGTATACGCTTCTACAACAATACTCCGAGTAAGTTGCAAAAATTATCAATAAATAAATTCAAACAAATTGACAAACATATCCTTTGTAAAAAGGCTTATTACAAAATATCAGACTATCTAGAAGATAAAAAAGCTTGGGACGGATTTTGCTCCAACTGTAAAAATAACACCTAACAGGCTAAAGGTTTCTTCGTCGCTTCTTTACATTAGTCTACACACCGAAGCGACCGAAATCCAAATATCACTTTATTTCCATGCCAGTGTTTAATTTTAACAATTTGACCTTTTCTAAGTGTACATTTTACTGTATTTACGGAAATAAAGAAACTTTGACTTTGGAAGTATTATAGCGTTTTGGAGCGAAATTTAAATAGCATTTGTAAGATTATTTTTTCCTTCATAAGCCATTTTTGCCTTGCTTCTTGCCGAATTTCATGATTCTAGGTCAACGGGAAGTACCCTATAGGTTTTCGGTCAATGGTGAGAAACAAGTATATTTTTTTATGTAAATAAACCATAAATTCACGTTTTTCGGATTTTTCTCTTTAGTTGTGCTACAAGGCCTTGCTTTTTGCCTTTCATGATTTTAGGTCAACGGGAAATACCCTATAGGTTTTGTGTGCATTTGACTTCCTAGCAAATTTAAAAAAAATTGGGCATAAGCGGCTTTAACTTTTGATTGCGTCAACTAAGAAGTATGATTTATATCACGGCTCCAAGCGGTTACGGAACTGAGTATTTGATGTTAATTTCAGCTCTATATATATATATAAATAAATAATGTTGAACAATTCACACAGCATTATCTAGCCCCAAGCTAAGCAGAGCATGTGTTATGTGTACTAGATAACTGATATACATAATATAATATATTAAATAGATAGATATTTTTATTATACATAGAAAAACGACCAGAGCACCCTGAACAAATATTTGCAGATCGTACAAATATTTGTCCCGAGGCGGGAATCGAACCCGCAACCTTCTGCGTCGCAGGCGGACCTTCGCCCACCCCGCCACATCGGTCGTCTAAACATATGTAGGTCCACGCGTTTCTGAGAAAAGAGGGTTGACAGACGGACGGACAGACGGACAACAAAGTGATCCTATAAGGGTTCCGTTTTTCCTTTTTAGGTACGGAACCCTAACAATAGGGTCCTACATTGTGGCCTATGAAACATTATTAGGGGTCCACAACATACACACCCACGGGGTGATTACGGTGCTGCAAATTCTAAGCCTCCTTGGTTACAAAATTTTGTTTACCTGTTCTGCAATCTCCCGAGTCAACTTGTCCAGCTTGGTACCAGCTTCTGATATCTTCTTGGCTGCATTGATGACGTCCATGGTCGTCTTCAGCGGTCCACGGCCCCTGGGATGATATGAATTGTAGAGTTAGGGTTAGTTATACAAAGTTTTACTTAAGGGCCTACAATACCTCACCATTGTGTGAAAAGGATAGGCTTGGGATTTCGCGTTCATATGAGCGGGACAGAGTAGAACGTCATAAACGCAAAAATAATGTGTTTGTTTTTTTACGGTAAAAATAATAGTAATTTTGAAAATCTAAAACAAACACCGTCTGCTTTATACTGATTGACTGATGTCTGATTGTTTACTGTACAAAGTATCAAGGCTTATTTTAACGTATCTATTGAATAGCGACGGTTTAAAGTACAGTTTAGAGTGAACTTTGGTTTTTTTTTCTATCGAGAAAATTTCATGTAATCGTGTTTTCGAAACACTAGTGGTCTAGCATCAATCCTGAACTATAACATATTAAAATCTCAAAGTAAATGCTTCAGAATTGTGGAAGATATAATCGTTGAAAATAACTGATTTCAGATAGTATCAACTCTTAATGAGAAGTGATTTTTACGATAATAATAGCTGACCCGGCAAACGTTGTTTTGTCATAAATATAAATTATTTCTATTTATTTAACCACTGAGGGTTGAAGATTATTAGAGTACTAGAATATACAGGGTGTAACAAAACTAACGGACCAAACTTTCAGCTTCAAAAACAGAACACGGGATTTTTTTTAAATCCGAAAAATTTATTCTAATTAAATTACTACTAGACAGGGTTGTATGTGCTTATTTTCATCAAAAAAGCCTACGTAACAGTTTACACTCCCTTTAAAACACAAAACACCTTCGTTGCGGGTCGCTGACTGCGGCGGTCAACCACCAGCCATCATCTGAGCGGGTGACGACGGGCCTTAGATGCGGTAGGTGGGTACAAATGCATTTTCCTTGATTCTATGATAATAAGCACAGGCATCAGTTATTGCCTAGTCTAGTCTGATGTTTTTTTTTTATTTATATTTTCAAAAAACAAGTCAGGATTTTTTTTTAAGATTTTTCCCGTGTTCTGCTTTCGAAGCTGAATCCCCCATGAAAGTTTGGTCCGTTAGTTTTGTTACACCCTGTATATTTATTTATTACAATATATTTATTCCTTACAAAAAAAATACTTTCTAATATTGTAATTAAACAATGGGGGTGGGTGTTAGAGGTGAAAATTGAGGGCTATATGGTTTTTTTTATGCCAAATATTAAAAAATATAAAAAGAAAAAATTTTGACGAAAAAAAATTTGGGCTGGGTCAGTCTTATCAGTTAAGGGTATAAAAATAATTAAAATAACAACCTATTCTCAGACCTACCAAAGATATACAAAAAATTCATTAAAATCGGTCGAGCCGTTTCGGAGGAGTTTGATTACAAACACTGTGACACGAGATTTATTACATATATAAAAATTGTCATAGCAAATAAGTCAACACAGGTAATCGAGGATGGGTCGAAATTATTATATACCAGATGAATGTATAACTCTTCGATTTGGTAATCTGGTCAACTAACTAATGTTTGTTCAAAATCCTACTAATATTATAAATGTCAAAGTTTTTGAGAATGAATGTATGGATGTTTGTTCCTCTTTCACGCAAAAACAACAGAACTGATTGGGCTGAAATTTGATATGGGTGTAGTTTGGGACCTGGTATAACATATAGGATATAGGATTTTTTATCCCGATAAAACGCGGACGAAGGCGCGGGCAGCAGGTAGTCAACCATAATAAAAACTAAGCAAGAGGTACGAGAATAAAAATTAACGCCCACCTGGTCAAACGTTCGTTAGTGAGGTTTATACGGCAACGGTTTATATATTCTAAACATAATGAATGATTAATATTTAAAAAAAAAAACTTTTAAATACAAGCTTTTATATCATCTAGGACCAATGTGCTTGGGAAGACAAATCCAACGAACCCAAACTCGACGTGGTTAAGTCGTTTCGTTTAGGAGTTCCTATGGCCACCTTCTGTTTCCATCATCAGACCAGCTCGATGGTACCATGACATTCCATTGTTACTAAACTTACATAAGTATGCCTTTCAGCTCAATTGGTAGAAGATAACTGGTCTAAAATTGAGTTGCGAGATACCACCCGAACAAAAATACATTGCAAGTTAAGTAAAAGCTTTTAAAAGGAACGAAATACCTGGTAAAATCTGTCATCTCCAGCATAATCATGCACATATGTTTAGCCAGCATAATGATGTCATTTCCAGCATCGTCCCACTTGGCCACCTCTACGTCGAATGTCATCTTCTCCCGACGGAACAGCTCCACTTGGGCGAGGATCTTGCGTTTGTCTTCCTCGGTCATTTTGCGCATGGCTTCCTGTTGGGTTTTATAAATGCAATAAAAATCTAATTTATATTTATATTTTTTGTCTCGATAAGTTTACAAATGAATGGGTAAACATAAGTGTAACGTGTTAGAGTAAAAAAAATTATAAAAACGGGACATTTTTAAACAAATTCTGATTTCGAATATAATTGATCTCTTAAAAATTTTCGATTTCGGCGAGACTCGAAACATATTTCCCATTTGAGAAGCAATTTGCCGCAAATCTTAAACTATTTTCTTATAAACTGATGCAAAAACTAACTTAGATTCATTCATACTTTTAGAGCATTTGGGAAGATAAGCGATTTGGACTTAATCAACATATTCCTTTAACCGAAGTTGGTTTTATCATAGGTTCATAGAAAACCAGTTCACGATTTGCGGCAAATAACTTTTCCTTCAGATAATCCAAAAAAATTAAAACACCTAAACTATTAGAATCTCGCGCCAACAAGTAACTAAAAACTTTAACCGCAAAAGAACAATAAGAATCGATCTTGTATCCAGCTCTTGTAATATACAGGTTGTTAGTCAAATTAGTGCACAATACCGCTGGAGGTTACTCACCTGCTGCTACAGATTAACTTTCATTAAACAAAGTAAGCCGCAAACGATATTTTATTTTTCCGAATTTTTAATTTTTCTCAAATAACGCCTTATGCTACGTACTTAGCCATCCCAAAATAGGGCGACCTCTCTTTCATATCTCGCGGTTATTGTCGCCGCACTGGCCCCGCCCCCATGAGAAAGTGACAAAGCTATACGTGATCACGAAACAGACTGACAATGAGTTCATTCCGCGAGAGTGTAACACGCCGCACGGTCAATGCCCTCCATAATGTATGCCAATCATCCGTTTGGAGGGACTGTAGTATAACTTAATACAGAACTTGCAAAATAAGGGTTTGTATAATATTGACCTTGGACCCCGTTTGTTAATTTTTTATTATACTGTGGCACCAACAGAATATCCCCCCGCGATATTGTGCACTAATTTGACTAACACCTCATATTTAATACGATTTTTTATTCGTAAAAATTTTAACCTTTTCTTTCTTTACAGTATATTCTTTCTTTACTTTTCGTATCGTACTGCTAATATTTTCAGCAATTCTTTCTTTACAGTAGGTAGGAATGAATTTTCTTTTCTGCCGACTACAAAATAAGGAGGTTATCGATTCGTCTGTATGTTTTTTTTGTATGTATGTTACGTAATATCTCCGCTAATTATGGACCGATTTTGAAAATTCTTTCACTATTGTATAGGAAACGATCCCGAAGGGATTATAATTAATATTTATTGAGCAACGAATACAATTTTAATTAACCAATTACATTAGTTACTTATATAAAAAAATTAATTATAATTACTATACACATTAAAATTAATCCATATTGTTTTGATCCCCTGGGATATTAGTATACGTATTTATCCCGCAAAACTTAAAATAAGTGTAAAAGTAAGGGAAATTGAAGTCGGTTTTTTAAAACACGCCATATTATTGGGAATGTAATTGGATCCACTTCGTATAAAACAACCGCTTACTTACCCTAGCGTTAGTGATGCCGCTGATATCAGGGTACTCGTCAACGCCATGTTCTCCAGTATGCGCGCTCGCTGAAACACATTATAAACATTGGCTGCGGTCCGTTTATCGTTCACAAGACTATTAGCGCTAAAAGCGCTCAAAGTCGGTCCGAATTCTTTTAGCACGCTAATGACAGATACCGGGGCTATATTTAACGGAACGACTTTGAGCGCGCTTACATATACGTAGCTCACGTAAACATAACCTCAATAGTTTGATGGTGATTTTTAAATGTTCGTTTTAGTCGATTTTTTGGAAAATTAAATGGGTCAGCCATTTCTTCAAACGTTTTAAAAACATTGGATTCGAATTAAAAAAGGGTTACTGCATCAAGTTATCTCGAATGACAAGCAGTGTCAATGCATAATGTCAATTTGACAGATCGTTCACAGCGACCATGCTCAATAATATGGGCGTTGTGAGCGCGAAGGTGGCGCTGGTTATGACGTCATCTATGACGTTTCGCTATCAACTGTAGACGTGCTAACGGATATACGGACCACTTTGTGAGCGCTCAAATCGATTTTATTTATATACGGACCGCAGCAATTATATTATATCCTTATTTACTAGCTGCTACCCGCGCCTTCACCCGCGTTTTATCATAATTTTTTTTGGAGGAATGTCGGTACAATAATTCTTATTAATAAAATAATAGCTCCAATACATTCTATCTCGTCAGGGCGGGATATCGGTTACGGAAAAAAAAAATAGCCTATATGTTATTCCAGGTTCTAAACTATACCCATACCAAATTTCAGTATCAGTTCAGTAATTTGCGTGAAAGAGGAACAAACATCCATACATTCATTTTCACAAACTTTGACATATATAATATTAGTAGGATTTATTTATCTATCGCAAAAGATCTGCTCCATATATTTAGTCCCAAGATAAATAGAGGTTTTTTCTTTTCTGGAAAACGCCTCATTATTAGAAAAGGGATAAATTTTTGTAGTACTTACATCGGCTCCTAGTCTCCATAGTCATATCTTCAACTGGTTCAAACTCGGTGTCTGTATCAAGATCCTCGCTGCTCTACAAGCCACAATACACAAATAAAGCACATGCTGTCAACTACAACGACTATAGTATATTCCAAAAGCAGGGCGAAAACGTAAAATTTTACAACATATTTAGTCCCTAATTCCCCCCAAATAGGAACAGAGGGAGATCTTCCTTGTAACGGGCCTACCCATCTGGTCCACATGTCCGGTGGTATTCGACCAACAGATAATGATTGGTGATTGTATATCAGTTGTTGCTGAATACACCGTTTTCGCGGTTTAAGGTTATCGTAAGAATTTTGTCTGCTTTTTGCGCCCCAAAGTTTCTGGGGTGCAAATGCAGATGCATTAGTAATATCAACGTAAAATCAAGTCATTATAACAATTCGTCAGCCAAACCTCACGGTAAAATTACAGAATTTCGCTCTGCATTTGGAATGGACTATTTATACAAGACATCACAATGATGATACCCCTGGGAAAGATTGAAAATCTCTTTCTTAGGACCGTTTTCACCAAAAACATCAGTTATCTATCTAGTAACCATAACACAAGCTCTGCTTGGCTTGGGGCTAGATGATGCTGTGTGAATTGTCCAGCATTATTATTATTTTATTTATTATTAAGCTTTGACTTCAATGATAACTATTGTATGAAATTATTAAAAGTATTTAATTTTCTAAACGTTTTTAATTACATCTTTTTTATTTCGTTTTATTAGATATACGAAAACCATGATTAAGAGAGATAAATGACGCCATTTTGTGAAGAGGATAGGCATAGGATTCCGCGTTCATAGGAGCGAGACAGAGCAGAGTGTCGTAAGTGCAAAAATCATGTTTTTCCTTATTATTAATGAGGACATTTACATGCAAAAATACTCTGAAGGTTTCCTTGGTATCTAGTATTTAATACAGTTATGACAATAAAAAAATCTTGTGATTGATAGTTTAGGAGAAATACGGTATTAACTAAGAAAATAGATGATACTTTGCTGTATTAATATTGATAGTGATAATCGTTTTTTTTTGTTCATTTTTGAAAAGAAGTGTCGGGTCGTCGGCAAAGAGTATTGTATTGCATAGAAGATTATTATGTTTTTTTTTTCGAAGGATTTACGATATTCATAACTGGAAAAAAAGATTTTAATGGAACCAAATTGACATCAATGCTGACATCAATTGCACAATGCTGGACATAGGCCTCCCCCGTACGACGCCACAAATAGCGGGCCTAAGCCGCCTCCATCCATCGACTCCCTGCTACCGCTACGATGTCGTCGGTCCATCGAGTGGATGGTCTCCCATGTAGGGGGGTGTATTTCACATATACCTGGGCTTTAATGGTCAAATTTGAATATTTCGCTTCTCTGCTGCTGATAACTGAACTCTTTAAAAATTGTTTTGTTTGGTGAAAACGGAGCCTAAATGAAAATTAGTGAACCAAAAAATAATTATGGACCCCATTTTACTTGTCACAAAATTCCATGCTCTGATGGGTATTAAACACATTTTTTGAATTAAATGATACGCCCAAACATAAAACACATACACATTTTAGCAAAAACACAAAATAACCAACAAAACACAAACCATACCACACACATTCAAGTTAACACACAACCGTAAGAGATGATATAGTAACGTAGAAGCGTAATGTTGATACATTACGCTTCTACGTTACTGTAGTAATCCTTCGAAAAAAAACCTAACCCAACCAAAAAAATCACATTATTAATAAATAATGCTGGACAATTCACACAGCATCATCTAGCCCCAAGTTAAGCAGAGTTTGCCTTATGGGTACTAGATGACGGATATACATAATACAAAACTATTTTATTTTCCATAGATATATTTTTTACTATCCATAGAAAATACCCAGAACACATGTTTGTAGATCGTACAAACATTTGTCCCATGGCGGGAATCGAACCAGCAACCTCCTGCACTTTTATTGGCCAGGTCCTTTAATTTTTATCAATTCGTCTATATTTTGTTTTGTATGCGTGTTACGCGATATCTCCGCCATTTATGGACCGATTTTGAAAATTCTTTCACTATTGTATAGAAAATGATTCAGAAGGGGTCCCATACTAATTTTATCCCCAGGGGATTAGTATTTATCCCGCAAAACTTAAAATAAGTGTAAAAGTAAGGTAATTTGAAGTCGGTTTATCGTTTTTTAAAACACGCCATATTATATGTGTTTTTAGTAGGTACTACTCTATTAATTTATTTATGCTTTGTTTCTTTGGTTTAATTTTTTAGCATTATTTGTTAGTGTACTATTTCTGGATGGCATGGTAAACAGACTATGTATTCGATCCCCGCGATACAGGCCTAGCCTAGTGCGGGGTTCATAGAAAACCACATACATAAATATTGGTTTGGTTAATTTTTGTCAGATCATACGTTATTGTTGTATGATGTAGACATAAGGTGAGGCAAATAAATAAATTTTCATTTTCATTTTTTCCTCGGCAATTCTATTCGCTAGGTTTGACACTTAACTACGTAGTATCTCTGATAAGA